>WNWU01000019.1:23595303-23622221 GCA_012654045.1 Ptyas mucosa | reverse complement strand
TTCCTTCCTTCCTTCCTTCCTTCCTTCCTTCCTTCCTTCCTTCCTTCTTGATCATAACTAATTATCTTGATTAAGGATGTTGTGACTCCCACTATCATTCTTATTTGTTCTCAATGCTTTTTTATCTGAGATGGCAATACGTTATTTTGGGGATACATTCCATGTTGTATTCATGGGCGATATCTTGAATCTTTAAAATTTTTGACTATTATGATATGGAACTGCCAGAAAAATATTCTCTTTCTAAAGATGAATTATAGGATTGCAGTGGGTGTGAATGTCAGGAACTTGGAAGCCAAAAGATGTCATTAAATGGTATGTTTGAAAAGATAAGCTTATTCTCCAGCTCTTCTATTTTATTATATTAAAAACATTTTTATGATTATTTGCAACAACCTCTTTTAGGCTGGAGGAAGTAGTAAATTGTTTAGAGTCATCAGGAATTTTAAGAATAATTCAATCTTCTGGGCATAGGATAAGCTTATCAGGCAACTTTATTATACTAAGATTAACATTGGCATTCTATGTTACAAAGAGGGCTTTGCTGATCATAGTATCTGTGGTTATTATTTGGTCTTCAAAGACTAAACTGATTTTTGAGTTATATATTCCCAATTTTTTGTATGTAAGCTTCAAATGCTTACATTAGAAGAAGACAGCTAGTTTCTGTAGCTGAAAAAATTGAAATTATTTTCTGAACTCTAAGAAGAAACTGTCTGCCACTTAGTCAAGTTCAGAACTAAGAGCAAAATTTTCCTGAGACTGAAAAGAAAGGGAGATATACCAGCCACTATATCATCTTCTTCTAATTTCCTCATAGTGTCAACTTGACATTGCATCTTATTTCTGGCCATTGATATTCTTTGCAGCTTTGAGCAAGGAAATTAAATGTGTTTAATAAATGGTAAGAAACTTTTTTTTAAAAAAAATCTTACTTTCCATGTTGTTATTCAGGAATAGATCATCAATCTCATGTTGTTTGAAGTTTTCTTCTGGTAGCTAGAAAGTTGAACTTTTTCTGTGTTGCTTTTTGTAGCTTTACCAGTGTTGGAAGATTTGTTAGATTAATTGCCTGTCTTCAGCTGTCAAAAGGAGGAGCTTCCTGAATCAAGATTCAAGAAACTGTCAAAAAGTAACAGAAACAGCAGGAAAGCAGAGCTGAAGCTGGAGAAAGTTGAAGCTGACTGATCACCATCTTGTTCCTTTCCCCTTTAGATATGGTTGTATTACTATCATGCATTTCTAGGCTGACATACATTTGCCTGCTTTGTGCAGGGATGGTTATTGCCAAATTAAATTAGAATGAGTCAAGGGGAGATATTCATTTTATCAACTTGATAAAATAATTCTTCCAAAGAAAGACTGTCCTTTGTTGTTCATGAAACAAATTCAGAAAGGTGTGCTGAAATTCTAACAACCGATAGCCCAAAGCAAATAAGTGGAAAGCAGTGAGTGAAGGAGTCCTACACAGTGTGGTGCTTGTTTAAGTACCTGGTAATTCAAGTGGAGATGAAAGCCTCATCAGATGTTTGCATTGCCATGCTGAGCTGCTCTTTGGTTAAACTGCCATCTGATTCCTTTCCAGGCTTCTCTTTGCTCATAAGAAACCCTTTGTGCCTTGTAGCTTTGAAAATACAGCTCCTTCCTACTGAGGTTCTTTTTAGACAAGCAACACATCACTGAACTTCTTTTTGCAGATCATACATTTAATGTGAGATTTTCACATTATAAATCTCAATTTAAGACTGCAGCCAATTAAAAAAAACCCACCCTATTCTTAAATACTGATTATGGTAAAAGCCATAAAATTTCATTTGGTCAATGGCCAGCATGTAAAACAATGCAATAAATGGTGATACTTATTATAATTGTGAGAAGAGAGAAAGCCTGCTGTTCTCTCTTATTTCTGGTTCCCCAGTCATGTGTATCAGTTCCAGTCCTCTAGCATTTATTGCTTCCAGAACCTTCCAGAGTGGGCAGAACTGAAAATTTCAAATCAGGCTTTCAATGTATGTTATTTTTGCAAGTTGGTTTAGATTTTAAGCCTTTAAGACTGCTTCTTCAGAAATTGGAAAAACTAATCCTGTTTGGGGAAAGTTAAAAGGGGCATAAGATGTACATTTAGCCTTTGCAAAATTGCTCTACCAAACAGCAAGGCACAGAAATAAGTTTAAAAATTCCAATTATATCCCTTCTAGCGAATTCATAATACAATAGCTAGCCTTGGCTTCACTGTTCTCAGGCAAGAAAGGAAATTCTTTATTCTGTAGCCTGGATGTCAGCAACCGGTGGCTCTGGAGTTACATGCAGCTCTTTGGGCCCTCTGCTGTGACTCCCTGTCCCATCACTGGCTAACCCCTCCTCTCGCACTCCTCTCCCAGTTATTTCTCACCTGACCTGAGAAGGTAAGGGCGATGGCGGGGGATGGAGAAGCAGCTAGGGCTGATTCTCTAGCGTTGTGATGATAAACCTATGGCACACATGTCACAGGTGGCACGCGAGCCATATCAGTGGGCATGCAATTTCAGCTTCGGTGCACACAGCTGATTTTCAGAGCTTTTGGGCCCACCAGAAATAGAAAACAGGCTGTTTCCTGCCTCTGGAGGGCCTCAGGGGGTGGTGGGGAATGCCCATTTTCACCCTCCCCAGACTTCTAGAGAGGCTCTGGAGGCTGGGGACAGCAAAAAATGGCCTTCTGGTCCCACCAGAAGTTGGCAAATGGGCTGTTACTGGCCTCCGGAGTGCCTCCAGGGGGTGGGGAAGGCTGTTTCACCCTCCTCAGATTCCTAGAAAGGCTCTGGAGCCAGGTGAAAAAGAAAAATGGGCCTACCGGGCCATTGTGTGCTGGGGGGGAGCGGAGGGGTCATGTACGCATGCATGGGGGCGGGGCGCATAGATTTATGGGTGTGGGCACGTGACCCCTCCGCCCCGCCTCCTGGCACGCGATGGCAAAAAGGTTAGCCATTACTGGTCTAGTACCTCACTTGCTGGAGCTTCTTCTGGCCATGTTGGTGCTGGGCGTGCCTCGGTTGCTTGGAGAGATGCACAACCTGCTCTCCACCCTGAGAAACTGGCCTGACATGGACGTGACCAATGCCGGCTTCGTTAACATGAAGGCTGGCAGGATGGGAATGGGATCCGGGAGCAGGTAACTACGGAAATGGGGATGGGCCCAGAGCACCCACCTGCGGCTTTAAGAAGCTCAGGGCAGTGGGAAATGGGGCTGGGCCTGCCAAACCTCACATGCCCACCCCGGAGGTCAGGCTCATAGAAAGCCAGGGAACCCTCCAAAGACAGTCACCATTCAACCAGTCTCCCCCTCTCTCTGTATCTCTCTCTATGTGTCTTTCTCTATGTCTGTGCATACATAAATAACATACATAAATAACATTCCCAGAAGATCTTCTATCCAAATAATATGGTATCAGTTAAAAATAAGAATTCACCAGCATGCTTCAAAAAAAATTTTATACTAAAAATATTATTTATTTATTTATTTATTATTTAGACTTATATGCCGCCCTATATCCGAAAGGACTCAGGGCGGCTCACAACAATAAAACATTAAAAAAAAATTAAAAATACTCAGTAAAACTATAAAACCATTAAAATCCCCTCTTCAGTCCAAACCAGCCAGGTGGAATAGCCATATTTTAAGGCCATGACGGAAAGAGCGAAGGTCAGGGGCCACCCGGAGGCCCAGAGGGAGCTGATTCCACAGGGTAGGTGCGTCCATAGAGAAGGCCCGCTCCCTAGGGGTCGCCAGCCAACGTTGTCTGGTCGCCGGCACCCCAAGGAGGCCCTCCCTGCGGGAACGCACCGGGTGATGTGGAGCAGTCACTGGCCTCAGATGGTCCGCCAAATATACTCTGTATGCTGGTATCATTTGTATAATTTATATTTCAGTGATATGACTCAATAGTCTCATCTACTATTTTAGTTTCACATATTTACCAACATGACAAGTACTCATGCTCATTATAGAAGCTTTTAGTTCAATCTGCTGTGGATAATTTTTAGACAACTCCAGAGAAATAATGGCTGCCTCCTGTTAAAATAAATTGAATATTCTCATTTGCTCGTACATCTCCTCCAACACAGATACAACTGAATTGTCTACATGATTCATTTTACATTTTTAAAAAGAATGACATGGATCTTTTCAATCATATGCTCACCGATTCTAATAGTCACTGCAGTATCTTTACTATACTTGGAACCTATGAAGTTCTTTCTAAAGAGATTGGCACAACCAGTTTTGGGGGGGGCAAGCTTTTCTTGACGCAATCTGGAATCTGATTGGGAATTCCCAGAATGGTCTAGTGGAAAAGATTCCTCTCAGTCTCTGTCTGACTTCAAACAATAAAAGAGACAGACTGAGATTCTTCTAAGCAGTTTCCTTTATTATTGTTGTTGTTGTTGTTGTTGCTGCTGCTGCTGCTGTTGCTGCTGCTGCTGCTGTTGTTGTTGTTGTTATTATTATTATTATTATTATTATTATTCACTTATAGAGAGAAATCTTGTGAAACTGAAGCAGACTATTTGCACCATTAAAAATATTCTCTGAGAATTTCCAGAGAAGAGCTCTCTTAACTCTCTCCCACACAAACTATATAAACTTAATTGTCTCTTGCTCTTCTGGAATGCACTCCCTCTCTCCTGGGAATATGGATTATATTCTATCATAGTCTCTCAGCATACTAATGCCTGGAATCATACAATGAAGTTGAAGTTGAGGTTAGTTGAATAGCTAATTTTCATCTCTTTTCACATGTTATATGTCCAAGCAAGAAGGCTCATCAAATATCTGGACAGTTGCTGCTCTGAAAATAATTCCAAAACACTGTGCTTCTATGACCCTTTTACAGTTTGTTCATACTGAAAACACAGCCTTTTTAAAAAAATATTTTGGACTAAAAGTAAGTATATCAATTTTTCTCACTGGACATACATGAGAAAAACACTTTTCAGGAAAGGAGAATGTGCAAATTATCATTTCTAATACTATATATACTATGTATCATAAACTGTTGAGTTACTGTTAATATAATCAATAAACAAATAAAAATAAACTATTACATTCAGGCTCATCTGGAAGACTTAAAATTATTTTCTATAGTACTGCTCACTCAGCACCTCCAAGTGGAACAAATCAAAGAAATAATAGCTGTGTTTTATGCCTTGAATAGCCATATTAATTCAGCATCCTAGAATCTGAAAATGTCACTAATGGGAATCTTTTAACCCCACCCCATCCTCCAGCAATTAGAATGACTGCAGATGGTGCAAGTCAGCAGGAAATCATGTTTTTATTTCTGAAGTCTAGACGGGAATTGGAGTTATTAGTTTTAAAATACATGGTATAGCATGCTTCTAATAAGCATAATTGTTGTGCTAGGAAAAGCAGCCAAGGTTCTTTGGAATTATTCACCAGAGTAAATGGCACTGGAAGTGAGTTAAGGAAATAGAGAATGAAAAATAGAAATGGCTTTAATTGCTGCTTTCTACATGCAAAGGAGAATTAGACAGTTATTCTAGTGTCCAACTACAGAAGCAGAGAAAGGAATTAAAGTTTATGTTTAGAATAAAGAAACAGTGGAACACAGGATGATTGTGTGTTAGGGTAGCCTATAATACCTTGGAAAAATTTGCAGGAGCCTATAAGTGCCATGGAGAGAGAGTCAAAGAAATTGCACCATGGATGCTTTTGGAAGACAATTCTTTTCTATCTATCTATCTATCTATCTATCTATCTATCTATCTATCTATCTATCATCTCTATTACATTTATTTGCCACCCATCTCAAATCGAAATGACCTTTGGCAGCTTTTCTTTACATCATAAACATCATCAGTTTCCTCCAGAAAGAGGAAGAAGAGGAAAGATGTTGCTTTTGTGCTGATCAAAGTGAGTTATTACCTGGTATTTTCATTAAGTGACATGAGGTGCCACAAAATATAGAAGAAGATATAAAGACCTATGCAGTTCCTTCAAAAAGTGTCAGATGCAAAAGTCCAGAATAGTTGCTTTTAATATATTGGGGGAATATAGGAAGTTATCTATGTTAAATATTTCTTCCCTAATCACAATGTCTAAAAAACTCCAAAAAGAGAAGCTATTATGCATGAAATTTCCGAAGCAGAAGTATATGGATGGACTATGTTTTTTTTTTAATGCATAGGCCATCACTGCTCTGTTAATGCTAATTCAGTTTTTCATTGCTGGGACAGAGGTTAGGTAATTTAGGAAAGGATGAGCAGGGTTAAATTTTAGGTTTCTGAAGACCCCAGGGAATACAGACTGAATATCTGTGGCCCATTTTTAGTAGAAAGATTGAATGGCTGATTAATTTAACATCTGCTCTGCATGACATAACCTTGACAATTACAGCTTGGTCTGCCTTCATGCCAGAGCGGTTACCAACTACAGACTAATCAATTCAGAATTGCTAAACCTCAATGAAAAAATCCCCCACTCTTAAAATCCTGTATTAACAGTATGAAAAGTTGAATATTTAAAGATAGATGAAATGTAAACAATATTTTTCTTGTTGGTGTGCCCCCAAGCTGACCCTGAAGGATCTCCATGCCTGTGAGCTTACCTACAATTTGAGAGCCAGATAAGTCCTCCATGCTAGACAACTGCCTTCCCTCACCTGGTAGTTATTTTTCCACACATTGAGAAAGAAAATAAAACCAGAAGATTCCATCATGCTTTGTTTAATTTGTCCCATGTTACCTTGAAACTGAGGCAGAATAGACCTCACAGTAACATAATTTGCAGTGGCTTATTTCCTGTCACTTGAAAGACTGGAGGGTAGCAGTTAACGCAGGCTAGCTCTTTAGAAAAGCTCTTTAGAAAAGGGCAAAATCCTGTTTTTATTTTATTATCAGATGACAGAGAGCCTCTAACATTTGTGGAATAATTTCAAAATATTGAGAATGTCAATTTACTTTTTACACAGTCCTGACAAAGTGATCTGTGTGTCTGGCTGCCTAAACTAGCAGAACATTCTCCATCAAAGATGCAAGAAAAACAGATGCCCGAGTTCTTGAAATTTAACTATAACTCAATACAATAAGAAACTTTTTCAGGGTGTTTCAAGAATAAAATAAACAGTTCGGTTATAGGTGGGTTCAGTTATTGTCATTTATGGAATGGAAGGGATAGTCTTAATGAATCTTTATACCCAGATGACTTCTATACCTTATCAGTTGCTTTGATATGTTATGAAAATGCACTAATCTAAATGCCATTGTTTTGTAATTAAATTGCTATATAATATAAATGGGTATAATTAGCTAACACTTTAGATTAGTTCCATTTGCTTTTTTTCTTTTTAAATTATTTTAAGAGGTATCTGTAATAAAAAGTTATTTAAATTTCTAATTGAAATTCAGCAAATGGAATTATTTTGGTGCTATCCTTATAGAAATAATAACAAAATCATTGGTGCATTCAGTTATTAAGCAGTGGCACGGATTTAATTTTAGATGAACAGCAAGGAGAATTAAGGTGCTAGTAGGATACAATTATCTTTATTTATTTATTTAATTATTTTGTCAACAGGTACAAGGAAACAAGTATCAGTATAGACATAGACATATGAAAAAATGGCACAAATAAATGGATATAAATAAGCAAAACATAGCCATAAAAACATAAAATGAGTACATATAAATGGGGACAGTAGGACAAGGATGCTAGGCACGCTGGTGCGCTTATGCACGCTACCTTAGGGACCACTTAAGAAACGTGTAAGGTCCACGGTAGACAGTTTAAGATAAAAGTATGGGGGTTAGAAAAACTAACAACAGGATCACATAGAGCCGTGATGGTGAACCTACGGCACGTGTGCCATAGGTGGCACGCAGAGCCATATCAATGGGCACTTGACCTCAGCTCCGCCAGCTGATTTTCGGGCCTTCCGGGCCCACTGGAAGTTGGCAAACGGGCCATTTCCAGCCTCCGGGGGTGGGGGGGTGGGGAAGGCCATTTTCACCCTCCCCAGGTTCCTAGAAAGGCTCTGGAGCCTGGGAAGAGCAAAAAACGGGCCTACCGTGCCATCACATGCCAAACACGGAGGGAGCTGGGGGGGTTGCATGGGCATGCGTGGGGGGCATTGAATTATGAGTGGGCACGTGCACTCACAACCCCCCTCTGCTCTCCCCCCACTTTTGGCACGCGATGGCAAAAAGGTTAGCCATCACTGACATAGAGTATTCCAGACATTTACTACTCTATTGCTGAAGTCGTATTTTCTGCAATCAAGATTAGAGCGGATTACATTTAGTTTGTATCTGTTGATAGCCCTTGTGTTAGTGTGGTTAAAGTTAAAGTAGTCATTAACAGGTAGGACGTTATGGTAGATAATCGTGTGTACTAAGCTTAGGTCAGAACGTAGATGGCATAGTTCATAGTTCAAGGTTATCCAGGCCTAAAATTTCAAGCCTGGTGGTATAAGGAATTTTATTGCGAGCAGCGGAGTTGAGTACTCTCATTGTAATATACCTCTGGATCATCTCTAATGTATTAATGTCCGAAATACAGTGTGGGTTCCATGCAGGTGAGCAGTATTCAAGGATAGGTCTGGCAAAGGTTTTATATGCCCTAGTTAGAAGAATAGCGTTACCAGAGAGAAAACTTTGTAAAATAAGGTTGACAACTCTTAACACCTTTTTAGCAATGTTGTTACAGTGAGCTCTGGGGCTTAGATCTTTTGAAATGAGTATTCCTAGGTCCTTGACAGAGTGTGGGCCAACTTTTAGATCATTTCCGCCCAGCTTGTATTTGATGTTCTGATTTTTATTGCCAATGTGCAGAACTGAGCATTTGTTAGCAGAGATTTGGAGTTGCCAATTGTTTGACCATTCAGATACATAATCTAGGTTGTTTTATAGGGTAGTAGAATTGTCTGTGGCGTTAAATAGTTTTACATCTTTCCTCCAAGAATGCTACAGAACAAAAGAAATAGCCATGAATGTATTACTCAAACTTTACCAGGAATGAAGTTAAATAGACGTGTTGTTTTTTACTGCTTAAAGTCTATATCTTTAACCTTTCTTTACACTGGAGCCTTTCAGATATATGAAAGCAGAACTTTGTAGGGGAAATGGGCAGCTTAGAAATTTAGTAAACTCTGTATAGGCCAAGGCACTACTTGTTATTCTAATGGTCTGATTGCATGTTTACAGCCAGAAGTGATACAGAGGTATGGCAGTAGATACCCTTAAATCCTAAACTTCTCAAGAAATTAATTCTGTTCTCAATTAGTCATTACAGGCATGAAGTGACACAACATTAAATATTAAGTTCTTTAAAATTTTGTCTAAGAGATACAGCAAAGGACACATATGAACCTACAGAGATATGTACACAATATTACATAAGTAAATAACATGTTATAAAATTGGTTCAACATGAATTCTTATTCCAATTCATAAGGAGAAAATGGTAGGATAGTGTTACCTCAGCAAACCAAATTTTATTAAAGGAATATTAGTATAGCTGAATATGATTGTTTCTTTTAAAAAGCAATAATTAGTTTTGTGATGAATGAAAGGCTGAAATAAGTGAAACTCAATCAGCCAATTTCCATTCATTTTTATACAAATGCACATAATAAAAAAAATAATGTACTTTTTATAACTTGCATCTGTGCCTACTGTGAAAATGAAGAGCTTAACATTCTCCCACTACAGGAATAGCAATAGAGTCAATTTTGGAGACCACCTCTGACAGTTTCCATTTTTCCCCCTTCTTATCAAATCATTTTCTCATAAAAAAAGCCTGTCTTATTGGATTAGATCCCATCCATTTCTAAAACTCTGATTTTATGGAAGAAAATACCCAAATTCAGTCTCAAACAGTGCCCATTTCCATTAGTTCCCACTATAAATTGTCCTTCTCTAAACAATTTCAAAGTCCACTACAAGCTACTTGCCAGACATATTTTTCTGAAGTCATCTCCTTCACTTGAAATAATTTCTTCATTCTTTTCTTTTTATAGGCGTGCGTGAGTGATCTGCAATAACTTTTCTACATATAAATTTTCATACAACTCATTACAAGATTTCATAAATGAAAGTTTGTTTTAAGAGCCTGGATATTTAGAGGAGAAAGCTGAAATATTTCATACAGAAGATAAACTCTTGAAAGCACAGCAAATGCTGAAAGCCAAATTTTCTTAAGACAGACAAATTGTATTCATCTTTTGATGTCTCCAGGCTAAACATTCCTACACTGGGGAGCTATAAAATGTTTTTCATGTGCAGAACTGTCAGTACTTTATTGGCTAAAATAACAATTAAATGCTAAATGGCAACAAAATAATGTCAAAGATGTAAGTGTGCATGGGCAGAGCTTAATGTAGTGACTTTTTAAACTTTTTTGTTCCTTCTACAGAGCAGACCCCGTGTCCACACAAAAGCTATGAAATTAAAGTTATTCCCCTTCTGAATTGCAATGCTTCATTTTTCAGAAAAGGATGCTAACAATAATCGAGAGAAGCAGCAGCAGTGGTATACAATTTAAATAAATATTAGCATATGTTAAAGTGGCATTTACTGGGAAACGACTTTAGAATTATTTGTTTTTCCCTGTCACATTGGCAGTTTCTGTTTCTATCTTCTCAATACATGTAAATGGTCAACAGGAAAGGTGCATATTGTAGGACCACACACAAAAAGTGGCCAATATAATTCAAAGAGTCCTAGTCACGCACATGGTTTACACATATGCAATGTCTTATGACCTGGAAACACTTAAACCCAGAAAATTAATTTCTTTCGCATACGAAGTTCTTACAAGAAAAAGATCTGAAGAAAAACCAAGCATCTCCAATACAGACCACATTTCTAAAATGCTGGTCCCTTGCAGGTTTACCATTGCCTTCTTGAATAATGGGGAAGGGATAGCAGCCTCATAAACCTTAACCATCTTTTTACACTAGTACTACTTGGGGTCTCAGCATACCAGGCTTTTCCTGAAAAAAAGGGAAAGAATTATGTATTAGTTATTTTTGACCCACTTAGTATGATCAGATTGACCATCCTCAATAATAACTTGGCCTGCATTAGCGGTTGAAAGGGGAAAAGGGGCAATGGGAAAACCCTACTCCCAAAAAATAAATTTCCAGATTTGCCTATATTCCTGAGCAAAATGTGAGGCAATATGGCTATATGAGAGATTGATTGATTGTGTGCCATCAAGTTGGTGTTGACTCTTAGCAACCTCATGCATAGAATTTTTTTCTATGACAATCTGTCCCTAACCTGGTCTATCAGATCTTCTAATGATGTAGCCATTACCACTATAACTGAATCCAATCACTTTGTTGTTGGTTGTTTTCTTATGTTTCCTTTCCTTTTCACTTTTCCAGCATTAGAGTCTTCTTCAGAAAGCTGGGTCTTTAATGAAACATATTTTAGCATAAATTAAATATTTTCAACTATTTATTTTTACTAAAAATCTCATCAACCTCTACTCATGCTGAGTAGAAGACAGCATAGTCACATAAGATAAGGTTTTAGCTCATTCTTTAGCTTCCTTTCTGGCCAAGCATTGTTCTGGGTGAATTTTCTCATGTAGAATCAAACACATGGATTTGGAAAAGAAAACTAGTGTGAAAGCAGACTGAGAAATTTGACCGGATCCCAAAAGGTAAAAGTAGCTAAACAAAAATGTACCCATGTTCTGAATAAATTTGAAAATAACTAACATCTCTGCCAGAACATGGCATAACATTTGTTTTGTTTCAGAGTGCATCAAGGTGTGTATCCTCTGTGTCAATAACTAAATTATATTGTGTCAAAATCTAGCTAGTAATTTCTCTTTTAAAAAAATTCTCTTTTGTTTCCCTATTCCGTTTTCAGGTGGTAGTGCTTGGGGGATTAAGGTAGGAAGTGCAGAAGACGCTACTGCTAATGTGGTTTTCTTTTTATTACTATGAAGTCTGCTTAACTGTCCACATTTTCCATTGCACTTTTTGCAGAATGTGGAGAGTTCCTTAATGATGTCTTTCCTTGTGATTGAAGTGTGGAAAGGGAGAAAAGTTGGAGTCTGCTGGAGAGTTGACTGTACAATAAAGAGAAGGCATTCACCATACATCTTTTGATAATCTCATGACACAACAGGTGCAAGAGCACAAAATTCTCTTCATGAGAATTTTACCAATATCTTTTCTCTTTTTAAAGAAGCTTTGTAATCCAAATGACTTTCATCAGTTTGAAAGGAATTAGTTGAAAAATATATGGAAGTATTAAATGCAGAGATTTAAAATCAATAGAAAGGTCTTCAGCTAGGAACAGTGGAATTGAATGACAAATTGTATGACCATCAAAGATAATGGGCAAAATCATAGGGTTATAAAAAAGTTGTAGACAAATAGTTTCCTGATATAAAACTATTTGTGGCCAATTTAACTTAATAAGGTAAATAGACTAATGTTATACTCTTACCTTAATTATTTAAAGGTAAAGGTAAAGGTTCCCCTCGCACATATGTGCTAGTCGTTCCCAACTCTAGGGGGCAGTGCTCATCTCTGTTTCAAAGCTAAAGAGCCAGCACTGTCCAAAAACATCTCCGTGGTCATGTGGCCGGCATGACTAAACGCCAAAGGTACATGGAACACTGTTACCTTCCCACCAAAGATGGTTCCTATTTTTCTACTTGCATTTTTACGTGCTTTTGAACTGCTAGGTTGGCAGAAGCTGGGACAAGTAATGGGAGCTCATCCTGTTACGCAGCACTAGGGATTCAAACTGCTGAACTGCCAACTTTTCGATCGACAAGCTCAGTGTCTTAGCTGCTGAGCCACCGTGTCTCTGTACATATTAATTATTTAATATGCAGCAAAATGCTTCCTTCCCTAAGTATTGTTCACTATCTTTTGCTTGATTTATATTTTATTTATATTCAACTTTTCTTTCAGAGCTCAGTGGTATACACATTTATTTATCTGTATTTATTTATTAATCAGATTTATATAGCTGTCCATATCACTGAAAGCAACTCTGAGCAGCACAAAACAAATGTGGGTAAAACCACATACAAAAACCATTGATATAAAAAAAAATACAAAAAAATCACATTAATAATAAATATTATAAAAACAGAGATACAAACTCTAGATGAAAAGGGAATCAAAATAGCCAACTCAGCAACAGAGCTATCAGAGAATGAACCTAGAACTAAGGGGAATTTTTCTGACAATTAGAACAATTAGAACCACATTTTCCAGACTTACAAAGAGAGTATGGCTTAATAAGAGGTTGACGGAACATACAAAGATCCAGATCTATAGAGCCTGCATCCTGAGCACACTCTTGTACTGCAGTGAGTCTTGGACCCTCTACGCACGGCAGGAGAGAAAGTTGAATACCTTTCATATGCGCTGTCTCTGATGAATTCTTGGCATCACCTGGCAGGACAAAGCTCCAAATAGTGCAGTCTTGGAATGTGCTGGAATTTCTAGCATGTATACACTATGAAACAGCAATGTCTACGCTAGCTGGGGCATGTCATGAGAATGGCTGATGGTTGGATTCCGAAAGATCTCCTGTATGGAGAATTAGTGTAGAGAAAGTGCCTCAGAGGTAGACTACAGCTGTGATATAAGGGTATCTGCAAGAGGGACCTAAAGGCCCTGGGAATGGATATTAACAACTGGGAAACCTTCACCTCCAATCGTTCAGCTTGGAGGCTAAAGATGCAGCATGGCCTTCTCCAATTCGAAGAGACACTTGTTCGGCAGGCTGAGGCAAAGAGGTAGTCCCAGAACCAGCAAAATCTGGGGGCTGGGCAGGGGACAGAATGTATCTGCCCTCAGTGTGGAAGGGATTGCCACTCTCGAATTGGCCTTTTTAGTCACACTAGATGCTGTTTTAGGACCTCTTTCCAGAGCACGATACCATAGTCTCTTGAGCTTGAAGGATGCCAATGAGTAGAACAATTAATCAATGAAATGTCTTGCCTCCAGAAGTTGTGGGTGCTCCAACACTGGATTTTTTAAGAAGAGATTGGACAATAATTTGTCTGAAATGGTAAGGGTTTCCTGCTCAGCAAGGGGTAGGGAGGACCCCCCAAGATTCCTTTCAACTCTATTATTCTGTTAATTATTGTCCTAATAGGGTTTTGGAACAAATTACATTTGATTTTATGACATGTGCATTGCACAGCTATGCTCAGTATTGATAGTTGAAAATATTTATAGTGGGGTAAAATATGTGTTTTTGAACCAGATTAAGTAGTAGAAGATTTGTCACTTTATTCTCTGGGAACTTGACTATAAATCAGCTCTTGAATAAACTAAACTAAAATAAATAAACTAACTTATGGACAGACAAACAGACAGATGAACAGACAGGCATAAGAACCTTTTATATATTACAGGCCAAGCAAAAAGCAGTGAATAATGCAATCTTTGCCCTAAATAGAACAGGAACATATCGTGAAGATGAAACAACTCCAAATGGTAAAACGCAGCCGGATGTAATTTAATTAATTTTACTTTCACAGGGGAGAATTATACAGCAACTAGCTTCAAAGATGGGTCAAAAGGTTGCTGTTTTCATTTTTAACATCAAAAAAATAACTGCATTTTTCACTATGCTTTAAATTGCACTCGCCAAAACACTCTCTTTTCATTCAAGTTTCAAGAAAAATACAGGTTAAAGCTTCAGGGAGCTGTATGTGGTCTCTGAGTTAGACCACGGGGACTGGTTTTATAGTAAAATCTTGATAAACAGATGTGCTTTGCAAACTCTGAAAAAACTCTTCTTGCCCACATTGGAGAATTGTTGCCATTATTATCTTAAAATAAGTGCAGCTGAATAAAACTGTTGTGACAGAATTGATATTTCCAAGAATTATGGAACTATAAATCTCATTTCAGCCTTGTGTGACAGTGGTATAATATTTATATCCAGTGTTTCAAGTATAATGATAGTTCTGCACATTTTGCAATCTACTAAGTCGAATGTGGATTCTCTCTCTCTCTCTCTCTCTCTCTCTCTGTATGTGTGTAAAAAAAGGTTAATGCTATCAATATTTTGTTGTCTATGTACATGAGTATGTAATTTTAATTTTTATTTGTTTATTTGATAGACATATTGATCTAGGATCTCAGTAAGTGAAGAGTTGTGCATTTCAATGTATGTTAAGTCTATATGTAGTTTAAATCACCAATTTGTTTCCTACCAGAAAATCAGTGAGAAATTCTGTTCAGTGATGTATGGATAAATTTTGCCTGTGTGGTTTTGGGGAGATGCTCAGTGGAATGTTAAAAAGGCCATAACTGAAGAAGCTTCTTGGATGAGAACCAAAATATTTTCAAAGAAAAAGCCAATAAAGTCCAGTTGAAAAAGCACCTTTGGGACAAT
This sequence comes from Ptyas mucosa, assembly GCA_012654045.1. Lineage (NCBI taxonomy): Eukaryota > Metazoa > Chordata > Lepidosauria > Squamata > Colubridae > Ptyas > Ptyas mucosa. The sequence goes on along the minus strand of WNWU01000019.1, from coordinate 23,606,840 downwards.
CATGAGCTGGATGACTGAGAATCTCCATAGACATCTGATTGGAAAGGTTTGAATATGGCCAATAATTATAAATACTGTATGTTCAAGGTCTGCTTGGAATTTGATTTTGTGCGAAGGTAATTACTAGTCTTTGTGCAATTTTGTATTTGGCAACCAGAGTAACCACTGAATATTTAAATGAGGGGATGTAGAAAGCCATTGCTGACACAGATAGTCGAGTACTGCTCTCCTATTGCTGGATTGATTCTGTTAATATTAGTACTGCCTATTAAAAGTGCAATCTGATTACTGTGTAAACTGTGACCACTCCTATCATATGATTAGTATCACCTGAACTTTACTCAGGGTGTTATATGCCTTCGGATTTCCCTCATGTCTCTCAGTGCCATCCTTTATCTTGTGGGAATTACTTAACAAGTTCTCCTGTATACTGATCAAATTCAAGTCTCTATCTTTTCAATGCTGTTCACTTTGACAGTTAACAGCTCATCCAAAGAAGACCTCACACAAAAAAGTTGGGGTTGATTCGTCTTTGTTCCATATGTTGAACTCTGTTCCAATGCAGAATAACAGATGAAAAATAAGATAACAAACAGCAATTTTGTTAGGATCTCCATTCAGTAGAAATTTATCTGGAGTTGTTTTATCACGTTAAGGCTGTTATAGTTTGGTAAAGTCTTTTGTCACTTCTTAGCACCCATTCTTAATTTTCTAGATATTATTTTTAAATAAAATAATAAACATAAAATAAACTCCCATGGTTGCCCAAGAGACAAATGTTCATCTCTCCTATCAGAGCACCTCAGAATATTGACTTCTGGTTCAACTCTGATTTTATGGAGAAAATATCAAGGTTCCTTGCCTATTGGAATTAGAATTGTAACATGCAATGGTATTTTATGTTATGATGCTAATGTTTATAGATCATAAAGAGATATGGGAATTGGGAAATCGAATATAAACAGTTCAATTGCTTGAAGACCTATTCAGGTATGTGTCATGGTGACTGATGAGACTGAGCATAATAGGAAGGGGGTCAGCATTCCTTGCGGAATACAGTATTGACTTTTAAGTGGTTTCCCCCCCCACCTGATGGTGTGATTTTCTGTTGCTAAGGTAGGTTTCTATGGCAAAGTCCTTCAGGTGAGTAAAGGTTGTGAAAGAGTAAATATTCCAAACAACCTTGGCAAATCTGTATCTTGCTCTTTCCATGAACAACAGATCTGGAGGGAGATCAATTACCATAAAAATGCTTTATAGTTTAAGATAAGATGTATAAGGGCAATTGCTCTGTCAGATATATTTAAATTTTGGGCTAGGTTAAAGCATCAGTAAGTGTTTTCTAGAATATGCTGCCTTTCTTAAGCAGTCAGTCAGCACAGAATTGAATAGTTGGATTTCTTTTAACTTTTACAACTTTTACATGATCTCAACAGAAAAATTGAAATGTTGGCTTCTTAGTTCAAATTTCTCTTCAACTCTGTAAATTGCTTTACAAAATGGGTTGCCTAAATAAATTTGGACTTTCATTATAACTCTTTTAGGTTTCTGGGCAGTGGAACTTTGCTCAAACCAATAGAAGTTGAGATTTATAAATCAAACCCTGGATTTACCGCAATTCACTCTGTCCTAATTCCAATAAAAATATCTTTTCCAGAGGCCATTAGCTGTATGTGGAGTGAGAGCACAAATTCAGTCAGATCCACTGAAGAAAGGATTAATAGACTAATCCATAGAGAGATAACAAGGATGTGAAGTGGACTGACAGAAAGTAAAATACAAACCACCTGGAGGACTTTGCTGCTTACACTTGGGTCAAATCCTTAAGACTGCTTTCTAGCTTGCAACCTGAAGTCTGTGCATAAGAGCCAAAAACCAGGGGATGTGCACAAGAGTTGGCTGAAAGGGGAAAAAAAGGAACCAAAGGCCAACAGCCAACAGCAGCCAAGTTTTAACTCAAATACTAGGATGTTGTCCACTGAGTTGCAAAGTTAGCTGACCATCTTGCAGATCTTCTATTCTTCATGCCAATGCCAGTAGTTTTCATAAGGGGCAAATATAACCTACAAACTGATGAAACAAATCAAATAGCATCAGATGTATAAGGAATGGTGCCAGAAAACTGACATAAACTGACATTGATAGCTCTGTATAGACGGTGTGCTTGAATGCTCTAGCATTCACTAGATCCATGATGGCGAATCTATGGCACGTGTGCCACAGGTGGCATGTGGAGCCATATCTGTGGACACGCAAGCATTGTCCTAGCTCAGCTCCAGTGTGCATCTATGAGCCGACCAGCTGATTTTGGGGCCTTTCGGGCCCATCAGAAGTCGGGAAATGGGTCGTTTCTGGCCTCCAGAGGGCCTCGGGGGGGGGGAGAAGGCCATTTTTGCCCTCCCCAGACTCCAAGAAAGTCTCTGGAGCCTGGGGAGGATGAAAAACAGGCCTACCAGGCTCACCGGTAACCTTTTTGCTGTCGTGTGCCAAAAGGGGAGTGTGGGGGGTTGGGATGTCGCATGCACATGAGCGGGGGACGGAGCACAGGGGAGCATTGAATTATGGGTTTTGGCACACGTGCGTGCGACCCCCCCTCCCCCCACTTTTGGCACATGACAGCAAAAAGGTTAGTCATCACTGCCTAGATGTTCAGTCATTGTACATCAATTAACTGTACGATGTATATAGTATCATGGATTGATATAATCTGCGTCAAGGGAAACAGACTGAAAGAGAAGAAAAAGCTCATCTTTAATACTGTATCTGTTCAATCTGTGACTCAGTGGTTAAACAATGGAGCCATTTCTTTAGCAAACTCCATATGAATTCACTGTTCTCGTGATACCTATTGTACTGTTGAGTCTCCAGCCAGCTGTCATGTTGCCTTCCTGCTAATGTCATCGTGACTTGATAACCTTTGAATTAAACAGCTGCAGCTCGTGCTGTCCTTCTGTGCTAAATACTTTTGCAGTGGGATTGTGGCAACTGCTTGGAATCAGGAACAGCTAAACCCTTTCCTTTTATTTTCTATGCCTGTGCAGAACTAACTGCAGAAACAAAGATGATTGAAAATTGTCATATTTAAAAATAGAACAGCTTTTCAGAACAAGTAAAGCATTAATCAAGCTGTTTGTACTATGTTTTTTACAGCAAACAGGTTACCTTTTATTCACTACCAGCAGAGTTCTTTCAGATAGAATACAAAGTAGAAACTATTTATGCAACAATTAGAAAAAAACAATATATCTCCTGAAGATGATACATGGTGGATTGAACCCAAGGTCTGTAAATGCTTCAAAATGAAAAATAATGGTTTAGGTAACACTGGAAGAGGCTTGATCCCCTAGATATCTAGATGTATGAATATCTAACTTTGTATGGTTTATTAAAAGATCAAGATCAAATTTAAGATTTACAAAACCCCAAAGAACAAGGTGGGTTGACTGTATCAAGTTTCTAATTGTATTATTAACCTGATTATAATCGTATAATCTGAATTTACAAACTGGATTATATCATTATGGCATGACAGATTCTACTGGAATACCAGGATTCCTGGTGATTTGCACAAATTCAATACAAAAAAACCTACAGTTAATTAAAACAATCATAACTAGCATATTAAAAGAATGGGATAATGGAATAATTACCAGACAATTCTGCCTGGATGATTAAGAATCTTCATCAACATACTGAAAGAAAACTTAGCTTGTATCCCCGGTCTTTTGCTTCTGAATTAAAAAAATATTTAATATTTATTTTTATCAAGATGAAAATGCACATATCAGTGGAAAGTTAGGTGCTTTTTATCCAAGAGACAACTGGACTTTCTGGTTTTTCTTTAAACATGTTCTTTCAGAAAGGCTTCTAAAGCTATACAGGTAGTCCTCGACCTACAGCAGTTTGTTTAGTGACCAGTCACTAAGTTACAATGACACTGAAAAAAGTGACTTATGACCATTTTTCATACTTACAACTGTTGCAGTATCTTCATGGGCACTTGATCAAAATTCAGATGCTTGGCAACTGACTTATATTTAGGAAAGTTGCAATGTGAAACCCACCACTGGCCTCAACATATAGAGTTCATGTTGTTCTCAGTTAAACAGCCTAATGGTAGATGTGTGCATAGTAAATATTGATTCTGAACAATGATTTCAGCAAAGTTAGACAAAAAAAAAATGGTTATAATCCCAAGAGCTCAGAAAATCCATAATTATGCATATGCTTATACTTTTGAAATTTGGATAGAATACAGCAATTTTTTTCACAATAAAGCAACTCTTCTCATTCTATCAACCCCTATGCAATGCTGGAACATCTGCTACTTATAACTGTAAAATCTGAATTTAATATACTGTATTTTTCAGACTATAAGACACTCCAGACTATAAGACGCACCTAGCTTTTGGGGAGGAAAACAAGAAAAAAAAAATCTGCCTCCCAGCAATTTGCCTCCTTGCAGCAAACAGCAAGGTTTGCTTGCTGGGACCATGTGATCACCTTTTGAGACCTTCTAACAAGCAAATTCAACAGGGACATTATTAGTGGCAGCAGTATAAGTTATGTTTACTGTTGCCTGAAAGACATTTATTAGGGAAAAAAAGAAGCTGTTCCTCTTATTTGTTTTTCCTATGAAAACAAAACCTTCTGTAAAAACTGTAACTCTCACTTTGCATTCACAGTTTGTGTGGGAGGGCAAATAATCACAATATGCCAGCACATCAGAGTCCTCTTTAGAACAATTCTTTTCCTAATTATGTGAAGTCTCATAATGTGAATTAATCAGGATGAAAAATCTTAAATTTAATAAGCTATGTATATTTAAAATATCTAGGGAACATATTTTGATTAAAAGAACTAATGGACAGCAGTCATTAAAACTTGTCATGAACATTGTGGCTATTCAGATATTTCTCTGAATATGTAATTTAGGGCTGTTTATGCTTATTGACCCCCAGAGAGGTTGGATTCAATGTTTCAGTTAATGTTCCTAGTTGTGAATAAAATCATGCTTTTAATATTAGAACAGATAGATTAGAGTGATAATTTGTCATGAGATTTTAACAGCAGTTTCTAGAGAACTGGTAGACACCATTCAGAACTTCTTCATATATTGCTATAAATCAGTGGTAGTCAACCTGGTCCCTACCGCCCACTAGTGGGCGTTCCAGCTTTCATGGTGGGCGGTAGGGGTTTTGTCCCTACTTTATAAATCACCATTACTGTGGAACCGGTGGGCAGTTAGAAAATTTTACTACTAACAGAGATACAAAAGTGGGCGGTAGGTATAAAAAGGTTGACTACCCCTGCTATAAATTATATTTTTTAATAGTTTAGAATTCATTAAATATATTTGAAAAAAAATCCTATTAATAATTTGTAATTTGATTTAAACTTTGAGTTTTTACCCCAGTTTCATCCCATTTGTCTCAGCTTTGCCTACTTTTTGGAACATGGTCCTACATGACCTTAAAAGTCAAGGGAATCTCACTGGTCATGGCAATGACATCAATTAGTTTTATGGAAAATATTACCTGCCACTCAGAGTTCTGGAGGTAGTCCATACATTTAATTGGATCAGTAATCATTTAAAAAACAGAAACAGAGGAGGTTACACTGCCCTTCCAAAGTTGATATAGAAGGGCAAATCCATCCATCTTATCTTCCCTCAAGATGGAAAGACAAAAAGATGTTTGTTGAGGCAGTCATGGGGTATATATAAAGAAACAGAGAGGTACCATCTGTTTTTGAGGTCCTAGCATTTATCTACATATTCTAATGTGTTTCAGGAGCAATCCATTGCTGTTCAAGAAGAAACTTAGGTGAAGAAGACAGGTCAAGTGTACGGGACAGCAGAAAGAAAGAAAAATATGCAGAGGAAAGTAAAAACGTTGAACCTTAATCAGTGAGCTTGCAATCCTTCTTTCATAGTTGTATTTAATTTTTAATTCTTGTAGAGTTCTGCAAGTCTTCCCAAAGGCACTGCAGATGAAAAATCAATTTCCTTCATTCAGGAAAGACTACCAAACAAATCACTGAGGACCAAACACAATGTTCAGTGCTAAGTATCATAAGGTGGTTGAATTAATGCAGATCAAAACTTGATCTGGCATGAATGTGCTTTCACAAATGTTTCATTCCTATCACCCTATTGTCAATCACCTTTAGTTGTACCAGTTTTAAATAGTATTTTCTGATTAAACTGATGGCAACCAACAGCAATTTAAGTGAGGACAATCAGCCCCATTTGCCAGATGATTTGATGGTTGACCAATCACACAGCTGGATAAGTATCAGTTGTCCGTTTGGCTTGTGCTTTAGCATTTAGCTACATTCGCTTCCCTAGTAAAAGTAAAGATTTCCCCTGTCCAGTCATGTCCGATTCTAGGGGATGGTGTTCATCTCCATTTTTAGCTGAGGGAGTAGGCGTTGTCTGAAGTCACTTCTGTGGTCATGCCGAGGCACACAAAACACTGTTATCTTCTCACTGAAGTGGTACCTAATGTTTAACTACTCTCATTTGCATGCCTTTGAACATATAGGCTGGCATGAGCTGGGCAAGTAATAGGAGTTCACCCTGCCATGCGGTCCTCAGGACTTGAACCCAGGGGGTCAGCTTTCTAGCTGAACTGTCTCAATGTTTTTAACTTCTAAGCCATCACACCCCCTCTTTTCTCCAGTAGCAGAACATACCTACTGGTTGTTTGGTATCCATAGTTCATCACAATGGACTAGGAGAGAGCTATATGGTAAAGTGATTAAGCATGTTACACCCCATAGCAAAACAATCTGCTGTACAGCATCTATGGGGCAGCAATCTGTCTGGAAATACTTCTATTCCATTCATCAGTTGTTTAGTAGCCAATTGCTTTAAGTACCATTTAGGGATTTTTCAAAACAGCAATAAAGTCCATGCAAAAATAACCTCCCAATAGCTAATGGATGGACACCACACATCCATCCCACTCATCAGAATTTGCTTTGAGTGCAGGACAACTGATACACATGGTAGATCACAGTAAGGAGGATGCACAGTTAATCAGATTGCAGTAAGGAGGCTGCACAGTTAAGTTACCTTTCCTACTTTATAATGCAGTTCCCAATCATTCATGGATCAGCTATTAGTTCCAGTAAAGTTGGAGAAGATGATTTATTATCCACTATCCTATCTTTGGATCAGGAACCTCAGTACTAGGTTCTGACAGAGTGCTAAATCAGTAATTCTAGCTATCTGTAAAAATCATCCATCAATAGTAGCAGTGTTGTGTACATCACCATTCAGCAGAAACCAAAACAGAAGCTAGACAATTGAGAATGGCATTAGCAGTAGGGACAGCAAATGTTGTGCCAGATTAATTTTCTGTGTCTCAAGCATGGATAGAGAAGACCAACTAAATCAAGGGAAAAGTTATAAAGCTCAAAGGCTACAGCAGCATTCATCTACTCACAATAGGCTGCATTGCTATTGCTATTGGTCTTCTAATTATTCCTGTCACCCATCTCCTCCCACTTGTGACTGCATGACTGTAACTTTGTTGCTTGTATCCTTGTGATTTATATTGATATTGATTGTTTCCTAGTATGATTTAATGGCTTATTGTACTGTATGACTGTCACTGGGTTCTTGACTTGTGATTCTTGACGTGTGTATCTTGCCTTTTTATGTACACTGAGAGCATATGCACCAAAGACAAGTTCCTTGTGTGTCCAATCACACTTGGCCAATAAAGAATTCTATTCTATTCTATTCTATTCTATTCTATTCTATTCTATTCTATTCTATTCTATTCTATTCTATTCTATTCTATTCTATTCTATTCTATTCTCTAGGAACTACTATGAATAGAATTAGTGTGAGCCTATGTAGTTCTATTGGGAAAAATTAGTAATTTCTTGGACTCTTTGGGTGTTTGAGGGGTGGGGTTAGCTATTTTCTAACCCTTATTTTAAAGTGGTTTTTTAAAAGCCTTAGCAGTACTTTGTATCAGTTTTATCATTTTCCTGTCTTTTAGGAGAAAAAAAAAAGGCACACCACTATTTTTTGGCATGAAAGCAATTAGCAGTTTATGGTGTGAAATCAGGTCATTCTAGGGCTGCAGAAAATTGTTGTTTGTGCCAGCTTTGAAGTGACAGATGCTCATTTAAGAGCATAGGCCACTACCAATTAATGAATGCCATATCTACAACTGTACAACAATATTTTTATGATATCCATGCCAAGAAGAGGTGGCATATCCAAAGGTTCCTATGTAACAGAACTTGTGAAATGTATATTAAGTCCTTTCTTACAAAACTGACTATAGCTCAAAAATCATATCTTCTAAGAACATGGACAATATTCCTATTTTGTTTTGTGATAAGGATTTGATTTTTAATGGACTATGCGCATAAATCGTTGGATTACCATTACAATTTGAACAAGTTTTCTCTAGGGATATTAGCACGTAATATCTAGAGATATTAGCATGTTGAAATCATTTTTTTCTGAGAGTGATATTAAATTCCATACAATCTTTTTGTTACATCTATATCATATATTTGCATATGTTACTGAGTGTAGACAGCATGCCTGAAAATGTAATAATTTTCTTATAAGCTTCAATCAGGATCCTAAAACAGAGCTCGAAGATGGTGATGTTCATTTTCAAAGTGCTGCTCTGTGGAACATAGCTAAAACCAGGGATCCTCTGTGGCAGCTTCCAAAGTTGGCATTCTTATTTGTGATGAGCTACAAGTCATACTAAAACCTAATCAGCAGGGCTGCCTAGAAGACACCAGATTAGAGAAAACAAGTTAGAAACTTGTTCGGTTCCATATTGTCTTGCTATTGTGAAGTGGTGGGGTTAGATGTGCTTTTATTTGTTAAGAAATATATTTTGATTTTAGGATGGCTCATTTGAAAGCTATGATTTACACAGAGATTTAAAATACTGTATATGTTATTCTCATCAGTCAACGGGAGACCACAAAAGCAATTGCTGTATTATTTCAGAAGCATCTGAATTAGTCACCAATTCATAACTTCTCTCTGTATTGGACTGATCATTACAACTCTTTTAATGACCTAAATATACTTCTCTTGAATTGTCACTTAACAGAAATATGCAATGATTAGGATAACTAAGATGAAGTTATCCTAATCATTGGATAGGCTGAAGAACTGTACATTCACCTTGTAAAGTCTAAACAGTAGTAATATAAAAACAGAATTGTTGTTGACAGTAACAGGCTTGTAGCAAACAGATTATGTATGCCTGCAAATTAACATGCTTATAGAGATTTTCAAACATCTAGGTCAGGGTTGTTTTTTCTTTGCTTTTCAGTTCAGGACTGAAGAATCTTCTTGGATGATAAGCAAAATGTTTTCAAAGAAAAAAAACCCCAAGAAAGTCCAGTTTTCTTTTGAAGAAGCACCTCTGAAACTGCAGGTTAACAGAAAATACCATACTGGCTCATACGATCAGCTGTGTTAATTGATCTGAAATATCTTCAAAATTCATTGTATTTTAAAACGTTTTGTAAGATTCATGCAGCAAAATTCTATATCTCTCTCTGCAACTGAGCAAGGATTGCAGTCTAACAAAATTAAGATCAATAAATCTGGAATTTAACTGAGATACTTTTCTTAATTAATTCTGGGGAAGTGCAGTGGTGGGTTTTGAGAATTGCAGTGGGTTTTTCAATTGCTCAAGTAATTTTTTCTTTCCCACTGTGATCCAGAAAGCCCAAAATAAACCAGATGTGCAAAAGGCCTTCTGACTAGTTATGTTGATGTAATAATATATTAGTCTTGGAAAGGGATTTTCCTGAACCCTGTGCATAAAGATGTCGGTTTGGAAGGTAGAAAGGGATCTAGGACAACTTACCATGACTAAATCACTGTAGGACAACACTCTGTGGACAAATTGCTGAGGGACAATTTGCCACATACAATTCCATGCAACATAACTCAAAGCAATTAATATTATCTTCCACTGTTTCTTTGACATTATTTCCATTGACAAAAATGGAAATAGTGTCAAAGAAACAGTGGCGGATAACATTTATTGCATTGAATTATCCTGTGTGGAATTGTCCGGGGTTACTTGTCCTGCAGCAAGTTGACCATAGCAGATTGGTCACAGCAAATTGTCCCATTCTGGGCAGAAAGTGTCCCTTCCTATAACTCCTTTACATTGCAAATGTAGAATTTCTATATTATTTAAAAGGATCGTCTTTAAGGAACATTAAAGACCTTTAATCAGACACATTTATAGCTGATCTATCATCTACATATGAATTATTTAACCCACTAAATTTTAAAGTCAAATCTAAAAACCATGAACAGAAGTGCATTTTGCAGCTTATTTCCAACTGAGAAAACAAAGTAGATTGTAAATTGTACTGTGTTATGCTTGTCATATTTACAGAATTGATTAACATCTCATGTTGATCCCCCACACAATGGGTCTTTTGCTTATTTGTTTCACAAACGATTCTCAAGCAATAATTTCCTTGAATGAATGAGCAAACACAAACCACCGAACTAGACTCTTCATTCCACTTCGTGTCATAAACTTTCTTCAGTGGCACCAACCTTTTGCAGACACTAGCAATCAAATATATAGAAAATCGAGAATTTGATTTTATCTATATAGTATGAAAAATAACTGAAATATATGCAACATAGAATCGGATTGTAGAATAATATTTAAAATGTACATTTATTTTGTCACCAATTCAGTCAATAGGAAAAAGCTCCACTAGATGTTTTGAATGAAAAACAAGACATAGTTGAGTGAGTGAATAGGTGAGAGATTCATTCATTGAAGCATGCTGTCTTCTTTAGTGGCTTTACAGATGTGGGTCTTATAGTTCCAGAGACAATTCCTTTTTGATTCTCAATGATATTCATCCACTCAAATTGTTCTGCAGTGTGGAAGTTCATATAGACTCATAGTCCCTGTGACAGCTTTTGTTAAGATGTACCTTTTGTGCCAATTGTGTCCACCTGTGGAATAGAAAAACCTGTTCACACAGAATAATGTCCTGTTCATCTCTTGTTTTGTCTACTTTAACATGGTCTACATGAGGCTGCCCTTGAAGAACTTTTGATAGCTGTGACTAGCACAGAATGATGGATATCTCTTAATATATTTGGAAAAGTCTTAATATATCTTTCATGAGCTGTGTTGGCTGCCAGTTGGTTTATGGGTATGATTCAAAATGCTAGACATCACCTTTAAGGTCATATACAGCTCTGGACTGGGTTATCTGAGGGATTTCCTTCTTCTGTGTTTATCTGCCTATCCAATCAGATTAAATAAGATCACTTGTTTCAGATCCTATCTTTGCAGGTTTGTTAACTGACAGGTTTGTTAACTGCTTTCATCTGGCCCCACTTTTTTGGAACTTCCTCCTGGCAGAGATTTGATCAACCTATTTTCTCTTGGGTTTCAGGAAAAAAAGATGATGAGCTTCTATAGACTTATCTATATCTATCTATCATATCTATCTATCTATCTATCTATCTATCTATCTATCTATCTATCTAT
>WNWU01000019.1:23518910-23595293 GCA_012654045.1 Ptyas mucosa | reverse complement strand
TATCTATCTATCTATCTATCTATCTATCTATCTATCTATCTATCTATCTGCAGCCATCATAAATATGAACCAGTTGCCAAGCAACTGAATTTTGATCATGTGACCATGGGGTTGCAGCAACAATCATAAGTGTGAAAAACAGTCATAAGTGACTTTTTTCAGTGATGTCGTAAATATGAACAGTCACTAAATGAAATGTTGTACGTTTAATCCTCAATAGAAATACTGAAATATATTAGTAATCATTATGGGACTATATTGCATACTTAAAAGGGAGGGAACTAGGTTTAGTCCTACCACTACAGTATTTTTTGAAATATATAAGGACAGTTTCATTAAGCAGAGATAATTAATTATATTCTCCTGGATATTCTATATCCTACAAATTAAATTATAAAGCACTTTGATGAAACTCGGATTCATTTACCCATGTCTGGCTTTTAGATTCAAAGTAAGTAATTATGAAAGCTATGCCAATAAGCTTTGAATCTTATATAGCTGATGATATTTTTAAAATTGGGTTTAAAATGGAAAAGAATAAAGCTACCTGGTCCAGGCTGCAAAAATATAGACAACCACAAAATGACAGAAAAGAGTTGCAAATCATTCTCTCCAGATTTTTGTACTTCAGTTCCTAAGGGTTTGCTGTTGTTGTTTTTGCACATTTTCAAAAAACAGCTCACCTATTTAATGAAGCCATCCAAATGGAAATATTTCCCATATTTGTTCACTATTTTATTTGTTCTCTTTAATAAAAGAATACTATAGAATCTCATCTCTATGGAATAACTGTAGTGGTTACTTTACAGGACAATTTTTTGTTCTGCATTTGCTATGATATTGGGGAAAAGAGTTAAAACGAAAATTTCTATTGGAATATAATTGTCCTTGAAATATTTTTCCTTGAAATAATCAGAAATTTAAGATTATTTCTAGTTTAGATAACTTTGATTAATGTTGCTGCTTAACTAATAAATATAAATATAAGTTTGAAAAGAAGACAAGATATTTTATCTCTTTCTCTAATCAACTCTTAAATCTGTATGTTAATTCTTTTTCCCAAACCCTTCCAGATTTGGCAACTAAATTTAATAAGCATTTGGTACAAATAACAGTTTCTCGCAAGTGATGAGACATATGTTGCAGCATCTTGATGCAATTCCAATCCATCAGATGCAAGGATATCAGTCATATGCTTGGCATCACAACAGTGCAACACGTCGCTCATCACTTGTGTGGTCCACCCACTGGATTATAATGTAGGAAATGTACTTGCTTTCAGTACTATATGCTTCTTCTATCTGCTACTGATAATATATGGTGCAGACAAGAGATTAGAAGAGAAATTGGGCTCTGGTGAATTTCCATGTGATTCAAATCACAGCAACTAAGGATAAACATTTTAAGAAGAGTGCTGATGGAGAATAAAAGTAAAAATAAATAAAATAAAATAAAACTTTTATAAACTGTACAGACAAATACAGATAAGCACAAACATGAAAGAGTGGGCAGTTGTGGTATTTTTCATGTAAATATCTGGGACGAGATTGAAGAGTTGTACAAAATGGTAATTCACCCTCATTTAATGACTAAGAGCCGTGTAGCTACATATTGGAGAAATGAGGTCAGAACCAGTGAAGATATTCCTGGAGCTCCCCATCTGTCCTCTCATTATCTGGAATATAATAGAACTGAAGTAATCCTTATATCAACATAACTCTTATATCATTACATCATAATTGATTCCCTACCTCTTTGATGCACAAAAGTAGTTTAAGAACATCTTTTTAAAGTTTGCTAATTCCTAGTAAAAAATAGACACAGGGTACCATTAATGATGTAGGTAATGATATAAATTACTTTATATCTATATTGCATCTAAAATTACTACATATCATTTTAGAGGTGATCAGAGGATTTCAATTTATAGCTGATTGGGTACAACAGTAGTTTCTCCTAAAGAGAACTGGTGATTCCTATTGTGGCATCAACAGTTTTCATTGATATTAATTAGAGGGCGCTTCTACAATTGACAATTCATTAAAGAAGATAATGTAGTTTTTGTGGATTCTTTCTGTTTAATCTCTACAAACTGCATGATGTTATCTATAGGTACGGTTGGGTTCTGCCCTTTGAAGAGTTTCAGCTAATTTCAGGGCATGAAGGCTGAGAGCAGGAAGAGAAGGGATTACAGGGGTGGGGGTGGGGGTGGGGGGAAGAGAAGTTATGTCTTCTGGGAAGTTATCACAGAAATTCAGAATTATATATAAAAAAAATCTCTATTTTACAATACATATTTTGTAAACTATAAGGTTACAGTACAACAGTAGACATTTTGTAACTGTTGCAGTCTGGAATTAAACATCAAAATCCATAAGTATATTTTATGAAGGGCTTCATGAAGTTTCAGATTAATTAGTCTAGAAGATTTGTCTTAATCAGAGCAGATGCCATCCATCAGGTTCACAGTAAAGAGAACATCAGCTGATCTTCCTCCCAAGGCTACAAAAAGAGAAACAGTCTTGCACTGCATATTGGAGCAGTTTAGCTCATTACCCAAACTAGAAATCACAATGAAAAGAGATAAATACTTATGAGGTTTAATTTAAATTTAATCACATTGTATGTTGTTTGGGTTTAGTTTTGCAATATGTTTCTATTTTAGCTAAGATACTAGACTGGCTGGGTAATTATATAAATGGTTGTCTTTAATCAGGTATTGTATGCTGACTGTTACTTACAACTCTCCATGCTACCTTTAAAAATTGCAATGGGTAATCAAGATCAGAGATATATTTTATTTTAGCCCTATTTAACTTTCTTCCTTAAAGAGTCATTATTGTATGGATGACTCAAACTACCCTTTACTTGAATTGCTAAACATGTTTTGTTTTATTGAAATACAGCTATGTGAGGAAAAGAAAAATAGCAATAGCATTAGCACTTAGACTTATATACTATTTCATAGTGTTTTATAGCCCTCTCTAAGCAATTCACAGAGTCAGCATATTGCTCCAACAATCTGGACACTTGTTTTACTGATCTGAGAAGGATTGAAGGCTGAGTCACTCAGGATTGAGCTGCTCAGGATCAAACTGTTTGGCAGTTGGCAGAATTAGCCTGTAATACTGTATTCTAACCATTAAACCACCATGGCTCTTAATGCTAATGATAAGCATTAATGCTAATGATAGCATTCTTCTCCCACCCACTAGGTACATTATAAGGGAACATATTAGACCACAGGTAAGGTTGGAGAAAAATATTGGTGGAAAAGTTCGTAGTTCAGCACCTATTGGAAAACCAAAAATGGCCAAATTTATTTTTGGCTTTTCAGAAATTGCTGAACTATAAGAATCTCTTTTAACATTAACCATCTTGGCTGGATATTATAAAGAATAACTGGAACATAATGAAAGCCTTAGATCTGGGTTAAAATAACTCTTTCCCAACTCCAGTTCTTTCTTCCTGAAATGACATTACAGTTTTTCGGGGGGAAAATAACAGTCCAGCCACAGTATAATAATTTAACTACAAACCTGTTATGCCTTAGCAATAGAAACCTGGAGGCTGATGGTGGAGGGAATGGAGCTTTTGCAATTGTGGTCATCTCCATTCTGAGAGTAAACTGAAAGCATAAGTAGTGCTGATATACACTATATCAATTAGCCTTCCTCTGCAGACATTCTCCAGATGTGTTGCACTGCCACACCCATAATGCTCAATAAAATACTGCTGGGAAATTGTGGAACCTAAAGTCAGCTAGAGAGAAACAAATGGAGAAAGGCTGGCAGAGAACATGGGCTATATTTAAGTCACACACTGGAATTGTTTTCTTATACATCTTCATTGCATAAAACATCTTGTCCTCAATTCACTAGAGGAACCCAAGGATGGTATAGTAATAATAGACATGAATGTCCTCCACTCTATTTTATGAACCTCATCCATAAACTATGCAGAAATAAATGTATACACTTGGCATGTCATTTTATCCTGAATTCCCTACCATGAATTCCTTATCAAATACTAAATAGAGTTTGTGGGTTGATTTGTTTTGCAGTGCCAACAAAGAATTGATGACAGTTGATTTTAAGTATTCTAATTATTAAAAAAATAAAAGCCCTCTAAAATAGACTGAAGTGCCATCAAATATATCATCCTAATTTTTATTTTCTCCCTGGGAAGTCAATAAACAAAATAGAAGAAATATCTTTCGCTCTGCCATTTAATGCTAATTGATATGTTGCTATCCAGTTTGCCTAATCACCTTTTTAAATAATCTGAGTTAATGACTATTGCACTTTTTGTGTCTTTTGGAAGATGAACAATGAAACTTAAATCAGAGATGACTAATTTTATTTTTCTAGGACAAAAGAATGAAAAAAATAGTTTGGTTCTAATTCAGTGTATTATTTATAATTAGTCAAGGATGTCAATTTAATTTATAGTCTTCAAATATCTTCCCTTGATACAATATATACAAATGAGTTTTAGAGTTGATATTTTATTCCACACAACATAATTATAACTATAATGTAATGGAAACAGAAAGACAGGCTTAAAGATGAATTATGGATTTCGCTCCTTCTTCAGTTAGCTATCCTCAGATAAAAGTGTTTCTACCAACTACTGTTAATTTATAAAACATAGTGTTCTATTGGTAATGTGTTTGTGAGCGGATTTTGAAAAAGTGCCTTCAGTGACATCATTAAATGTGTAGTTGCTTGCTATCACTGGAAAATTAAAATGATTATTCTTTAAAGCACAATTATTTTACCTAAGCTAACTTTGAAAATAAACAGTTTAATTCACTCAAAACAAAACACAGTCTATTGTCCAGAAATAATATTTATTCATTGACCTTAAAACACAGAATAGAAAAAGCTTTGTAAATAAAACTATATATATATATATATTATATGTATATGAATGCTTTATTTTTTATTTGGTACTTCACAAAAAACATTACAGACAATAACAAAATATTTCAATTCATTTAAAAAACCCCTATTTTGGTGGCCAATCTGCTTTGATCAAGATGTCTCAAGATTTACTGTTTGACAGTTTTTATTTCATAAACTTGTTTCTTAAAAAAATTGAAGCAATTTGTTATTTGATCAAGATTTCAAACATTTAGAGATACTCACAAACCACAGAACAGCTCATAGGAGTTTATACCGACTGTTCAGTGCCAAATCATCCATCACGGTGACCCATTGAGACACAAAACCACTACTACTTTTGCACCTGAAGGAGTCATCTGGGCACAATCATTTTCACAAGCAATATAGAGCATTTGCTGGGAGCTCACAGATCTCACCTGTGGAAGTTCCTGCAATTGTTGATGTTCAAAACCACATGCAGAGACTACAGGAGCAGCTATAGTTGAGACCCGTGAGCTCTTCTTTCATACAAGTAATATTACTCATGAAAAAGGGGTGCCAGAATTCTTGTGGGCAAAAAGCAGCTAGGTATAATGCCTGAACATGCCTCAAATTCTTAAAGAAAAATATATCACAACTGAATTTGGGTATAATTTAATTCAACAAGGAGAACTAATATTTAAACAACTACATGTTTTCCATTGCCCTTTTGGTAATGTGTTCTCTCCCCTTTTCAGACTGTTCCTGGTTTAGATATTCCAGAACTTTTGCTAGCATCTCTTCATCCATATATGGTCTGTTCTGGGTGTCATCATTCTCTTTAGCCATTGGCAGCCTTTTGCTGAATAAAGTGAATTTATCTGGTTCATGACTTCCTATTTGGTCTAGATGGTCACGTTCAGATGAAACTGCAAGTGGAATTTCTTTCTTCAGACCTGTATTGATAACTTCAGGATACTTTGTCAACACCTTGGCTAAATAGTCTGACAACTCTTCTTCTTTTCCATTCAATGATTCTTGTTTCATTTGTCTTTCTAAACGGTTAAGCCAGGCCACTTTGGAAAGTATATTTTGATCAGATCTTGCAGGCAGGTACCATTTTGGCAATCCATTTTCTTGATTTATTTGATGTCCAGGATAAGGAGGTTTTTGATTGCCAACATTTTCCATCCCTAAAAGATTGATAATGTCTTCAACATTCAGGTCTTCTGGCAGATTATCTGGCAGAACATTAAATCTTTGCTTTTGATAACCATGTAAGGAGTTCATCTTATTTTTGAATAAGTCTGACTTTTCTAAATTAATCTCAGGGATTTCATCAATATCTTCATCCAGTTCTGGTTCTTGTTCCTTTTCATTCTGATGTGTATCTCCAGATCTCAACATTTCAATTAAATCCTCAGGTGGGATCTGTAAATTTCTCGAAATTTCTATCAACTGATAAACTGCTTGAGGATCAAGCTGTTTTTCAAAGTATTTGACTGCCCTTTTGTCTTCATTTTGGTTGATTCCCAATATATTACCTCCTGGTCTATTCATCATCCTTTTCAAATAATAATCCATCAACTGTGAAACATCTTCCAGGACTTGATTTTTATTCTCTTTTTTCAGGTCATCTTCCAGGGTACCTGCTCTCTTTATTTCATCATTTATCTCTTCATTTTTCTCAATTTCTTCTTTACTATCTCTTATTTCTTCTTGAGTTTGACTTTCCACTTTTTCCTCTATTGGGTTCCAGTCCTCTCCTCCAACCACATCTTCATAAGCAATGTTATTTCCTTTAAAAGCGTCATCTTCTTCATCAGCGTATAGCTTTTGTTCCTCATTAAACCTTTCTTTGTTCAGATTATGAGGTGCCATCATTTTCCCTAGCTCCTGAAATACAGATTCTAAAGTGGCAAGACTTTGGGGTGTGTACTGTTCTTCCACTATTTCATTTGTTCTTTTATAAGGACTATCTCTTGAATTTTCTTCAAAGTAGGTATGTGGAACCTTAAAATTTTTATGTGTCGGTGCAGGCCAACTACGATCATCATAATCATCCATTATTCCATCCAGAAAGATATTGTCTGAATTCAGGGGATTAAGTTTATTTTCTTTTGAGACAACTTTTGATTCTTTCTCTCTTTGTCTTATGGTTTCCAACATTGTCTTAATCCACTGGGAATCATCTTCCGGGAAGGTCTCCCTTTGGTTGTCGGGTAAATAGTGTTGGTTTTTGCTTTCTTTTGACTGTAGAACAAATGGAGCATTTTGAAAGGAATTATAATCTGGACTTGTTTCTATATTGCTGGTTTGTTTTCTTAGACTTTCTATGTATTCCAGAGCTTTGATCATATCTGGGCTTGGAAGCCTTTGCAGGTTTTTCATTAGATAGTCTGGATCATTTTGAATGTTTTGAAAACTTTGAAATGAAGCAGCATTGGCATAAGAGATCAGCAGAAAAACTTGGGCAAGAAGCAAAAGTATTCCAAGCCAGGAGATTTTATCAGCCATATTTGAAATGTTTCCTTAAAATAAAGGGAAAAAAATTGAAAATTAACACAGAGAGGTACATTTTAAATATCTTATATGGTTAAGTATGGACAGCAATAACAGTTCTAGACTAAAGTAACTTATAAGTTACTTCAAGTTGAATTATATTTATTTATTTAGTTACGTTCAGAGATCAGAAAAATGAAACTGAATTAACCATAGTCTATACAAATAATTGCAACTAACTATGTTTGCATAGAAGTTATTCCTTGTAATTTAGTATCAGGCATGAAAGACCAGGTCCACAAATGAAGGTCCAATTAAACTGATTTATTGCTAAATAGCCTATGCACACAAATATTCTCAACTAATGGTTACCTCCTGCTTGGCATTAGATAAGGATCCACAGAATTCAAGGGAGCTTGGATTTAGTCTGCCTGTGTCTATGTAGGGATTCTAGGCTAATCCCTCTTTTAACTTCACCCCAGGTTCTGCTACTCCTTCTATAAATTGCTCTGTTTCCCTTATTGTTTGAGGAAACAGTCTTAGATACTTCCATAATCATGAAGCCTATCTCTAATTTTTAAATTATACTTTATGTGGGACAGTTCTTATTTATTAAACAATACTATTGATTTCCTAGACAGAACCTTAAATTACTTTTATTATGTATTGTTATTAACTTAATACTTCTAAATTTTGGACAAAACATTTTCAGAATCTAGAATTAGTTACCAAAAATGGTTCATGGGCCATCAAGGTATCTGTAAACATTTGCCTTAATAGTTGCAAGGCTTTCTGAGCCACCTGATCTTATATTTTTTTATTACTTTTTTTACTTTTAGTTGAAAAAAGGAACCTGACATTTTGCTAAATTTAGGATCATCCACTATCATTATTTTTATTTGCAATATTTTTTTCTGGGCCCAATAGGTATCTTAAATTTCAGTGTTTGTCTAAAAGTGTATTTACTAGCCTAGAAAAAGAACAAACTAAGTCAGAGTTGTAAGGTCCCCTTGCGTTTGGGAGACCTGAAGGATATGGCAAGATTCTGATAAACTTGTAATTTCTAACTGATTATAGCCTTCCATAGCATTTGTTTTCCTTTAAATGAAGAAGCCCAGCCCTTCTAGCAGCCATTTTGTGGGAGTATTCATAGCAAATTCTCAGAATTCCAAATGTGCCCACTAATCCAAAATGGTTACCATCAATAAAAATAAATCTATTGTGATCACTCTGCAAATAATAAAATAATAAGCTCAGACTTATTAATAAAGTATAGTCATATAATTGTAGCAGTTGATAAGTAGTGTTAGTAAATAAACACAATGAATATAACAAATGAGAATAAATATTTTATGGAAAATAAATCTCTATCTCTGTCACTAAATATTTATAACATACTCCCAAGTGCAAAATTAAAGCAATGTTGATAGTCAAGCCAGCTTTTTCCCTTGACAAAGAATATAGATTTTAATTGCTAGCCTGGATTATGTTTTTATAATGCTTTGAGGTGCCTGAAATTGCAGCCATATTTATCTAGTGCATAAACTAAGGGAACAAGGTAATTGCTTAATTAAAGTATAAATATGTCCATAAAATATTATATCAAATATTGACAAATGTAGGTTTTCCTATCCACAGTTTCACAGAACATCTCAGTTTATTGATTTACTCATTCCAAAACATTGCAATCAGAAAATAGAACCTCAAAGTAAAAAAATAATGACATTAATAAAAATAAAGAATAGAATTCTAAGATAATTTATTTTGAAATTTTGCAATATATTTTATTGTTTTAACTTTAACAAAAGAACATTTCACAAAGAAAGATTAGCAAATATCAGTCAGATTGAGTGGCTAAATGTGCTTCCCTAATATTTCATCAAATATATGCTGTTAATAAAAAATATATTTTTGTCTCAAATGCATTTAAGTAAGCCTAGTGTTCTATTCAGACAGGGAAATTCTGAATAGAACACTAAAACCTTTTGGCTTGAATAAACCATTTGCTAGCCTGTGGCCATTTGCATTGGTAAATAAGTATTTCATATTTATGTTAATAGAGTTATGTTAATAGTGGGAATTATTTTTTTAAAATCCTATTTACAAAAAGAATAGTACACAGTCCACATGGGATTTAACCATTCTAATTATAAAATGATTGATCCAAGATATTTATTTATTCAGAGTTATAAATGTTACCTCTATAACATTTGGCTGTATCATCTATGGGAAAAAGTAGTAAGTAAATAGTGGATTGAACATTATATAAAAAAGGTTATTGTTTCCAGATTGCTGGGCTAAAAGGACAGAAATCCTGTTTATTTAAATCTTGCTGAAAGAAATTCTAAGATTTTAGAGAGAAATTGCAATAAACAGACCAGAGAAAAATTAAATCCAGAATGGACATACAATGGTATGTGCTTGATTCAACTTTTTTTCCAGTCCATTCATTTTTCCTCATCCCTTTTACACTTTAAAATATCCTGTTGATATAATAGTGGTTCATCAGGTGGAGGAAAAAAATTCAGTAATGCTAGTTTATCTTACTCTGTTCTGAGTAAACACACAAGGCTAATTATGCCATTCAAGCAATATAGACTTGGTTTGCAGCACAGCATGACATGATTTTACATATTGAGCTAATTAAAATACTATAACAGAATTGCTTAATTTTTTATCCAACAATGCCAAAGTAAGAATTTAGATTAATAAAAATGCTAGTTAATAATCTGTTAATTCTCAAGATTCTATTCAATATCATTTCAAAATAGAAGGGGGGATTCTTTCTTTGCCAAGGTCCTTTAAAAAAAATAGTTTTTCTTACTTTACAATAAATATTGCAGCCCAAATGCTTGAATGGCTTTAGTCAAATAGCTTTTATGTTCTAATAACCAATGAAAGCTTGTGGAAGAAATGTAAATGAGATAGCAGATAGAGTAAAGCAAATAAAGAAAGACAAAATGGGAATTATTGTATGGAATCCAATTTTAATGGTAGTTAAATATAGAGAAATCTGTAGGACTTAATTGATATACTTAAGTCCTAGTGATTTTAGTGAAGTTGTCTGGATTTCACCATAGTTGACTGGAATATTAACAAGTTAATAGCATCATTTTAAAATTGTTGAATTGATTTCTAGTTGCTTTGGATCGTTTCTGTATATTTTAAACAATATATAGAAACAAAATTCTTGTTTTTATCCTGTACTCTGGCAATCACTCTGAACTACAATTATGCTTAGTAATGAAGATTTATTGCAAGGTAAAATAATGTTAAGTTCCAGACATGAACAATGAGCAAAATGCATTGAAATTTTACAGTATTTAAAATAGTTTTCTTTTATCTTATTGTATGTGTCAATTGGTATATTTTTTATGCTAAAAGTGCCATCTTTCAATTAAATGGATAAATATAAAAAGAAAATATTTAAGGACTTTCCACTCTCCCCAATAGTAGCTGTATTATTTTCTACTTTACTACATGTGAAAGCACAATGAATTCCAAATTCAATTCCAGTACCTCCCAATAACTGCTTATTAGAAAATCCTCTAGTTTCCTTTACTTCTGTATAGACCTAAATAATATCCTTGAACAGAATGGTAAAACTGTTAATATAGTCATTGGACTGAGGCTTTTAGGTTTTAATATATTCAATAGAATATACTCTTTTCTGAATATTCAGTAGGAATTATGCAGAGATCCAGTATACCTATTTTATCCATAAAGACATACATTTAATCATACATTTATAAATTTTTACTTTTATCCAAATTAGAATATATTAGAAATTTTATCTTACATGGAAGAACAGAGTGTTAGCAGCATTATATTTTAAAATATAGTGATTTATTTCTGAGATTTAGTTGCACTAACACTGACTAAAAATGAAGTTTTATAAATACACGTTTCTGAACTAAACTATTAAAAATCCTCAAATATTGTTTCCTATATAAGGGTTTTTAATAACTCTCAGGTATAATTATCAACAGTCTCATTGGTCTGGGTTTTTTTATTTTTGATATATGGCTAAATCAGAAGGTATGAAAAATATATTTAACATGTATATTTAACACCCTGTTTCTGTGCTGCTAAGTGAAGTGCATCAGGTTTCAATTTCATACGTTTTCTGACTAGGTAATTTGCTGCTTCTACCTTATTCCTTGCTGGGAAACTGCCTACAGAGAACATATACATTGACTCTTTCCTTTGATTTGTCGATTAAAAGAGAAAGCATATATTCTTACCTGTGTCTGAGGCAATCTAAAGCATGATATTGACTATATCCATTCGCTCCGAGTTTACAGACTGTTTTCAGCACCAGGAGAGCTCCCTCCGCTTATAGTGTACATCACCTGACTCTTACTGACAGACTGACGTCACCCCACCCGGTTGGGAAAAAAAACAAAAACCGACTTTCCTTTTGAGAAAGAACATTACAGAAAAAAGCGTCGTTTGGCTTCACTATTTGAAGGGAAGAAGGAGAAAATTGTATGTTTACGCCACCTGTCTTCCTCTAGGGAAAACTGCATTCTTCTTTGCAATTAAGCAGCCCCTGAAAACCTTTTAAAAATAACGAGTCTGGTCAGCAGTTTGTATATTTCCCTGTCTCCCATTCCTTGACAGGAACCTGCAGGAAGTAATGTTGATCTGGACCTCCTGAGAGGAGAGAGGCAGGAATTTCGGATTCTCAAATATTTAGAAAATTGCTGTTGTAGAAGGACTTCCACTTGCACTTTGTAGGTTTCAAATGATGCAGCTGAAAGTATGAAAGCTTGAGAATAATCAGGGGGGGGGGGGGAAATGTGACAGAATGATGATATATGATCACATTTGGTACCGAATACAAATTATTAGGTTTTTCAAAATTATAACCCTGTCCTTTGCAGCAGGTTCTATTTGGTGAATCTCAAGACTTTAGGAAAAACAAATGGAAGAAAAGGATTTGATTGCTACGGCTGCTTTCTATTACATTCATTTGATTTGTTTTGGAGGAGTTTCTCTTGAAGTCTGTAATGAAATTATAATGAAACACACAGAGACATACAGACATGTTGAAAACAATGAACCTAATTATTTTTCACTATGTAATTATAGTGATATATCTGCTAATATCATTGCAACAAACTATAAATTTTAAGCTTCCATCTGTAGCAGCTCTAATTTTATTGAGAGAAGTTTATGTGAAAAAAGCCAAACATAAACATAATCTTGCACAAAGATCTCAGATTCAGGAATCTGTTTTTTGTTTTCCGGTAGTTATTCATTACAGGGATTTGCCACTGTAACCTATTATTGGAATACTATTTTGGATCATCGAAGTAGCAACCTTTTGCCTCTTAGTGATCCCATGGCCAAGTTCGTATGATACTAATTCTGAACAAACTACCAGTATATGTTTTCTGTTTTGATACATGTTACAAGCATTATTGGTATGAATTTTAGATTTAAATAGCCAATTTACATACTGACTATCAAGTGATCCTGTATAAACAAAACAGAACTACAGCAGTAAGAAAAACATATTTTCAAGGAAAAACGTGGAAAGGACAGCAATAAGATGTCACAATGGGAGCCAAGTATATTGTCTTTTATATTTCTCATAAAAGTGCATGGTAGCAACTGTTTACATGCATGGGTGAAAGGAATGTGATCCTGGATATTGCTTTGCTTTAATATTACATAGCTATGATGTAGTAGTAAGTCATCTGTTTTGCTGGCAGAGGCCATGTTTTAATGTTATTTTTTTTGCTACTGCGGATGTGATCCAGTGAGCTGGAGATTACATGGTGTGAGTAGAACAAACATGTATGATCCATTATATGTAGATTTTTTAGATGGGTTGAGATTTTAAAATGGCAATAGATGTATTTTGTCGAGCTCTATTATTAGGATTACTTTTTTTTTGCTAAAATAACAAAATAAAAATCAGCTGTTTTGTTGCTATGTTGTCATGGATACTCCTCCATTTCCTCTTCAAAATGGAATCTGAAGTGGAACTATGAATTACCCATTCTTGTTGTGATGGTTGTTTCTGGTCAATAGACAATTGATAAGAGGACACAAATAATTTTGTTTTGCTTATTATTTATTTATTTAACATTTTGGAACTGATTCTATAGTTGAGAAAAACCTGAATAAACAGCCAGCATGCTCTCTTCTCAGTCACTGCCCCTATGTTCAATACTTTCTTTCTCTCCCCAATTATCTGGAAAAATACTATGTTAGCTTGAGATATTTTACAAAAGTTTAAGTAATAATTACCCATTACCCAATGCTAGAGATCTAACATACATATATTCACACTTTTCAGAACAAAATATTCAAAATAATTTCCATGAAGTTAAAAATGGTATATATTCTTAATTTTTTTAAAAGTATGAAGAATAATAAAAACAATGAAAATTCAAAGCACATACTGGTAGGAAATTATTGGAATTGAAATCAACTGTACCCAGTTGGTGGCGCAGCAGACTAAAGTGCTGTTAAGTAACACCAGCTGCCTACAATTACTGCAAGTTCGAATCTCAAGGTTCGAAGGCTCAAGGTTGACTCAGCCTTCCATCCTTTCGAGGTAGGTAAAATGAGGCCCCGGATTGTGGGGGCAATAAGCTGACTTTGTATAAAAAAGAACACTACTTAGGGGGGGCCGAAAGTCCTACTAAGCAGGTATATACAAAAGCAGGAGGCTATTGCTTAACGCATTGTAAGCTGCCCTGCGTCTCCGGAGAAGGGCGGCATATAAATCAAACCAATAAATAAATAAATAAATACATTCATACATAATACATACATACATACATACATACATACATACATACATACATACTGTAGTCTACATTGACTTTTAGAAGCTCTCCAGAGTTACAAGTCATTTGTGTTATACCTCTGAGGTATGGTCCCTCTTTCTTCTTTAACAAAAAGATTTTTAAAATGATCAGTTGCATATTATCAATTGCAATAATTGATGGCCTGAGTAAAAGGAGCACTAGCATCCCAAGTATTAGTATTTTCAGTATATAAACAGTGCTCTACTGGATAAGGTATTCAAGGCACTAAATCAGCAACTTCAATTTGAAAGCAACATAAACCATCTTGGGGCTGTTCTTTTTTAAAATTAGTGTTTTTAAACATGTCATTTCCCCAACCTTTAATTTTAATCTAGTTTGAAATATATATATATATATATATATATATATATATATATATATATATATAGGCAAGATGATGGTAAAATGAGTACCGAAATACAAAACTATTAATACAGACTTTGCAAATATGTTTTGAGCAAATTTTATGTATCTCCCAAAGAATTGCAGATGTCTTCTTACTGGATCAAGGAATTGGGATTTCAGTGGCAGCTCTGAGTCAGACTGCAATGTTTGAGTCTCCCTGTATGTGTGATATGTGTGTGTGTGAAAAAAGATAATGAGAAAGTCTGAGTCATATTGTAGAGAGGATATAGGGAATAAAGTAAGGCACTAAATGTGAATGAATGGAGGAACGATTTTGTGCTGTCATTTCTTCATATCCAAATAACATTTATTTTTAGTACTTCAGAATTGAAAAGAAAATCCCTTATAATGTTAGATTGATATACGTAATTATATAGCTATAGATAGGTGCACATATGTTCACATACTTAATTTGCCATTTAATCATTTTTAACATTTTAGGAGAAGTACTTGTGAATAGCTACAAAGAACTATTTCAAAGAGCTGTAGTTATTAAAAATTTGGGCTTTTCTGACTGTACTCAACCTCCACGAATCAACTGGGGCTATCTAGTTCCATTTGCTGCTGACTTGCATCATTGATATTTTAGCCAATGGAAGTTTCTGATCATTCATGGCTATGTGGATGCTGGGTTGAATTATGGTTACTGACTAATACTCTGATATGAATTCACATTCAATTTATATTATATAGAAAGAATAAAATAGAATTCTCATTCATGTATATATAAAGTGCTTTTCTGTCAAGGCACCTGGTCTACCCCAATATGGGAGGGACATACTGCTTCCCTTTTGCCTTTCAGCTCCAATTCAGGAGCCGTCAAGCAGTCACGTTTATGACAAACCATATTATACCAAATTTATATTTGCTGATAAAGAAATAAAGGGAGACTAGTATAGATCTATTTCAAGCTATCCATCAGCTATTTCAAGCTATCTGTCAGCTAGCCAGGTTTGAATCGAAGTAAGGGTATGGCTAGCTGATGAGAGCTAAATAGCTTGAAATAGATCTATACTAGTGTCCCTTTATTTCTTTATCAGCAAATATAAATTTATATGAGAATTCTGTTGTTGAGGAATGGGATTACTTGGGCAATCTAGTCTAATGTGACTTAGATTTAGATTTCATACATCTACATCTACATCATCTACATCTATACATACATACATACATACATATATACATACAATATTCATATATATATATATATATATATATATATATATATATATATATGTGAAATCTAACTCACATTAGACTAGGTAATCCCATTCCTCAACAAAATAGTGCCCAATCAACTGGTTAGAAGGTGGAATGTCATCACCAGCTGAGCAGTTGTTTCTTTTCTTCTCTCATCCTACTACATCCCTTCTGCCAGGCACAATGGAATCTCTTGTTAACAGTCGAATATCTTAATAAGATGTGCATTTTCTATGATTCTATTGCAGAGATGTACAGATCCCTTTAAAACATTTAATTCTTCTAATTATAAATAAAGCAACTTTATTGCATTTAAATTTAAGAAAAAGCTCCTCAGAAAAGTGACTATATTTAAAAAACAGAGAGTAAGCTTCGTAAGATATTACAAAGGAAGTTCTCACTTGTTGTTCAATGGGGATTATGTTAAACATTGGAAAAAATGGCTCTATTGCTCCAGACTGATACACAGCCAATTGGCAGATACTGTACATTTAACCAGACAATAACTTAAATGAATACATACCAGAAAAATAACAAAAAAATCTATGTGCATAGTTATTTGGAGGAGGAAATACAAGAATCACCACTAACATGGATGATTGGAGCTGACAAGAGGTCTTCAGAAAATATAATATGGATTAGATCATGCTCAATAGTCTTGGTTGACAGAAATAATATGCCAACTACAGCTGTCTTTTTCAATTTCTCATTCTTCTGTTTATTTTATTAAGACAAGTTACAACACTTAATCTGAATATGAGTTGTGATTCTGCACAATTGAACGCTTACAAATAAGTTCAAAATCAGTAATCCAAAACAAAGTGCTAAGAATGCATTTTATTTGTTCAATTACTTTTAGATGTACAAGATGATTCAGATTAATATAAGACATTCCTCTTGCTAGGATGTTTTTATGCACTTCTTGTTTCTTGTTCCTTTAGAGAAAACTTCATTAATTCATAACCTTCTGTGCTATGATATTCATCATACCTTGCGGTGTCAGAATGACAGGTAGTTGTGTTTCAAGCCTGTCCACTGCACTTCTGTCAGATACCACAAATCAATCTGATTTATAGCCTTGCAAAGCAACCAATCAAGTCATGGAGAATTGGAATCAGTTTCGGTAGAGTCCACCTCCTTGCTTCTGCTTGATTTATACCCATTTGATCTTCTTCACAGAAGCAAAAACATTCTTGCCACAGATTGTATGGAGAAAACCTGCTAAACATACAGTAAGTAGTGAGGCTGTATTAATAAGTTTAGAAGACTCACTAAAGTAGGTAGTGCAGAAATAGCATGTGGGGTCTCAATCTTTCATCTTCACTTTTTATTTGACAAGAGTTAGAACAGGCCCAAGCGACTGCTACTTAAATAGCATCTGCTAAATATAATTTTATGTAAATTCCCTGCACTTATATCAGGGGTGCTATTCAGCAGGTTCTGACAGGTTCTGGGGAACCGATAGTGGAAATTTTGAGTAGTTCAGAGAACTGGCAAATACCAACTCTGGCTGGCCCCAGAGTGGGGTGAGAATGGAGATTTTGCAATATCGTTCCCCTGAAGTGGAGTGGGAATGGAGATTTTGCAGTATCCTTCCCCTGCCACGCCCACCAAGTCATGCCCACAGAACCGGTAGTAAAAAAAACTGAATTCCACCACTGACTTATATATAGTAGAAAAGTATTTGTGGTTTCTTTTTTTATCACTATAGCTATAAGAAACATGAAGAACGCTGCCAGTTATAGTAGAAATAAGTAACCTAGAAGAATAACTTTCTGTGGTTATCCTAATGTGAGGAGTTTGTCAAATTTTGAGGATAATTGGGGATGGAAAAGCTATACATTTGATTCAAAAACTGGTTGACTGACTGAGAGAAAAGAGGGATAAAGCTATGTAGATGAGGTGCATGGTGATAGTGACAATTAAGAAAATATCACTTTCATACAGTTTAAGGACATGAGAATTGAATTCATTCCTTTTTTTACCAGTACCAAAATGCAGCAAGAACCAGCAGATACCACTACATTTTATTTCATGTGATGACATGTTCCTTGTCTGGAGGTCACTATTATTAGTTTCCTTCATTGATTTAATGAAGGAAACAGGCTATTTTATTTCAAACTCCACCTGTTTACAGGCTCTTATTCCTGACCAATACTGTGGTTTCTTACTACTGATCCAAATT
This sequence comes from Ptyas mucosa, assembly GCA_012654045.1. Taxonomy (NCBI): domain Eukaryota; kingdom Metazoa; phylum Chordata; class Lepidosauria; order Squamata; family Colubridae; genus Ptyas; species Ptyas mucosa. The sequence goes on along the minus strand of WNWU01000019.1, from coordinate 23,577,309 downwards.
CTTGGCGCCTGGTTTTAACTTCTTTAGTACTCCTAGCAAATTCCTAGCATTGTTAAGAATGTATGTTTTGTCGATATATCTCACTTTTTGTTAGTCCTGGATGACAATAGCTCCCCAGAAGTTCAGATAGGCATTTTCCCAATTTTAAATCAAGATATTAGGGTCAGAGATTAGGCTATTATGCATGTAAAGTGCACCCTCTACCAGTGAAGAAGTATGAAACAACAGCAATCAGCAGAACCTTCAAATCAGTTCTAAGATGAAATAGGATTTCATTTTCTGGTTCAAATTCTGGAAGTAGAAGCTTTCTCATATTAATTTAACTTCTGCCTAAAGGCTAATGAATAAATCTCTAATTGGATAATTGGGAAGCTATCAGATGTTTATAATATCATGGGATACAATGTAAGCTACTGTATAACATATAATTTTATATATATTTAAAATATCCATTTCTGGGATATCTGGACACAGTCTAATCCATATCCTGTGCTTCCATGAGACTCATCATCATATTTTTAATTTGTATTAATTTTTGACAAGAGACATAATAATGGAATTATTACTAGGTGTATGATATCCCCCCAAATTTAGGAAATAATTATTTTGGAACAGACATAGACCTAAAGAAAAGGATTCATTAATCCATAAATATGTCTGTGTATTTATATATTCATAATACGGTACTGTTATTTTTAAATCTATGAATCCACCCTAAACTGGATGAAGCAGCCTAGAAAGTAAATCAAATTGGTTATCTTTCCCTTCCTATGAGTTCTAACCCTGCTTATTTGTTCTGTGACACCCCATAAATCAAGACTTTTTGATTCAACCTATGCTCCTGTGCTCACTGACTGAAAGCCTCCTGAAAGAAAGTAGAAAAATACCACTGCACCGCAGATAGAAGGATTATCAGGTTAGAAGGGTCCTGCCCAAAAGTATGCTATGATCAATGGTATTGAAACCTGCTAAGACATTCAAGAACCACTTCTGTCCCTGGTCATCAATAAATATGATCAATGCTGTCTCTGTATTATATCCCAGCCTGAAACCCAACTGAAAGGAGTCCAAATAATGCTTTATCTAGAGTCTCTGAAGCTACAGATCAACCTCCTTTTCAACAACCTTACTAAAAGGGTTGGAGACTGGATAAAATTGGGTCCAGTATTGTATACTGTTGAATACGACAATGGCTTCTTGCACTTATCTGCATAGGTGTGACTAATGTAACAGTGTGTTTTAAACACATTGCTTACCCTTTGGACTTTGGACCTCATGTTCTTATCCTTTTAATTAGCAGCATGGGGTCAAAAGAGATGCATTTCTGCCACATTTATTTCAGAGTGTTTCAACCAGTCATATTCTTCAAGTATAAAGGAATTTTTGCTTTGCAGATGATGGGAAGAAAACTGGTTAGGCCTTAGAACTCCGGAAAGTGGCCTTCTATATACGAAATTTTTCTAAGCTTATCTCTCCATCCAACAAATCTGTGTATTTATCCCTCACTCTGACATTGGGGGGAAAAATAATTTTCTTTGACACTGATTACTGATATCTAAGTATAAATATTGCTTCACAAAATGACAATTACCGGTATGAGCCAGTGACATGAAATTAAAGAACATCTCACTCCATTCCAACTTTGCTTAATTAGTACGACAAACAGAATGTCATCCAACGTGAAAGTTATTCTTTTCAACTTAAATTGCTTTCCAACATGAATTAAAATGAATTGCGAGGTAGAACTGTTTTATTATTCAGTCAGTAATCTCTTCAGGAGAAGGAAGCTTTGAGTTGGAAAAGGATGCACAGTGGAATAGAAGTAATTTCAGCTGAATGGAAACTTCTGAGATACTCAGTAAAGAGTCAGATAAGGGAGAAATACTTGGAGCAGAGGACATATATATTTTTTAAAAACCCATTTTGATAGGGTTACCGGGTTGCAACCCAGTGAACTCAAGTGTATATACAAAGGACAACATACACCATCCTTCCTGATTCTGCTGCCCATATGCCAAAGCAGCAAACCTTAAGTTTTCCCATAGCATCTGGCAAGGAACATGAATACTTAGGAAAAGGCAAAGGCAGAGAAAATATAATGGTAGCAACCTGCTGCCATTGCTATATGGTTACTGTTCTGTTACATTCTATGTTGCGTTTCATTTCTGTATCCAGAAAATCAAGAAAATGGTAGGATATTAGCAAATCTCTACACAGATGTATCTATTCTGCAAGCTGCACTGTCTATCAATGAGATTTCAGTGTAATTCTAAGTGTTGGCTTTCTCATTAAAATATCATATGAATTAGGACTTTGTTACATATGAGACCATATTTCTATCATGATTTCTGCACAACCAGTAAAATCTGAAACAGTTGGCATAGTCCAGATTTCACTGTAAAACACTGGCCTTGTGGGCCAAAGGAAACACTTTGTCTTGGTAAGTACACCGCATCTGAAGAACAATATCCCTCAGTGGTTGAATATCCCTGAGGTTGCTTCTCCTTGCATGTCCCGGGATATGGTGCAATGATTTACTCCCTAGTTTATTCCTGTTTATTTTACATTATCCTTCCCACTGTGCTATATATTATTGTCTGGTTTTCTTATTTTTGCTACTTTTACACTTTTAGAAGTAATGTAAGCCACATATAATTACTCTGGTGATCGAAGAAATATACAAATTGATTGATTGATAATATTTTTTAAAAGTTGCTTATTTTCTTATTAATGAAAATAAGTACCAGACTCCATTTAATTCCTATAGATACAGTAATATCAGTGGTTTAACATTTGAAAATTGCATATGTCCAATTATTACCTCTTCTTTTTTAAATTAAGGGTCTATGAATAGTTTTGTGGGGGGGGAGGATATATCAAGAATAATGACACAATTATTAACTATAAAATAGCTATAGCAATAGCACTTAGACTTACAGTATATACTGCTTCACAGTGCTTTACAGCCCTCCCTCAGAGGTTTACAGAGTCAGCATATTGCCCCCCAACAATCTGGGTCATTTTTACTCACCTTGGAAGGATGGCAGGCTGAGTGAACCTTGAGCTGGTGAGATTTGAACTGCCAAACTGCTGGCAATTGGCAGTCAGTAGAAGTAGCCTGCAATACTGCATTCTAACCACTGTGCCACTATGGCGCTACCATAAAAGCTGGTGTCAGGAAGGGAGGTCATTTATCTGTTTCCTTACTGAAGGAATACATGTGCATTTTAAAGGACTAGTAAATCTTCCCTTCTGATTTGTACATTTACATGCTATATCATACATTTCTTTTATCTAGTCTAAATATTATAGTGTTTTTCTGGAAGTAGGGGGAAGGACTACATTCTACATTGGAAGGGTCTTGGGAACTTTTCTAGATTTTCCCAGAAATTTGTTCTCTTTACAAATGATCTTTCCACTTAGTAAAGGAAATTTACTATGATCTATGGCTTCAGCTAAAGAGAGATGTTCATGGCTTATTCAGAAATGGAAGGCATATTCCATTTACTGTATATTCAGTAACATTTTGTCAGAGATTTGCAATATCGTTTAAGCATCCTTTTTTGACTAATAAAAAGAAGGAAAAAATCTTTGCAGCATTTGCAAAATAAGAGAACATATGCTAATTTGGGGGGGGGGGTTTGCAGAGAAAGGAATGTAGCCAAACTGTTTGTGTCAGGAAAGCCTCAAAGAAACAGAAGGTTTGCCTGGAGTGCTCATTTGATTATTTGTTTTGAACAGAATTTAAAACTAGAAAGCAAGTGGGACTATTTTCAGAATCAATTCAACTGCTTTTGCCTCTTTGTTTTGATTTTTAAATGTAATAAGACTCTTCCTGCTTCTAGTCATCTGCTCTGTCTGGCAGTCTGGCACCTATTTAGATGGTAACTAAGATAATGGAAGTTATAATAGAAAAAAAAACAGAATAACAGAATTGGAAGGATTTTTGGATATCTCCCATTCCAATCCCCTGCTCACGCAGGAGACTCTATACTATTTCTGACAAGTGGTTGTCCAGACTCTTCTTAGAAGCCTCCAATGATGGAGCAGCCACAATTTCTGAAGGAAAGCTGTTGATTGACTAGTTGATTGTTCTCACTGACAGGAAATTTCTTCTTAGTACTAGATTGGATCTCTCCTTGATTCATTTCCATCCATTGTTTCTTGTCTTGCCTTCAGGTGCTTTGGAAAAATAGACTGACCCAATTTGTAGGAAACTGACTTGGTCTTCTAATGGCAATTCTTGAAGTTTTCTTCATCAAAAGAGTCTCAATATTTGTACTGGTTCCCTCAGTTTTAAAATCCTCCTCATACTTAAAGCTCAAATGCTCACATTCCAATATAACTTTTATAAAATACTTTCCAGTTGCTCAATGTATTTTCCTATATACTGAAAGACTTGGAATACTGGAAATTTAAATCTAAAATGTTTAAAGAACATCATTTGGGAAGAGCTTGCCTAAAAGTTTCTTTATATGGATTTTGCAGCAATTTGAAAGCAATTACAGATGCCTCTGATCGCATAATATCAGCAGTGATATACAACTGAACTGACTTGTTTCTGGCTCAGATTCAGTATATTTGAAACCATGCCCAAGTTAGTATAGGATTTGTGTTATATACATTTGGGTGAGGGTTGTTTTTGAAGTGTGGAAATTGCTAACTAAAAGAGATGTGGAAGACAGTGATTGAAGCAGTTGATAAATGAAGTGATGGAGTATGAAGTTGAATGCATTAGAGTGGTTTTTGAAGAGGGAAAACAGAAAATATGAAGGATATTTAACTGCTTGCAAGTTGACAAGAATTAGTGAAACAGAAAGAGAATGTTTGCTGATAATAGCTCTTAGGCCAGATTGTTTTTCAGGTGACATGACAATTTTTTAGGTTGGAAGGCAATAATTGTGGGGACAGATTTTCCATAGCTGTGGAGCTATTATGACACTATCTGACATTATACATGGGGTCATAAAGATGATTACTAGTGAGGAACCACTTTTCATAATTGTACCGTAGAAAATATGAAAAACAGGTTTAACGGAAAGATACAGGAATGGTTGCATGAACAAAAGTGTATAAAATGCTGTTTAAACCTAGAACAGGAAGATAACATTTGAAAATACCTCAGGCATGCAGTTGCTGTCCTGAATCACTGTAGTTTAAGAAGAGAAGGTGTGCAGCACAATTAGACTTACAAGCTTCTGTTAATGTAGCAACTCCCAATAAAAGTAGGTTTAGCCTTTTTGTGGAGTTGATTTCCTGATCTGATCTTTCTAATGCAGCTAACAATAATAGTCCAAAGTATATTTGGATATTCTAGAAAAAAGTCCTATATATAAGAGAGCAGAAAAGAAGAGAAGAAATAAGAATACACAGGGCTGAACTGGAGGAGAGCAACAGGTGAGAGTTACCAGAGACCAAATGCACACCATTTGTGATGGAAGGATGGTGTCTGAGAAAGGTTATAAGAGGAATGAGTGATTCGTCCCCCCATGGAGTGTGAGATGGAAGAGAGAAAAAAAGACCTATCCAGGGGTGAAAGTTAAGAGATAGTCTGCTTATCCAACGGTGAGTATGTAGTGCACTAATATGGGAAGCTGAGGAGTGGATTGATGGCTCTTGAGGCTCTAGTTTATGTTAGTAGATGAGTAAATATGTTGGAGTTGGTGAGAAGAATAGCATTCCATATTATTTGAAGACCTTTTATTAAAAATGACATTTTTAATAAACATCATATTTATTTAAGCCTTGAAGAATATCATTGTATTCTAAACTGAGCACACTAACAAGGTTAGAAACAAGAAACAGATGGAAGCCCATCAAATAATTATAAAAATAAAAATTAGATGTTTTGACAAACAAATAGAGATAAGTTGTTGCCAAACTCATTGGGAATACAATGCATATATTATCCTGAATATCATTTGCTATTGTGTTCTTAGAGAACAGCATTTGAAGTTGAAGTAAATCAAGAAAGCAACATACAAAATTTATTACCTTGAGACTTTATCTGGTGTTGTAAGTGAATTACTTATCAGCTTGTGTTAGTTTGGACCATCTGTTGATGATGTAATATAGATGAGCTTCTTGAATATATTTAGCTGCTTTGCAATATTTATATTTCTTTTAAATTGTATGACATAGACACATTCATTCTTAACATGCTGGAGCTAACATAGAAATATATATAATAAACCTACATAAGGATGAATGGTTGATATGACATTTTCATTCTATTTTAATTGGTAAAGTTACGGTAACAAACTTTGCTGACATTCAGTGAAATTACCTCAAACTTGCCCAGTTTTATCTTATTAGATGATGACTTGTCTACCTTGCATGATTCACTTCCTTCTTTAGAAGAAGTAATCTCCATGAGTTATTAAAATACAGTTTAGTCATACTCTTTATTATGAATACAATTTATAAATAATACATTCTTTTTATGTATTTGTACATTTATTTATCATTATAATGCTGTTCTTTCAAAGAGGTCAATGAAACATTCTCCTCTTCCTCTCCCTGTTTTTTTTTTTCTTTTCCTGTTTTGTGAAAGCATTCCAATGTTGTTTATAAGTCTTCTGTAAAGTGAAATTTCACAGGAAAGACAAATGACTCTTTGCATAGCCTTGGACTTGTTTTCCTTTGTCCTTTCTTTTGTCTCTGTCAACTTCAAATCATATTGGCCTACCTCAATGGGCCTTGTGAAAATGAATAATAGGAATATGAAGTGCTTCATATATCAAAAATGTCATAGAAATAATAAATAATAGTTCTTATTAGTAAGTTTATTTGATAATACATTCTAAAGTTATTAAGAACTGGCTATACGTTTTATTTCTCTTATTTGCTTCTCCCCCCCCCCCACAAGTCATATAAGATGTATCTGAAGAGATCAAAACCATGGAAGCAATATGAGAGGTTTTTCTTAGTAATAATGCAGAAATGGGAAATTCAGCAGAGGGGATATTGGCTGAAATTTCTTCTTCAACATAGGGCATGTTGTAAAAATACAGTACTTGTCATCCTGGCATTTCTTTCGGTGAACAGATCACAATAGGAAATTCTATGCTTTCCAAATAGAATAATACATGGATCAACAGTTTAATCATGTATGCAATGTGTATTACATCATGTGTAAATGGAACAGGCAGAATAGAGCCTCCCAAACCTTGTTTCTATCCTTCAATTTCCTCTAATTTTATTACCATTACAGCTCTTCCACCAGCAAGAGAGATGGAAATAAAAATACACAGCTTTAAATTGTCAGTATTTTTTGCAAATAACTATTATTTTATTTATTTATTTTATGCAATTTATATGGCACCCTATCTCCGAGGACTCAGGGCACCTCACAATGGTAAAATGCATAATTCCTTATTAAAATGATATAAAATTAAAATCCAATTTAAAACAATTTAAAATTCATTTAAAAAACCCCATCAGTCCAGGCTACGGAACAACCAGTTCTTCAACTTGCGGCAGAACAAGCAAAGGTCAGGGGCCATCCGGAGCTCCAAAGGAAGTTGATTCCAGAGGGTGGGTGTGCCCACAGAGAAAGCTCTCCCCCTGGGGGTTGCCAGCCAACACTGTCTGGCCAACGGCACTCTGAGGAGGCCCTGTCTGTGGGAACGCACCGGGCGATTGGGGATCGTCGCTGGCTGCAGGGGGTCCGTCAGATAGCCTGGGCCTAGGCCATATTAACAGGACACTATGATTTTGGTACCTCAGCAAGGCCACATATGTCATCTCTTGAGTGTCAGATAACCTGTAATGTTATAACTTTCAGATTGTTGGATGTATGCGTGTGTGTATTCTTCATTGCAGTACAATATGCATACAATTGTAACATATCTCTAAGGCAAATACCCTGATTGCTGCAATTCAGCATTTGAATTTCAGCTTTCTGAAATTAGATGGCTGAAAGATTTTTTTTCCAAAGGACTGGTCAATCTATCTTATTTGTCTGCTTGAAAACATGCAGTATGTAAGCCTTCAATACTTGACCAAGTCTTAATAAACTTACTCTTACCTTTTAGTACATATGTGTAGGAATTAATTTACCTTAATCCTCGATCTGGGGATTAATTGCTTGAATGGTAAATCCACCCTACTTTGGATCCAGATTTCTTGTTGATTGCTACTTGCACAGCTCATTTTATTGCACATGTTTGTGTTCCCTGAAAAATTATAATTGTCTTAATGATTATTGTAAAGGATCCTCCAACTTGATTTGGGATGGGATATATGGTTTGCCCTTCTAAGAAGAAGCAATCATACTTACCGGTACATCCCCTATAATATCCCCTGCCCCATAGAAATATGCATGTCTTTTACTTCATTTAGGGAGGTTATTTCTCTCCTTTCCCTAACTAATTTTCAGATCCAATTTCCCATCTAGCTATGATATGATAATGTAACCCAGCAGTGGATTTATTCAGGGCATATTACCTTGGCAAAATAATGAAAGGGAAATTAATTAAGTAAATACCTTCATTTGATAAATACTGTGGGGCAGAATTGAAATATAGAGGAGAACAATGAAAACTGAATGGTGTGATTCCAGAAACCTAGATATGATATTTGTATAATAAAGGATGAGGAGATCTCCCAGTCAAAATCTATTTCTGTAATTTTTAAAGCAGCTTTACTACTTCATCACAGCAATTATAATTTACTATACTTTGGGGAAGGGCAGTGAGTTCTGTGACCCCCACAGTCACATTTAATATGGCTGAATATTTTATGCTCTTTAAATCAAATGTGTCAGCTTATGAGGCACCTGTGGAAAAGCAACGCAGAAATTGCTTGGCAACAGAAATCTCTGAGGATAAAATGAATTAGTGCTGCTAGGATCTGCTTTTTGCCTTGTACAGTGTATTATCCAAAACTAAACAACTAAACATAGATTTTCTTGCTTGCTTATTTTATTACTTTTATTTTCTGCCTTTCCTCCAGGAGATCAAGGTGGAGTATGCAGCATTTCTTTCTTTAATTTCTTTCCACAACAACAACCCTTTGAGGTAGGTTGGGTCAGAGGAGGTGAGTGGTCCAAAGTAATGCATGAACTGCCAGGGCTGAGGGCTCACTTGACATTAGTTGTGCTCAGTCCTTGTCCAGAAATCTGGCAGAATATTGCCTTATGGAATTGCTGGTCCAATCCTTGGTGCGCTCTAAGCTTGTTTGCAGATATTACTCAACTAGGTAACATCATTAGTCGGGGCATGATGTTAAACCTGGTTGGGTATTGAAACATCTGCAATCAGACAGCCGAGCTTAGAATGCACCAAGAAATCCACAGTTCAACTTTGGGCCACAGATATTCTCTTATAAAGTTAAGGTTTTGAATTGGTGCTAGTCATCCAAATTTTTTTGAAAAAAATGAGATTTTCCTTATTTTTCTTCTGTTATCCACTTTTAAAAAGAAACCCTCAAGATCTCCCCCTCTTTAGAATTTAGTCCTTATTCAGGTGAAAGAGATTCACCTGCATTGCAAAGGCCATCTGTTTTTCTATCTCATTTTTCAGAATGTCCATTAAAAGCAGTTTGTGTTGTTGACTTTTTCTGTTAATGAATCTTTTCAACCTACTATAGTATCCTTGACTGTTCATACTTCATATTATGAAAAAGTCCACAAGAGAAACTCTTGGGAATTAATGAAAAAGTGGGAAGCCTGGGAGAATACAGATAAGCACAAAAATAATTGTATTATGAAAGACAGAGCGTGTGTTCAAACCCCAGAGGCTGTTTTTAACTAAAATACAACTAAAACACAATTCAGAATCTGTATTAAAACCAAGAAGACACACACTGTCTCTCCCTCTCCCTCTCCCTCTCCCTCTCTCTCCTTCTCTCCCTCTGTGTGTGTGTGTGTGTGTGTAAGAGAAAGAGGGGGGCGGAGGGAGGAAGGGAGGGAGGGAGGGGGAGAGAGAGAGAGAGAGAGAGAGAGAGAGAGAGAGAGAATCACTTATACCAGGGCTGTCAAACTTCCAGCCCATGAGCCGGATACGTCACACGCTGGCCACGCCCACACCCGGTTTACCGAAGGGGGGGAGTCCTGATACGTCATGTGACAATGCCGTGATGACTTGAGTTTGACAGTCCTGACATAGAGTCTTCTCCAATGGTGAGTTGTTTTCTATCAAATTAAATGAGTATGGTGGGGAAACTGTTAAGATAACTGTTAGATAACTTTATATAGAATTCTCACCTTATGAAACAAGAAATAATTACGATTAAATACCAAGTACCAGCATGAGGTATTTAATGTTGTCATAAAACTTTAAAATATTTACTTCATGAAAAACAGGAGTAAATATGTTTTTATTCTTCTTATCTACTCAATTACATTTCTTCTCCTAGATGAGTAAAGATCAGTTTTGAACTAGTGCCTCAATATGAAGCAAATGTACCTCAACTACCTTTTGTTCAGATGGTCACAGATAAAGGTAGCTCATTTATCTCAATGCAACTGAAGGTGAAATAAGGAGCAGAAAAAAAATATTGAAATATCCTCAGTGAAGGGACAAGTTCATTCCCCTGTGGTTGTAAAGTTCTGACTCAATCTTGCTGAAGGAAATGAGTCATTTAAGTTTGAGTGCTTCAAAATGCATTTACCCTCTTAGTTTAAAAGCCTAAGTAACAAGATTCTGTTTTGATTGCATTTTCTAAATAATGAAATTTAGCTTTAAGAAAAGATGAAACTTACTGTAAAATGGTGCTGTGCGGCTGTTTTGGACACTGTGCCATTTTTTGGTCAAGGGGGACCCTTCTACAGAAGGACTATTTCTGATGACATTTATTGCCTTTGGAGAGAAGATGGGATATGAATAAAGAGGATATCCAAAAAGATCAAGCAATAGATGAGAGCAATTCTAAGAAAACTGCCAACAAGAATGGAGAAAAGAAAAATAATAATCACTGTCTGTGCACATGACTGGTGAACTCACTTTTAGGGCAATCATGATTTATTCAGTTAATCCAATTTCCTGAGTTTCCACAACACATTGAACAAGAAGCTTACCATGCAGGCTATGTTTTCAAAATGCAGGTAAGATGTAGTCCAGCACATCTTCTTAACTAAGACACGGTCTTGATCTTCTAACATAGGCCACTCAGAAAATAAAGCCTATAGTCTCAGATATTATGAAATGCAGGAAAATAGAGAAACTACAGAGCCACAGAACTCATATAATCAATCCGTAGAAAGCTTTTTAACTGAAACAGGCTATAACATTTACAAAAACATTTAACACAGATTTAATTTTAAAAATATACATGCCCTAAGATAGAGAATTTATCAATTTTCCGCTATTGTTGAACTTCATAATCTCCAGTTTACATAGGGAATTTTAAGGTGATGGTAGCTGCAGTCTAACGACATTGAGAGGACCATGGGGACTTTATCTCTTCCTTTGTCCGCAAAGTATCTCAAGTTCCCTTTAGTCCATATGGAGAAAAAACCAATCTCTCTTCTTTTGGTTTAATGTAAATTAGAATAGTAATATTATACTTATGAGAATCAAAATAAGACCTAGGGGCATGAATTTAAGCTTTTCCTCATAACAACCATTCTTATGTATTTATTTGACAAACAACCAGTGAAATGTATACAAGATCCACTGATTTCATAAGAAGATTGAGCAGTTATTGCTAAAACTCCCTGACACTGATACTATTAGCATATAAATGCTAAGTAGTGACCATATATTCAAAGTTAATAAATGGAACAAATTGAACTTTAGATCGCTACTTTTAATAATTAGGTTCTGAAGAATTAACATTTTTCTCTAAATTTTAGTATCATAGTAACCTCCATAAATGATATGTATAAATTCAGTTGAATTGCATATATGTTAGTGATTTGTTTTATATACTTTAATTTTCATTTGTTGTTATAAAGATTGAGATACATTTTTCCTTCAGCAGTGAAATGCACTTACTTTTGCTACCGTTTCAGGAATGTGAGCATGCATGCGCGCGCACGAGCGTAGTGAGTGCACACCTCTTCTGTGCATGCACAGAGCTTTTTGTGCATGCGTAGAGGGTCAAAAATGGGACGTAATGACGTCCCAGAGGGTAGGCAGAGCCTCCCGCCGCCAGCCCTACCGGTTTATGTGAGCCAGATAGATCCGGCCAGATTTCACCGCTGAGTACTTTGCAGTTCTGTCTATAAACTTTGAAGATTTTGCTGAACTGCTTCTCTATTTCTTTAAAAATCTTCAGGCATTTTTCCTACGTTTGATGCTTTCCAAATATTTTGTTTAATTTCAATTTCCATTGACTTCATTGAGTTTATGGAAGATAAAAGTCAGTATAAATTGAAAGATTCAGGTGAGAAAGGCTTGGGCATTGAGCCTAGTTTTGCTTGTGGAAAAGTATCAAATGAATAGATCAAGAGGATTAGATTGAACCACAACTTTTCTAAGTTAGGTAATGCTTTGTTATGCCATAAGTCATTCTTCAAAGTTATTTATAATAGTGCAAAGGCACTGTTCTTGGTAATTCCTTGGTAATTAGTTTGGACCTAAATATGATATCTTATGATGAAAATAGAAACTTAATTGTTTTTTCTCTCAAGCTTTAGGCAAGGTTTTCAGGAATGACTAACAGAGCAGATGCTGCAAACAAGCTAGGAGCTTGTGTTTGCTGCCCTATTAAGAGCAGTGACTCATTTTGGCATGACGTCAAAGCTATGAAAACAAAAGAGAATTTAAAACCAAGTATCATGGTCCAAGAATCTCAGCATCTGCTATAACATGAACAGAAGTTTGGCCCAAACTAATTTTTGACTGGTTGGGAAATTGGTGATGGAAAACTCCAGCCATATCTTTCTGGTGTGAGCCTTGGATAGTACAGTGGTCTAATGCACCCTGTTATTAAGATCAGCTGCTTGCAATTATTGCAGGTTCGAATCCCACCAAGGCTCAAGGTTGACTCAGCCTTCCATCCTTTCTAAGGTAGGTGAAATGAGGACCCAGATTGTGGGGGCAATAAGCTGACTTTGTATAAATATACAAAAAGTATGAAGGCTATTGCTTAATGCACTGTAAGCCGCCCTGAGTCTCCGGAGAAGGGCGGCATATAAATCAAATTAAAATAAAAAATAAATAAAAAAAAACATGAGTAACTTCTATTTTTCTCTGAGAGAGCTCCCATAACAAGGTAGAAATTCATGAAATTAATAGCATACGTTTAGCTTTTTAGTATTAATGTTTGGTTATGTGTTTCTGTAAAATTAAGGTTGTTTCCAGTTAACTTCAGCTAATGGTGCAGAACAGTAATCATACTTTTGAAGCCTGCTTTACTTTTTCACCTAACAGCTTTTCTATCAATATCCAGTACGTTTCTGTAGTGCACAATATAAGATTAGAACCGGTGTCAGCAACCCATGGCTCTAGAGCCTCATGTGACTGTTTGGGCCCTCTGCTGCAGCTCCCTATCCCATCACAGGCTGGCCCTGCCCCTTGCCCTTCCCTCCCAGTCACAACTCCCCTGGCCTGAGAAGGTAAGGGCAACGGCAGGGCTGATTTTCCAGCGCCTCACTCTTGCCGGAGCTTTATTTGCTGGCCCTTGTTGGTGCTGGGCATTGTTGTGGCTCGCCAGCAGGCAGCAGGGCTGGCAGCAGATTCAGACAGTGAGGAGGTTGGGGAGGAACATGGGCCAGTCCTGGAGTCTGGGGAAGACTCTGATGAAGGCTCTGCATTGGAGGCAGAGAGGGGGCCAGGGCCGTATGCCAGTTATCAGTTGCCTTCGGAGTCAGACATCAGTGAGGCAGACAAACAGCTGGAGCCTCTTCCCAGTGTGCGCATGCGCAGAGTTGCCAGACACAGGGAACAGCTAAAGAACAAGGGTCGACTTGGGAGTAAGGCCACAGGTGGACGATGAAGAGGAGCGAAAGGGAAAGGGGAGCGAAAGGGAAGTGGAGTTTGGAGGAGGCAATTAGTTTGTTACTGCATTCTTGCCAAATATTGTGGCATCTGAAAGATATCAGTCTGGCCACTCTCCAAGCCTGATAAAGGTTGGTAATTGTGAACTATCTTTTTTTTTTTATTGAAAAAGTTTTAAGAGTTTTACATACATTTCCCCCCCTCCCCAACCACCACCACCCCGACTTCCCAGAGCAAATACAAAATATAAAATACAGCTTGAATCCCCTAAATTCAACTCCATCTCTCACTTATCATAATCATTAAACAAGTAAATAAAAGGAAAGCAAGTCTTCTTTCTTCTTATTCCATCTAATTTAACAGAATTAGTATCCATTTATAATTACAGCAGTTAATAAAACAGTTAAATATTACCTAATCAAACCTATCGTTACTCAATTTAACTAATACATACTTAGCAGATTATTAAATCTATACAGTTTAACAAGATATTTTATAACTTCTTTCATTGAAAACAAAAAAAACCTCATTCAAAAACCCCAAATTTAAAGTAAAATATTATATAAACTCTTCCGTCCTCCACTTTTAAACAATTAAGGTCCAATTATAGTTAAAACACTTAAAAAAAAATTTTCTAACTAAAAAGTAGTAATCAAACCTCTTATTAATTTATCAGTACATATTAACAAATCAACTAAAAACATCATTTAATAGCTATATCAAACATTTAAATTCTTCATACTAGATTAAACCAGTTGTTAATCTTCTTACGTTCACATCTTCCAACAGCATGTAGAATGTCTTCATTTGCGTCTACCCACCTAAATAAAAATTGCTTCTTTATATAACCCCCCCCGAGTGACTTTATAATTGTATGTCAAATAATATCCATCAAATCCAGCCAAAAATTAGATTAATAAGTTCATCAGACCTATTAGGGAAACCACCAGATCAGCTGCAATTGCCCTAGGCCCATAGTCCTTTTGCCTTATATTTATTACCTTCAAACAGAAAACTCTAATTTACTATATTCATTAAAGCTTCTGCAATTACAATTAAGTCCAGATTTATTACAGTCCTTAATAAAATATTCCAAATCACTCAGGTCAAGGCTTATTTCACAACCCAACACATCAGCATTGCAGTGATCTGTTTATTCTTCTCAAAATATTCCAATACAGCTATAGGTTACCTCCTCATCATCGCTCATCGCTTAGTTAACTGGCATTAAACTGTTGGATGTTATCTTCCAAAAGTTCAAAAATTTTTAAACACTTAAACAATACTTTTTAAGGACCATCATCTCATCAAGCAGGGTTATTTTCCTTGTCTCCAGTCTTTCTTCTTCTCCTTTTTATGAACTCTTTTCTTCACTCTGATTCCTCTGTCTTTTTTAACTCCAATATAATCTTGCATTTTTTGGGATTGCATGTTATAAAATTTTTGCAAAAGTATAACTTCTTCTGAAAGCAGTTCTTTAAGTGCAGGTTGGACTTTGTGACAAAGAATTCATATGGCCAAAGTCTCATCAGCTCCCAAAATTTCTTGCTCCTTATTCTGCAAAGCATCCATCTTGCTCTCCGAAAATACTGTAGGCTGTTGTTGTTGTTCTTTTCCTTCTCCCAGCTCTTCAATCAATCCCCCACTGCTAGATTGCAACTCAGTATTTCCATGTATTTCATTGTTTCCAGCTTGAAAAGCTTGAAATATAGTATCAATTTTTTCCAATAAAGCAGAGGTAATTGAGCTCAAAGCTTCCTCAAGATCAGACCCTATATGAGGGTTAATTAACCCTTCTTTGCTTTCTTTGCTTTCAAAAAGACCAGCCATCTTGCCCCCCTTCATCTTTCCCTTCCAAAAGGACAGGAAAAAAAAATCAAAAAGGAAAAAAGACCCTTTGCAATTTGTAATTTATATTACTGTTTCAATTATTATAATTACTTCCTTTCTTGGTTAATCCACTTTTCAGAATAGAATTTTACGTTTCAAACAGGGGCTTGTCAATAATTGCTTTTAACTTTCACTTCTTCACGCCCCATTGAAACTCAAATGCCATCTTGCTTTCACTTTCTCTGCATAAAAAAAATCTTTTAAAGAAGGTAAATCTTTGGAGTTAAAAAAGAAAAAAAATACTTGCTGTTTTATTCTTGCTGCTTGTGCTCTGCCAGCTCGATTCAAAAATATTTATTTAAAGTTGGTTGCTGGGATGGTCACGACATCTAGCTCTGCAAAGCAGAAACATCCAGGGTCTGGAGTACTGACAGGCTTAGCGGGGAGCTCTCATCTTCGATTTTATGGGTAAAATCTGGCACTCTTAGGGAGCTGTACCCCACCCGTCTACTCACTTTCCCCCCTCTTACCAGGAGGAAAGTTTCCAAACCGCAAGACAGCTGATAGTCGCTGTTCTTGCGGTTCTACGGAGCCCTGGGTTGGCGCTTCAAAAAGAAGCGTCCGGCAATGTCGCGATCCCACCGGAAGTCCAATTGTGAACTATCTTGAAAGACTGTGGGAGAGGAAAGACTTTGCTGAAGAGGAATTCACTGTAAATTAAATAAAAGAGGTTTATTGAGACGAGGACTTGGCTTCGTGCTGCTGGGGAAGCCTAGGTCAGAACAAGCATGCTTCAGTCGCTTGGGGAGATGTGCAACCTGCTCTCCACCCCGAGATACTGGCTTGACCTGGCTGCAACCGAAGCTGATCTCGCTAATACGAGGCCTGATGGGGTCGGAATGGGATCCAGGAGAAGTCCAGTTGCCTCTTGAAAAAAGCACCTTTGGGATATCCCTATCTCTGCTTTCAATAATTTTGGATCATTTTTTCCCTCTGAATGTCCAACCAAGTAGACAGGTCCTGCATTGCATCATTGCCCTCCTCACATTTTTCATTGATTTTGAATCACCCTGGAACTTGCATGTGTTCAGCACTCATTTTATTTATTTATTTTTATTTTATTAGTTTGTCAAACATGTACAAGATAGCAGGTATGAATATGAACATGGACATGAATGAGGGAAATGAATTCAAATAAATGGGGACAGTAGGACAGGGACAAATGCTGGGTTTCAAAAATTTTTACTACTGGTTCTGTGGGCATGGCTTGGTGGGTGTGGCATGGCTTGGTGGGCATGGCAGGGGAAGGATACTGTAAAATCTCCATTCCCTCCCCACTCCAGGGGAAAGTTACTGCAAAATTCCCATTCCCTCTCGATCAGCTGGGACTTGGGAGGCAGAGAATAGATGACGGTGGGGCCAGTCAGAATTTTTACTACCGGTTCTCCGAACTACTCCACTATCGGTTCTCCAGAACTGGTCAGGACCTTCTGAAGCCCACCTCTGACAGGGACGGTAGGCATACTAGTGCGCTTATGCATGCCCCTTTACAGACCTCTTAGAAATGGGATGAAGTCCACGGTAGACAGTTTAAGGTTGAAGCTGTGAGGGTTTGAGGGCGTAACAATGGAGTCAGGTAGAGAATTCCAGGCGTTGACCACTCTGTTGAACTCAGTCTCATTCATTTTTCCCCCCTTCTATTTTCTATCCAAAAGTAACAAATTCCTGCAACTGCTTAGCTCTTTTCAACTTGTACAGCTGAGAGACTTCGTGTATTTGTGAAAACCTTATTAGCGTTTTCTTTTCTTCCAGCTCTTTTCCCAGATTATCACCACAAATGCAGACCGTATAATATGGTATTACATGACAGGCTGACAGGGTTTGCCTTGTCCATTACGTCTAAGGGCGACTTTGTATAGATTGGAACATAGGATTCTCTCTTTATCAGTTCAGATGTACCCATTCTGCACAATACAATCTTTTCCAAAATGCTGGCCTTGATGTTAGTTCAGTGGCTCTCAACCAATGATAATAAGTGAGACCTTTTTGGATATGATGGGACTCACCTTTACCAAATCTGTGCATGGAACAAAGATTCAGGAAAGCAGGGAAGAAAGCAGAGCAGCCTGTTTTTGGTTGTTGTTGTTGTTGTTGTTAAATGTTTAATATTGCAATAGACAGAAAGAACAGGGACACTTAGTTGCTAGAACTTCTGGGAAAGCCACCTCAGCCTTGCTGCCTTCTTTTAAAATGTGTTAGAGGGAAATGCACAGTGAAGGGACAGGGAGAGTGTATAGCAGGGGTGAAATCCAGCAGGTTCTGACAGGTTCTGGAGAACCAGTACTGGAAATTTTGAGCAGTTCGGAGAACTGGTAGCAAAAATTACGAGTAGTTCAGAGAACTGGCAAATACCACCTCTGGCAGGGATGGGAATGGAGATTTTGCAGTATCCTTCCCCTGTCACGCCCACCAAGCCACATCACACCCACCAAGCCACGCCCACAGAACCAGTAGTAAAAAAAATTGAATTTCACCACTGGTGTATAGTGATATATACAGACAGGTTCTGATTATTATGATTTGGGTAGTTTTTTTAAAAATTTGATTTATATGCCGCCCTTCTCCAGAGACTCAGGGTGGCTTACAATGCATTAAGCAATAGCCTTCATACTTTTGTATATTTATACAAAGTCAGCTTATTGCCCCCACAATCTGGGTCCACATTTTACCTACCTTAGAAAGGATGGAAGGCTGAGTCAACCTTAGATTAGGGCTATTACTGAGATTTTCTTTTGTCTGAGAGATATGCATATTGTTGCATTGTATTACTACAGAGTAGAGAAAAGTTTGATTTTCTTTTGAAATGCCAGTTAATGAAGTGCAACCACAAGCTTTTTACCATTGATTGAATTATTATACCTGTTGTGATTATGAAATTATTCTTAACTCAGCAGCAAAAATTTTATCAGCCCAATTTTTACAGAATTGTACTTATGTACTTAATTGTATGCATTATATGTATTTAAACATACAATATGAATTAAAAATAATAATAATTCATGTGG
This sequence comes from Ptyas mucosa, assembly GCA_012654045.1. Lineage (NCBI taxonomy): Eukaryota > Metazoa > Chordata > Lepidosauria > Squamata > Colubridae > Ptyas > Ptyas mucosa. Next base: position 23,558,528 of record WNWU01000019.1, on the reverse strand, counting down.
GCTTTAGCTCCCAGAATTCTGGGAAATTAAAATCCATACATATTACAGTTGACCAAGTTGAGAAACATTGGTCTAAGATCCAGTATTAGCCCCTCCCCCAAATTCTAAAAAGTACCATACTGAGTATGCTGGTTTGCCCAATTTTTTGGATAACTGAAGATTCAGAAAAGGACAGGTGCAGGTAGTAGGTTTCATATAAGAAAATCAAAAGTATATGTTACATTTAAAAAGCCTTTTAAACAGAACCACAACTACTACAAAACCAACAAAAACAGAAAATAAAACAATAGAAAGAAATGTAAAAAGCAATATAACAAGAATGGATTCTCATGTGTGTATATAGATGTATGAAATATTACACAACCACTTTAATACAAGACCACGTGTTTTAATCATCCATACATAATATTCATTTCTAAGCAACTTTTTTAAATAAATCACAAGTAACTTCAGAGCTTCAATCTACTGAATTTTGGGGATCATAAATTTACATTTCCAGTGTTAAAGGATTATAGAACTCTGTTAAGAGCATACAAATTATTTCCATTGTCCAGCAATTTCTATGTAATAGTTATGCAGTTTTAAAGAGTATAGAAACAAATTAAACCTTGTCTCAAAAGAAAAATAAAAGATGGCCTTGCAGAAGAATTAAGATGGTAATAGCAAAAATGAATGTAGCCTAGGAAAAGACAAAGGTGTTAGAAAAAAACTTAAAGTAACCCTGCCTTGACTCTCCTTGATATAAGGGAAGAAAAGATGCTGCAGCATTTGCAAGCTATTATACTCTAGCCCTGTGATCGCAAACCTGTGGCACGTGTGCCACATGTGGCAGGCGGAGCCACATCTGTGGGCACGCGAGCATTGCCCTAGCTCAGCTCCAGCGCGCATCCGCGTGCCGGCCACCTGATTTTCCGGCCTTCCGGTCCCATTGGACATTGGGAAATGGGCTGTTTCTGGCCTCCAGAGGGCCTCCGGGGGATGGGGAAGGCCGTTTTTGCCCTTCCCAGCTCCTAGAAAGCCTCTGGAGCGTGGGGAGGGCAAAAAAATGGACCTACTGGGCCCACCATGCCATCATGTGCCAAAAGTGGGGAGATCGTGGGGAGTCACACGTGCATACACAGGGGGGTGGGGCGCATCGAATTATGGGTGTGGGCGGGCACGCACGCAACCCCCCCATGCTCCCCCCACTTTTGACACATGACAGCAAAAAGGTTATCCATCACTGCTCTAGCCAATATCAGGGGTGAAATGTAAAATTTGTTGCTACTGGTTCTGTGGGCGTGGCTTGGTGGGCGGTGTAATGTGACTGGGTGGGTGTGGCCAACTTTTTTTTTAACTTTTCAAAGCATTTTTTCTAATGCTTTGAAAAGCCTCTGCCGATCAGGCAAGTCAGCTGGGATCGTCAGAGAGGCGTTTTAAAAAATACCTCTCTGCTGATCAGGCAACTCAGCTGGGATCGTCAGAGACTTTTCAAAGCATTTTTTTTACCACCTCTTCGGCCAAGAGGTTGCAGAAAAAAAATGCTTTGAAAAGCCTCTGACTATCCCAGCTGAGCCGCCCAATCATCAGAGGCTTTTTTTTTACTTTTAAAAGTATTTTTTCGTCGGAAGAGGTTGTAGAAAAAATGCTTTTAAAAGTTTTTTAATAAAGCCTCTGATGATCCTGCGGGTCAGCTGGGCATGGGGGGGCACAGGGATTTTCGCCGAACCACCCACTGCCATCGCTACTGGATCAGGTGATCCAATCCGGACCGGGAGCATTTCACCCCTGGCCAATATCAATAGAGTTCCAGTATTTCTTGTGGAGTCTGTTTTCTGACTTCAAATGGCTGAAAGTAGAGGAACATGCTTCCTGAAAATTAACAGGAAGTGCCTACTCTGATGTTAGTATCCTAGTTCATTAATCTATAGTCTTCTGTGAAGATTGAACTGGAAAATTCTGGTTTAGGGACTCCTTCCAAGCCAGGATATGAAACAGTAAGGATGTTTACAATGTATTATAACTTTTAACTATAACTTAGTTGCCAATACTTTGGTCTTAATTCCACCTTTTTTTTTCCTTTTAACAACTATAAAGTGGAGTCAGGGTGACTGAAGGAGCTGAGTGTTCATTGACTGGATGCCCTTCCTGAGGCCTACATGGGATTCACAGCAGATATTTTCTCTTTGCGCCAGAGAGAAAAAAATATCTGCCTAGGATTGAACTCGCAAACTCCTGATTGTAGGTGAGAGTTCTATCTCCAAGGGCCACAATGCCACTCTTGATCTTAATTTCATTAAGTTTGATATAAAAAAATTGACAGAATAGATTACTTGGCTCCTTCAAATATATTTAATGTGATTAATTGTAGTCAATCATCACATTAGAGAATATTGAAATATGTATAGGTAGTCCTTGACTTACAATCAATCATTTAGTGACTATACAAAATTAAAATGGCACTGAAAATGTGGCTTTTTCTTATGCTTATAGCCATTGCCACATTCCCATAGTCACATGATCAAAATTTGCACATTTGGCAACTAGCATGTTTATACAACAGTTGCAATGTCCTTGGATCATGTGATTGGCATTTGTTGGTTTCCAACAAGCAAAGTCAATGGAGGAAACCAATAGAGGAAGCCATTTTAATTTCCTTTTTTAACGAACACATGATTTACTTGCTTAGCAGTGAGCATTCTGGTCTCAGTTGTGGTTGGTAAATCATGTACTACTTGTAATATAGTTGCCAATAGTAAAACATACCAAAGTAAATTAGGCATCTTTGTGATTGTATGAATACCAAAATAAAATAACTAAATGTCTGCCTGACAGTTATGATAATCAATAATATAAAATTATACACACCTAAATAAATGCTCCTTTCAAATTTCTTTTTTAGTCTTTGCAAAATAATTAACTAGGTTATTTAGTTTGTTATATAAATAACAAACTAAATAACAATTCCCTTTGGCAGTACTTCACATGGAGCCTTTTGCCTTTCTTTCTCACCAAGATACAATGCAACTTTATTCTGCAACCCGTGGATTGCAGATAGAGAGTGAACTTTTAAGGATAAACATTTGTTATTTCTGAGGTTGCTGCAAGTGTTTTGCTAGAAGCAAAATTTACTACTACATCTTCTCTTTTCACAGGAACTGCCCAAATAGCTGCTGATGGATGAGAAAAGGCAACACATAAAAGTGCTTTTGAAAATCAAAGACATAGCTGCTCCTACTGCTCTCCACCCAGAGTTAAAATGGTAAACAGATAAATTCAGGAGGAAAAAAATCTGTTTAAAATTGCATGAAGCCAAAGACACACCAGAGTAGATTTGCTAGCTTCCCCTTCAGGCTGTTTGTAGCATTTTTAAAAAAATAAAGCTTGCATGGAAGAAAACTTAGTCAGAAATCAATGTCAGAAACTTAGTGGATCACTAATGTTGAATATTATTTATAGTTTGAAAGTGTAGGCAAAGATTCAGAGAAACTACCAGAAATCCAAGATTCCTACTTAAATTGGCTGTCTCATTCTGCCTTCCTTTTTTCAGGCTTTGTTTTTTTAATGTGCAGTCTACTTATGAAATGCGAAGAGAAGTTCAACTGGACCAGAGGTTGGTGAAGTCATTACTGAAGATTCAACACAGGAAACAAAACATGCAGTCAAAGATAGTGGAGAAGACAGAACTAACAGCAATGTGGCCTGGGCATTTTGTAGCTCAAACTGAAAGATTGGCAGAAAAGATTTAATAAAGGCAGATGTGTTTCTTTCACTGGATTTGCACACAGTTTATTTAATCATTCTTTACTGAATAGATCACAGTGGCTGGGTACATTCAGTACCCTAAACAAAAATCAGATTAATCCCATTAGGGATTAATGTGGAATGTGGATCCAATGAACGCAATGATATCAATTGACTGCCTTCTGGCTCAGGGTCAGAATCTGGACAGCACTGTATTTTAGAGAGCAATTATGGCTCATACAGCCTAGAGTGGTAGCTAGTTGAAAAATATAGGAAGGGTTGAGATCTTTAGACACATGCAAAAATAGTTGCAACTATTATGTATATTAGGATCTACTTGCTGAAAAAAGGTCAAGAGAAATGCTTTTTCAATATTCCCTACTTAAAATCCTATTTTTTAAAAAGCTACTAATTTTTGTTACTGAAACTGTTGTCTTTAAAATGAGCCATTTAGTACTGATGACTATAAGAAGCTATCTTATACCAAAGCAAACTCTTCAGCAGGCTTTATGACTTCGACCAATATCTTTTTTCTGAACTTTCTAATGACTTAATTTGAAATCATTGCAAAACATTTATTCTAACATTGGGTTCCTTTCTATCTTTTAATTGTTAAACCTGGTTAAGGGTTTTTTTTTTTTTTGGTATTCAGCCTTATATTTTACACAGCACATAAAAACCCCTTTCAAATCTCCAATTATGTATTGAAAGATGAAATGAAATCTCATGTGAATAAACCTTTTTATAAAACCATCATCTTTATTTCCAGAACAATTCTATTGCTACAATGCAGACTTTAGATCTGACTATAACTTTTTATTCTCTGGTCCCAGCATACTTAAATTTAGATGCTCAGTCTAGCTGGACAGCAGGATTTGTTCATAGATTGAATTCATGAATATCATGAACATAAAAAACTGGTTCAAGTAGAAGGACACAATAACTGCTGAACATATACTCTAAACCAGGTGTGTTAAACTCAAGGCCCGCGGGCCAGATCCAGCCCGCGGGGTGTTTAAATCTGGCCCGTGGAGCTGGCCTGGAAATAGCAAAGGACTGGCCTGTGGTGCCTCTGGCAGCCAAACTGGGGCCACGTGCAGCCCCGTGTATCCCGTTTTAAGCCTGCATGGCCTCTTGAAGCACTTTGCCAGCCAAAACAAGATGCCAGGACCCGCGTGTACGCTCTGTGCCCTATTTTAGCTGGCAAAGTGCTGCAGGAGCCTGTTCAGGCCATGAAAACACCCCCCTCCACCCTGGCCAGCCCGCGGAGGAAAACTATAATGCTGATCCGGCCCTTGAAGAAATCTAGTTTGACATCCCTGCTCTAAACAAAGCTTCCAGGCAGCACCAGGAAAAGATAACAAAACTAAAGGACTAAAAAAAGAATTCTTATGTCCTGCAAATTATATTTCTGTCCTTCAAAAACAATGTTGTGTAGATTAAAAAGAATATAAAACTTGACACCAGTCTGCCTGTTACAGCGTGAGATAATTCCTTTAAGGAAAGCTGTTTTCTTGCTACCTGGGAACTAATGAGTTGCCTTCCCAGTGGTGAGGGGTAGATGCCTGGCCATAGCTAGGAAGAGGTCAGTGCTGCAGCTTGGTAGAGAAGAGATAAGGATTCTTCCAGTATACATTTGCTTTCAAACTAAGATCAGTTGTGTAAGATTTTGAACATTCTTCCCTCCCCAGCCCTCCGCTCTCCAACATTTGAATCAGCCCAGCCAAAAAAATAGCAGAAAAACCTGATTTATTTCAGGCAATTAGCAAGCATGTTGGTCCCATGGAGATGCAAGCACCAGGAAACTGGGCATTTACAACTATTTTTCAAAGCAAAACAAATCAAACTAATCCCAGTGTGTTTCTGTCCTTTTCTGTTTTCTTCTTTGATTCACCCTGCCCTTACTTTTTGTTAATCCAAGGAAATGGACATACCCAATGCTTCTACCTCTTTTCCCTACAATATCATATCTGTGAGACTGACTGAAAGAAAGAGACTGGTCCAAAGTAAAACTGTCACTCAAATAATAAAGGGTATATATGGCAGTAAGTCAAGTTTGCTTAACCAAGCTACTGAATAAGCTACAATTGCCTAGATTCACACACCATAGCAAGTGGTATATTAGATTTAAGTGGTATATTTAGGTAACAATGGCTATAGTTCCATAACATGACATTGCCAAATCAAATACATTAAATCATTGGTATATAATTGATGACAATACCCATATTCCATAATTTTGGAAAGGATCGGGATCATACTGGGTGGAATGAGGATGCAGAATGGAAAGAGGCAATTCCCTCTCAATGGGTTTTGTAGAAATTTTGATGCAATGTTTCTTCACTCTTTAAAACAAAATTGTGCTATTTAAAAGCTTATGCTACACTGTATTTCTCATCTCAAAATGTCAGGAAATAACAGACAGATTTTTGACATTTGGGGTGAGAAGACACTTCAAAAAGTGATAACAGGGCTCTGGAGTCTCAGGTTGTTCCCTATTGGCTTAAGGTGTGACCCAGGCATCTGTGAAAGGCATTTTCAATCCCTTTCAATGTCATTTATTTATCTTCCATTAGTGGATCTGAAATCCTATTTTGTCTTCTTCTAAAAACCGTTTTCCTTTTTTTGATGGTTGCCAATCTTTCCTCTCCACAAAGAAGATTGTGAGGAAAGAGGAAGACTATCTTGTAGAACTCTGAACAATTACTTATAAAGGACTTTGTAAATTAGATTTAGCACCGCATAAAGCCACTTGCCTATTCTTGACCTAGCAAATCAAATAATATACATTGTGTTTCATAGTATTTTTATCCTCTTGACAATTCTGTGAAATGGATCATGATTGAATGGAAATTTAAACCTGAATGCCTTCAATACTAATCTGATACTATAGCGATAGATAAATGGATGATAGATAGATAGAGAGAGAGAGAGAGAGAGAGAGAGATAAGAAAGAAACAAAGAAAAAAGAAAGAAAAAAGAAAAGAAAGAAGGAAGGAAGGAAGAAAGAAAGAAAGAAAAAAAGAAAAGAACAGAACAGAACAGAAAAGAAAAGAAAAGAAAAGAAAATGGAAAACTCATATTGAGCTAATTAAATTGAATGACATTGATGCCAAAAAAGCACTTCATAAAAAGCTGAGTAAAAATTCTGACTTTTGTTAAATTCTGACACTGTTACAACAGGATGTCAAATTATCTGGCTATAAAAGGAAGTTATTCAAATTCATGGAGCAAACTATCAATGGCATTACTTCAAATGGTCATGTTTTACCTCTATTGTTAACAGGTATTTCTTGAAGTATAACTGCTGAGAAACCCAACTAAGAAAAAGGAGTCACTGCCATATTCTACTTGTGATTTTTTCATAGTCATCTGGTTAGATGGTATGAAAACAGAATCATGGACAAGATATAGCTAAAATTGATACAACAGGATTTTAAAGCAAAGATATCTGTGATCAAATACTGTATATGCCTGATATTCTTGGCAATGACACATACATGTATGCATGTGAACCCAATAGAAAATGTACAAAATGTGATTAAAGTTGTGCCTATGAATAATTTTTCAAGAGACAAATTGTCAGTAATGCAGGAACTACATCCCACTAACATATTTTTAGGCATAAGGAAGGTTTCTCAGGACCTGGGAAAAGGACTTGGGATGGCAATGATGGGAAGAGTGAAAAAAACCAATGAAGGCCAATAAATGTATGGTTGAAAGGATAATAGATGACTTCCTGTTTCCTCTTCTGATGAGTCCTATAAGTGTTCAGTCAGCACTTCAATCTATCTCTTTTCCTGAGCACTGCGGCTCCACTCCATAACTGGGTTTTCCTCTTCTTCTCTGACAGCAACTGAGAGACCTTGCAATCGATTAATCCGCCCTCTGTGCTCTAGCCACGCCCCCTCCTCCCTTAACTCTCCAGTCTTTCTCTCAGTTGCTGACGGACTGAGAGGGTTTTGTTTGCTCTGTGCTCTTTTTCGTGGCTGTGGTGCGTGTAGGTGCTTTTTTTTAATTTTTGATTAACATTATTTTTTTGTTTCGGGAGAGTGGTGAAGTTTGCCGAGGCGGATTACTGCCTACCAGCTGGCTTGCCAGTGACGTGCCTGCTGGGTCGTACCGTGCTTGAGCACCTTAGCGCTCCCTGCTCCCGGATTCCGACCCTTCGGGGCGGATCCGGCGTCTCCTAAGCTGCCAGCGGTATTTCAGGGAGTGCCTCGCCTTTGGGAGCCTGCCTCCATTCCATCAACTCCGGCGGCTTTCCAGGCAAGCGGCATCGGGTCCTGCACATGGTCTGTGCAGGCCCGGGATTGCAGCAGCAGGCGTGCGGCGGCTGTCCCATCAGGGCTCTGCGGGCGGCGCCGCCAGTAAAGCCGGGAGAGAGGTCATTAGTACGGCTTGGATTCGGCATTTCCTGCTCGCGGACAGGCTGTGTGGCGTTTGGGGCTCGCAGACCTGTTTCCGCTCCCTCCGCTTGCTCGCAGTTGGGATTTTTTGACGGGGGCGCCATTTTGCCGCATTGTCCTTTCTGCCCGCCATTTTGAGTGAAGTGGGCGCATCGCATTGCCGGTGAAAAAACATGAGGGGGAGGCTGCCCCTTTCCCCACGTATCGGATTCCCCTTTCCACGGGATTCCGAGGAGGCCGATTGGGGGTGTGAGAGGTTGTGCGGGCCCGTCGCCCTGCCCCTCCCCCCCGGCTGGATCTTTTGCTGTGCTTCAGGGCTCACCTTACTGGCTAGTCTCTTCAAGCCTATGTGATTGGGGGTGTCACTCTACAGCCTTTGGCCTTGTGCGGGTGCCTGTTGGAGAGGGGCCATTGCATAGCCTGGCCGTTAGATTGGCTGGCAGCCCGTTTTCATTTTTCAATCTTAATTATATAAAATAATTTTTTTTAAAAAAAAGCCCTGATTGAGGAGCATAATCTTGCAATGGCAGACTCCTCAGTTTCTTCGGATCTGGAGCAGGAAGCTAGCCCTGCCAGATCCGTCAAGGCCCATAAAACACATTCGGGCAAGAAGTTGGCTTCCAGCGGCCATAAGCCCCACCATTCTAAGGTGTCTTCTTTGGCCGATAAAGACGCCCTTCACCGACATAAGGCTCTGGAGCGGCAATATGAAAAGGCGAAGCTGGCAGCGACCGCCCCAGATGACCAACCTGAGACAGCCTTTGTACAGGCGCCCTCTGACTCCGGACAAGGTGTGTCAGGGGCATACCCATTGCGGCTCTCCAAGGGAGTTTCGCAGTCTTTGCCAGATGTGTCAGCGGCTGGGTTAGAAGCCGGTCAGCGGTATCGCTGTCACCTACCTTCTGCTACTTTCACCCCCATGGCAGCGGGGCTGCGAGCCGAACATCAGCCGGCCGCAGGGCCACAGTTTGACATACAGGCCATGTTGTCCACGGCCTTGGCTTCAATCATGGTGGCGGGGGTTCAATCCGCCGTACAGAGCCCGATTCCTTTGTCTTCATGCGAGGTGCCTGCTATTTCCACTCATCACCGGTCCCGGTTGCCGCTGCATCACGAACCTGACTCGTCTGAGGAGTCTGATCGTGAGGACGACTATCCCGAGGACCTCGAGTTTTCTGAGGACGAGGGCCTGTTGCCGGACTCCCCTGCCTTCACGGGCTTGTTTCGTCAGGCCTTATTTAAGTCTCTGCTTCACAAGGCGCGACAGACTACTAATTTGGGTTCTGTAGGAGCACAGCCTCCTGCCTCCCAACCGGAGGTGGGCCAACATGATGCCTTGTTCAAGCAAGCCAAACAGGAGAAGGACTTTATACCATGCCCGCAGCTGTTCACCGACATGTTGCAAGCGCCTTGGAGCCAGCCGGGTTCGTCTACGGCTCCCACCAATTTGGACAAAAAGTTGTTTTGTGCGGCTCCTGAATTAGAGTCGTTATTAGAATTACCATCTGTCGATGGCCCGGTGGCGAGTCTCTCTTCCCAGTCGATGATCTCCGCAGATCCTCTGGAGGAGTTGAAGTCAGAAGATAGGCATGCAGAACTGGCTCTCCGCAAAGCTCATCAGGCTGTCGCTTGGGCCATCAGGACTGCCACAGCCACATCATTCTTTAATCGTGCCTCGTTGATTTGGCTCCGTCAACTGCAAGAGCGCTTGCCACTGGAGGAAACACATTTAAACCACGATGTTAACAAGATTATCGCTGCCACGGAGTATTCGGCAGACGCTTCGCTGAGTTCGGTGAAGTTCGCATCGCGGGCCCTTGCTGCGACTGTCACTTCTCGTCGTCTTTTCTGGCTGCGCCCTTGGAAGGTCGACACCAAAACAAAGTGGAAGCTGGCAGCTGCACCGTTCAAGGGCCCTGCCCTGTTTGGAGCTGCTCTGGAACCTGTCCTCGTTGAAGACAAAGATAAGCAGAAAGTCCTGCCTACTACTTCCCGGAAGCAGGACAGGCGTTTTGCTCCATATGTGCCTCGCCAGTCCTTTCATTCATATTCTGGGGCCGGCGGGCCTTCTGCTTACCGCCAGTCATTCCACTCGTCCAACCGTTTCACCGACAGGCAGAATTTTCAGGACAGAGGCCCGCCTCATGCCACTTCAAAGCGTCCCTTTCGTGGTTCTGGCGCCAAATCCTTCCGACGGGGCAAATGACTCACCGGCTCCCGGTCCCGTCGGCGGCCACCTCCGGGCCTTTCGCCGCCAGTGGGAGTCGTCGACTCAGGACCTTTGGGTATGCCGAACTGTGTCCGAAGGCCTGTCGATAGAGTTTGTGGACCGTCCACCAAGCCATTTCATCAGGTGCCCCATTCCCCTTTCGTCCGAACATCGTCGACTGATGCTGACAGAGATTGCTCACCTATTGGACTTCAAAGCTATAGAGCCGGTTCCTCGAGACCAGTTGGGAACCAGGTTTTAGTCCATCCTTTTCTTGGTACCCAAGACCTAGGGGGGTGTCAGAGGGATTCTCAATTTGAAGCAACTGAACCAGGCGGTGCATTATCGCCGCTTCAAAATGCACTCATTACGCTCAATTCTTGCTTTGGTGCGCCAGGGGGATCTTTTGCAGTCAGTGGATTTGTGAGAGGCGTATCTTCATGTGCCAGTCCACCCTTCTCACCGCCGATTTCTGCGCTTCGAGTTTGCGGGCTGGCACTACCAATATTGTGCCATGCCGTTCGGGCTTTCCTCGGCGCCCAGAACTTTCACCAAGTTGGTCGCAGTGGTGGCGGCATCCCTTGGCTCAATACCGGTGAGGACCCTGTGCTATCTGGACGATGTTCTGGTCCTGTCATCTTCCCGGGTCCAGGCTGTTCGGGACATGGGACAAGTGTTGGAGGCATTCCGCGCGCATGGGTTCACCATAAACCTGGACAAAAGCCATCTCACGCCGTCCACGTCCATTCTGCACCTCGGTTCCATGATAGATTCGATGAGGGGGCAGGTGTTTCTGTCGCCGGAGAGAGTGAGGGACATTTTGACCCTCCTCGACCAAGTCCTGGCCCAGAGGTCGGTGCCATTTTTGACACTCTCTTGACTACTTGGAAAGTTCGTTTCGTGTTACCAGATTGTTCTGTGGGCTCGCCGGCACTCTTGCCCATTACAATGGCTCCTCTTCCCGTTCCAGTGGAAGCGGTGTGCCAACTTGTCCAGGAAGGTGTCCGTTCCACCCCAGGTCCATCTGTCCCTTCGTTGGTGGAGATCCCGAGCAATTTGGAAGGGATGTCATTTTCTGGGTCTGGACCGGGTGGTGATTACCACAGATGCCAGTCTTCATGGTTGGGGGGCCCATCTGTTGACTCAGGTTGCTCAGGGCCTCTGGACTCCAGCCCAGCGTGTCTTCAGCATCAATTTCCTCAAGCTGCGGCAATTCGGTTGGCTCTCCTTCACTTCCGGTTGACGGTTCAGGGATGTCACGTTTTGGTCCTCACGGACAACACATTGGCCAAAGCGCACGTCAATCGGGAAGGGGGTACCAGGTCATGGGCGCTGATGCTCAAATCAGAGAGATTGTTCAGTTGGGTGGAGAGGCATCTTCTGTTGATTCGGGTGGACTATATCTCTGGGATGGCCAACGTTCAGGTGGACTGGCTCAGCAGAGAGATGATCGACCAGGCCGAGTGGCAGCTACATCCGTGGCTGTTTCAGGAGCTCTCCCTCCGCTTCAGGGAGCCGGTGGTCGATCTGTTCGCTACTCCCGCCAACGCTCAACTCCCTCGTTTCATTTCCCGCTATCCAACTCCACTCGCGGAGGACGCGGATGCCCTGCGGTGTCGTTGGCCGACCAGGCTGTTGTACACCTTTCCTCCGGTCACCTTGCTTCAACAAGTGATCCGGAAAATCATCGCGGAAAAGGCGAGGGTGCTACTGGTGGCGCCCTACTGGCCCCGATGGCCCTGGTTTCCTGACCTCGTGGACCTTTTGGTGGCCAGCCCGTGGGTGATTCCAGCCAATCGGATCGCCCTGTGCCAGGGGGCCATCCACCATCCAGATCCTCAATGGCTCCAGTTGGCCATCTGGCCCTTGAACGGGTCATACTGAGGAAGGGGAGATTGCCGGACCCAGTGATCGGCACCATTCAGGCAGCTCGCCGGCCCTCGACAACACGGATTTACGAGGCTTCTTGGAAGGCATTTTGCCGCTGGTCCACAGCCCACCATGTAGACCCAACGTCGGCTTCAATTCAAGACATTCTGGGATTTCTTCAGTCCGGCTTGGAGAAAGGACTAGCTCCGACCACGCTGCGTCGTCAGGTTGCTGCCCTCTCCACGGTCATTTCATCGCCGCCATATCAGTCCTTGGCTCACCACCCCTGGGTTCGGGGGTTTCTTCATGGGGCCACAAACTTGCATCCGGCCGTGGTCCATCGATACCCTACGTGGGATTTACTACGTGGGATTTAGTTTTGCAGGCACTCACTGTTTCTCTGTTTGAGCCCTTGGGTTCCATTTCACTTAAATTTCTGTCATTTAAGGTAGCTTTTCTTTTAGCGATCACATCGGCTCGGAGAATTTCCGAACTCGCTGCGCTTTCTGTTAGAAAAGTTTTGTACATTTTTCACCCTAATACTGTAGTCCTTCCTTTGGACCCGGCGTTCATGCCTAAAGTTAATTCATGGTTTCACCATGCGCAAGAAATTATTCTTCTGGACTTCTGCCCTTCGCCTCGTCACGATCGCGAGGTTCTTTGGCATACCCTGGATGTTCGCAGGGCATTATGTCGCTATATTCGAAGAACTGCGTCATTCCGGAAGACGGAGGCTCTTCTGGTTTCGTTTCACCCTGCTGCTATGGGACAGAAGGTCTCGTCGGCTACAGTCGGCCGGTGGATTAAAGCCTGTATTGCATTGGCTTATGAGCGTCAAGTGCGTCCAGCTCCGTCTAGGATCTTACCGCATTCTATGCGGAGTGCCGCCACTTCGGCGGCTTGGGCGATGCAGGCTTCTGTTTTGGACATATGTCGGGCAGTCACTTGGACCTCATTGTCGCCATTTGTACGACATTATAGGATTGACTCCTTTGCATCCGCTGATGCTTCGTTTGGACGAAGGGTTTTGCAAAGTGTTGTTTCGGGGCCTTCGGAGGGGTGCAGCCAGCCCCCCGACCCTGTTGTTTGAGCTTGGGTATGTCCCAGCTATGGAGTGGAGCTGCAGTGCTCAGGAAAATGGACGTTGACTTACCTGAATGTCCCTTTTCTGAGCTCTGCGGCTCCACTCCCTTTTCCCTCCCTGTTCTAGTTGTTGGGCTGTCTGCTCTGTGGTTGTTGTTCTTTGGTTGTTTGTGGAATTGGTTGAATAAAGTTTGTTTTGTTACTTATGTGCTGTGCCTTCGTTCAAGACTGAAGAGTTAAGGGAGGAGGGGGCGTGGCTAGAGCACAGAGGGCGGATTAATCGATTGCAAGGTCTCTCAGTTGCTGTCAGAGAAGAAGAGGAAAACCCAGCTATGGAGTGGAGCCGCAGAGCTCAGAAAAGGGACGTTCAACGTCCGTTTTCTTTCATTTTGTTTACATTTTAAGAAAAATAAATACCGACGTTCATTATTATAAAAATTTGTGTGTTGCGGGGAGGCGGTATTTCTTGTTACATGCGCGCGCACAGAGACACACATACACACACAATACATACACCAGGACACCTTTTGAAAGGCATTTTGCCTCAGAGCACATAGTCTAAATGGATTGAATCCTAAAACAGAGAGTTTTATGTGCCTCTTGAGGCATTTTTCTTAGCTAATAGCATCAATGTGAAAAATATGTGGAATCACTGCGTTCTCATCCTGGGAGTAGTTGAATAGATGCAGATCAAATCTGTTTGCTTTGAAATACCAAGTGAAATTATTCTCCAGAAGTTCTGCAACCATGCCCTACTGTCTTCTAACTCTGTTATTCTTTTTTGTTATTGATTTATCTTCATCTGTCCTCTCCAAAAAAATCAATTGAAGGACAAAACACAAATGCAGAACATCCTGTTCTCTCTCTCTCTCTCTCTCTCTCTCTCTCTCTCTCTCTCTCTCTCTCTCTCTCTCTCCCTCCCTCCCTTTCCCTCTCTCTTCCTCCCTCCCTCCTCTCCCTCTTTCCCCCTCCCTCCCTCCCTCTCTCCTTTCCTCTTCTTCCCTTCCTCCTTCTCTCCCCTCCCTCCCTCCCTCCCTCTCTCTTCCTCTCTCCCCCTCCCTCTCTCTCCCCTCTCTCTCTTTCTCAGATCAGATGTTGCTAATGCCATTGGTGGGGATCGATCGTTTAACTTTTTTTTTTGCATCACCTCAGTCTCCTATGTTTTTCTTTTCTAAAACAAGTTATTTCTCATAATTAGAGGACTGTGACCTTTGAAAATGAATTTTAGTAAACAGTTCTTACATCATGTGCATGACTGCATGTCTACAGAAGTGCTCCTCAAGAATTGCTCAATGAATTTTATAACATTTTCTTCAGTTTTGTATTTTCTAGACTTTCACCATCAGAATCTGATGATAACCCTGAGAGATGTTGCTTTTCACTCTTCATTGTCCAGGGTTAAAGGGAAATGTTCTTGGAAAATGTTTCTTTCTTTCTTTGTTTTGTTAAATTTATATGGCACCCATTTTCTCAGACTATAGTACTTCGTACACTCCAGCTAATTAGAGTACAGCATTTAAGGAATTTCAATCTGACTGGTACTTATATTCCATGACAACTTTTTACCATGGGAAACCTTAGAAAAATGGGTTCTCTAAGATGAAATCCCCATACTTCCCAAATCTATTAAAGGCCCTGATGCAGTAAATTGACTAATAACTCAAGGAAGCCTCTAGCCATTGTACAACTGCATTTATATGTTTGTAGGTCTACAGCTGTAAGGATAAAATTCAGCCATTTCAATTTATTGCTTCACTGAAGAAGCTCAAAGCCAGGATAAAAATTATCTAAATTGGGATATAATTGCTCTCTTTCAGCTTGCAGAAAGGCTGATTAAGGAATGCTTGGCAAAAATTTGTATTCAATCTTGTAAAAAATTGATTTACCGTCAACACAAAGGACTATAATGTATTAAATTTTCTACAGTCCAGGACACTTGCTGTCAAAACAAGTTAAAAATTAAATCTATCAACACCATATGTTTTGTAAAAGTATTATTATTAATATAGAAGAAATGATCACAAAACAATTTTTGTTTTTACAAAATTATATTGAATTGATCAGAAACTGGTCCAGAGTTATAAATATATCCTTCAAAGATTCTAGTATCAATTTCTTAGAAGTAAAAAGTTGATAGTAAGAGTTGCCATAAAACTTTCAATCTAGGCAGCCAAGAAAGATTAAATTAAAATAAATTCATATATAGTATAATATACATGTGCTGCTATACTGACAGCACTGTGGCTGACCTTCATCTTGACAGTTGCATAGATAACATATCACTTTTAGAACTTGGGCAATGTGTATTTTAAACAAAATCTGGCACTTGAGATGTTATGCCATGTTACATGGTCCCTTTAGCTGGTTCTGTAGTTTTGATTTAAAAGGCAGGCTTGCTCATATATTCTTCCATTGTCTGCAACAAAGAACAGCCAAGAAAAAAAATTAGTTATCAGAAGTTACACATAGAATTCATAATGTAAGAACAATCAACCCATTCAAAACCAGATAACTGAAACTAATTTGCTAAGCTAAAGAAAAATCACATTATTAATGGACTCATTCTGTTCTCACTAGGTAGCTTAATCTTCCAGCGTCGGCTAATTCTGAATGTTAAAATTATTTACTTTCAGTACAAAAATGAAATAAGTAGTTTTGAAATCATGAATCTTATGAACATGAAACTTTTTGTTAAAAGAAGCTGAGGGAGATGAAGCACCGGAAAAGACGCCTAGAGAGTGGTTGGTGGGCTAGTCGCTCCGAATCCGACCGAACGCTAATTAGGTCTCATATTAAGACCTATTTAGTGGCGATAAAAGCGGCAAAGTGTAGCTACTTTTCCGCTCTTATTGCATCGGCAGATAATCGCCCAGCCGCCTTGTTTAGGGTGACCCGCTCCCTCCTACATCAGGAAGCGCGGGAGGACCCCTTGCAAGGGCAGGCTGAGGATTTTGCACAGTATCTGCACGATAAAATCGCTCAGATTCGGGAAGGCTTGGACTCTGACTGGGTAGATCCAGGCAGGTTGACTGAGGCTGGTCTTGAGAATGTCATTTGGGATGAGTTCAACCCTGTAACTCCCGAGGATGTGGACAGGATCCTGGGGAGGCTTAATGTAACCACATGTTTACTGGACCCGTGTCCCTCCTGGTTGGTATTGGCCACCCGGGAGGTAACACGAGGCTGGCTCCAGAGGATTATAAATGCTTCTTTGAGGGAGGTGTTCTTACCTCCCGCCTTGAAAGAGGTGGTGGTGAGGCCCCTACTCAAGAAGCCTTCTCTGGATCCGGCTGTTTTGGCAAACTACCGTCCGGTCTCCAACCTCCGCTTCATTGCGAAGGTTGTGGAGAGTGTGGTTGCGTGACAGCTTCCACAGTACCTGGATGAAACCGTCTATCTAGATCCGTGCCAGTCCGGCTTCAGGCCTGGGTACAGCACGGAGATGGCATTGGTGGCAATGGTTGATGATCTCTGGAGGGTCCGGGACAGGGGTTGCTCCTCTGTTCTGGTCCTGTTAGATCTCTCAGCGGCTTTTGATACCATCGATCATGGTATCATGCTGCGCCGGTTGGGGGGGTTAGGAGTGGGAGGCACCATGTTGCAGCGGTTCTCCTCCTATCTCTCTGACCGATCGCAGTCTGTGTTGACAGGGGGGCAGAGGTCGACCTCGAGGGGCCTTGCTTGCGGGGTGCAGCAAGGGTTGGTCCTCTCGCCACTCCTGTTCAACATTTATGTGAAGCCGCTGGGTGAGATCATCCATGGTTTTGGGGTGCGATGTCATCTGTACGCTGATGATACTCAGCTGTACATTTCCACCCCAGACCACCCCAATGATGCCTTCGAAGTGATGTCCCAGTGTCTGGAGGCCGTGCGGGCCTGGATGGGGAGGAACAGGCTTCGACTCAATCCTTCCAAGACCGAGTGGCTGTGGATACCGGCATCCCGGTATAGCCAGCTGGTGCCATCGCTGGCTATTGGGGGCGAGTCATTGGCCCCCACAGAGGGGGCTCACAACTTGGGTGAACTCCTGGACACATGGCTGTCTTTAGAAGAGCATATGACGGCTGTGGCCAGGGGGGCCTTCTATCAGGTTTGCCTGATACGCCAGTTGTGCCCCTTTCTGGATCGGGACTCCTTATGAACGGTCACCCATGCCCTCGTCACGTCTCGCCTGGACTACTGCAACGCTCTCTACATGGGGCTGCCCTTGAGGAGCACCCAGAGGCTTGAGAACCACCCTAAACTGGTGAGAACTGCCCTTGAGAACCACCCTAAACTGGTTCAGAATGCGGCCGCGCAGGTGATTATGGGAGCGTCGCAGCGCTCCCATGTAACACCTCTCCTGCGCGAGCTGCATTGGCTCCCATTGGTCTTCCGGGTGCGCTTCAAGGTATTGGTTCTCACCTTTAAAGCGCTCCATGGCTTAGGGCCAGGGTACTTACGAGACCGCCTGCTGCTACCGATAACCTCCCATCAGCCAATACGCTCTCACAGAGAGGGCCTCCTCAGGGTGCTGTTGGTCAAGCAATGCCGGCTGATGGCCCCCAGGGGGAGAGCCTTGTCAATGGGGGCACCCGCCCTGTGGAATGAACTACCTCCCAGAATACAACTGATCCCGGACCTCCGGACCTTCCGTAAGGCCCTGAAGACATATTTATTCTATCAAGCGGGCCTAGCCTAAATAGTTTTTTAGTGGGATTCTAAATTTTATAAGATTTGGGGTTTTAAATTGGGAGGCCGATTAATTTAATGCATTTTTAACTATCTTAACTTTTGTATTTATATGTATTTTAATTTTGGCTGTTCACTGCCCTGAGTCCCATTGGGAGAAGGGCGGTATACAAATTAAATTAAAATAAATAAATAAATAAATAAATAAATAAATAAATAAATAAAATTTATAAATTAAAATAAAATAAAAGAGCCTTGGTAGTACAGTGGTCTAAAGCACCCTGTTATTAACACCAGCTGCCTGCAATTATGTCAGGTTCAAATCTCACCAGGCTCAAGGTTGACTCAGCCTTCCATCCTTTCTAAGGTAGGTAAATTGAGGACCCAGTTTGTAGGGGCAATAAGCTGACTTTGTATAAATATACAAAAGTATGAAGGCTATTGCTTAGCGCATTGTAAGCCGCCCTAAGTCTCCGGAGAAGGGCAGCATATAAATCAAATTTAAAAAAAATCTTTCAATCAAATAATTCTAGTATTTTCTTTTACCAACCTACGATCATGCTTGAGATAAATACATGTCCATCATCTGGCAAAAATTAAAAAATAATTAAAAATAATGAATAAATTGAACCCAAAACAAAAAAACACTCAAAGGGCAGGCTTGATGAATCCATTAGGTCTTTTACTGCTGTCATTTTTTTATATTTTTATGCAGCCTAGCAACTTAAGCTTTTCTTTAAACATTGAGAATTTCAATCTTGTCTCTGGATTAAAAATGGATTATCAGCGTATTTAGTCAACAAAATTTGTTTGTTCTGACCTGGTTTGATCTGGGTTCATTTTAGATGCTTCTATGGAAGTATTTAGTAATTTTCCACCACGATAAAATCATTCCCATACTTTTTTTAAATTCTAGCATTACTTGTGCACAAATCGGCCTCAATAATGTGCTTATGTCCCATTGAGACTAATTTTACTATGTTACGTATTCAGCTGAGTTGCTGAACAAATAAGACTTAAGATTGTTTCACAAATGATACCTTGTTTTTCCATAACATCATTAGGTACATGCTATTAGGAATAAGTAGGGTATCCAAGTATTAATTTATACAGCTGATAGTAATTATAATGATCATGTTGGACAGATTGGAAAAATAGTCCTGCCTTTTCAAAGTCCCTTTTTACTTAATTCTGGCCATGAAAGCAAGTATTTGAAAACACTAAATGAGTAGGCTATGCATTTTAATGATTGATATCTTACAGAATTGTGTGGGTGTGGGTGTGTTTTGAACATTCCATAACAAGATTGACACAAAAGGGACTTCCGCTTCCGGTTCCGCTGGCGACAGACTTTGATCGGGCTAGCTCTGGCCCCAGAGTCTGATCCCCCCCATCTGGAGGCCCTTTGGGCCAAGCGCCCCATTATTGGGGCGTTTGCCGTTTGAGGGCGGCTCGCCAGGGGTCCCCTGCCTCACTTCCAGGGGCCAGGAGGCCGATGCTGGCGCGCCCGAGGCTCCAGAGGGGGCGGGAGGCGATCGGCAGCTTTTTTTCGAGGCCGCCGAGGCGCCACAGCGCCTAAGGGGACTGGTGCTATCTAAGAAAGCACAACGGACTGCACTGACTGATTGCAGAGTGGAGCAGGCATCCTGGAGGCGAGAGGGGGGGGTTGGAGTTCCCCCCCCCTTGTAGCTGGAAAGGTGCCGTGGCAGAGAACTAGGGGGAAGGAGATGGGGTGAAACCCCTTACCTTTCTGACTTTTTCTTGGAGGATGGCTGTGGCAGAGCTTCTTGGAGAGGTCTGGTGGCCCCTCCCCCCGGCAGACAATGGCGGCGATCTGACTTCCTGCTTCTTTATTTATGATTGAAGACAACATTCTCCTCTGGCTTCCTGTTTGACCTACTCTATACTTCGGACTCGTTGCTCCTGTGAGCGCCCACTGGTGGACAGTTGAAAAATTATTTAGATTGCGAATCCCTCTTTCTTCTCTGGAGGTTTGCCCTTTGATTTCTCATCTTCTACTGATCTAAGATGGCTAAGGGCCACAAATCAGCAGCAACTGACATGGCGAAAATTTTGGAAAGACTGGCAATATTGGACCAAAAGTTGGACAAGTTAGATGACGTCCAAAAAGGATTATCTGAAATTAAATCTGAAATGACACTTATGAAAAAAGATTTAAATGATGTTCAACAGCTGGCAGAGCAAAACAAGAAGAAGATGGGGGGTCTGGAGGGGGAGGTACGGGCACTCCAGAAGGTGGAGGATGGGAGAGGAAATGCAATGTTAACCTTACAATTGGATAAGATGTCTTATTTTCTCAGGTTCCAAAACGTGGAACAACTTGACCAGGAAAATTTGAGAGAAGTGATGGTTAAAATGTTGGGTGAATTTTTAGAAAGAGATTTGGAGTCTATTGGAAGGGATGTGGACCTGGTGTACAGAGTAAACTCACAATTTGCAATTTTACATAATCTACCAAGAGAGATTCATATTAAATTTGTGAGAAGGGAACTGAGAGATGAGATATTGAGAAAACAAAGACTGGGGGCGCTGGTGTACAGGGGCAAGGAGATCACCATCCTGAAGCAGATTCCCAGACAGGTACGAGAATTAAGAAGAAAATATTATTTTTTATCAAATAAGCTGTACCTCAAGGGAGTAGGTTTTAGGTGGTTGATTCCGGAGGGCTTGATGATTTTTTGGGAGGACAGTAAGAAGAAAATTAATAATGTAACGGAAGCTAAGGCTTTTTTTGACCAACATAAATCCTTCCTAAGTGGAGAAGATACAGGAGCCGAAGAGGGGGAAGTATCAGATGATCAAGGAGCGGAGGCGGACGGAGCTGTTGCGGTCCGGGAGGGGGAGGGAAGCCAGACCATGGTTTTAAGAGCCAGAACTAGGAAATGAAGAAAGGAGGGGAATCTATTGTTTAAGGTTTTTTTAATTGACATTTTTCTTTTCTCTCTCTTCTTTTATTGTATTTTGTATAACACTCCTTTTTTTTTGTTTATATAATTTTTATATAACCTGGTTGTTTGTTTTGATTTAAGATAATAATGTCTGTTGTGTGAGAAATTTAAAAAAAGAAAATAATAATTGAAATATCTTTTCATAAAGATATTGAAAATTCAACATATTGTAAACTATAATATTGTATATTCTTAACCAATAAAAACTTTTTATTAAAAAAAAAAAAAGATTGACACAAAAGAATGCATTTCTATAATCAATGAAGCACTTGTAGAACTTTTATTATTATTATTATTTAACTTTCTTGATTATCTGCTGGCATCAGCAATAATTCTCTTATTCCTTGGGATTTTCTAAAGCCAGTCCAATATCTGGCATATCTGCTGCCATATTTCAATAGATATTTCATCAATTCCTATAGCCTTCAAACTTGATAATAAATAGCTGATCTAACTTCCAGTATTAGTGGTTTTTATAAATATAGAAGATATCTTGTGGAGATTGACACATATAGTGTACAGACTTTCAGAATACTGCTTCCACCTTTGTTTGATCTTGAATTAATTCTCACCATCCATTGGCATTTTTAGCATGCCAATTCAAGGCTGAAACCTCCTTCTGAGTTAAGAAAACTTTTGAAATACTATTCTTATTTTTCCATGGGTTTTTTTTGTTTTGTTTTCATCTTTACTGTTGTAATAGTGCTTATTGTTCCTTCTAATATGTCTTAGAAATGTTGTGTTGAGTTCTTCCTTGAGATCTTTGTCTTCTTTGTCTTTGGTTTCTTTTCTTTTCTTTGCAATCTCCACCTTCATTCTGACATCCAGTGTGCTTTTTTTCTGTTTCCTGATCTTTGACAGTATCTTTTCCTATTTATCTTTAACAGCATCTTTCATTCACTCCATTGTTCACCTAGATCTGTGAAGTACAGAACTTCAAATGATTCCTGATGTTCTCCTTGAAAATAGTGGGTACATGTTCAAGCTCATACCAGAGAAGGTGGCTGGCTTTCTTGTTCAACTTTAATTGAACAACTAGGAATTAGGAATCTGGATCACATTCCACCACAGATCTACAGTCAGACCCTGACCATATCATTTTTTGTATAAGGATATAAGACCCATCCTATACAAACAATAAACTGGTATAATATAATAAAGTGAATTTCATTTTTGTGTGCTCCAATTGATAATGACATAGTGTACCAAAAGTCAGGTTGCATAAGTCAATCACAATATTATTTTTCAGAGAAAATGTTACTAAGGAATGTTTACTAATAATCCATAAAGAGTAAGGAAATGGTTAGAAGAAAATGGAAACCAATTCAAACATTTAATGTAATTTATACAATAAATTGTTTATGAGGCCTGTATTTTGGTACACCCTATATGTTAACATAAGTTGGTAAAATTGAAGAATGTATTAGTGATAAATAACTGGATTGGCAGAAATTGTTACATCATTCTCCTGCTTTATTTGATTTCCTGGGCATATAATTCAACTACATTTTCTTCCTTATGGTTCTAACTTTGGAATTACAGTCTCAATATTATTTGCATGTTCAGCTAATTTCAAGTTGAACTTCAACATAAATTTCAACTTCCTTTTTTCTGTATCTGTGGTAGAAACATCAATCTGAGGCTATCCAGGAAGATTAATTGATATTTTCGGTCATTGATTTGCTTGTAGTCATGTATTGTTTTTTGCATATATCTTTCCTAACTAAAAAAGCAACATCATTCCATCATTATTTTTCATGCCCTAAACAGTAAACAGTGTGGTCTTTTGATTGAAAGTGTCCAATTCTATTCCATCTCAATTTGTGGATGCTTAAGATATTAATGAGTAGTTGATTCATTTCAATGTGCTGAACTTTATCATATTCTTGCTTTTGAGTTCTATGTTTTCATTTTAATTTTGTCCTTGAAACTTTGAATTTTCTTTTCCTGCATGGCCACATTAGCAAGATTCTGAAAGTTTTCATCTAGCTAAATCTAGTTACATCATTACATCTAGACATACAATTAATATCTGAAAGATGTCTTCAGTAGCATGTTGAGAACCATATATTGATATAGTTTTCTTGGTAAAATATACAAGTAGTAGGAAAAGCTGCGTTTGCTATTGTCATTAAAGTGATCTTTGACTTGTATTGCCCTAATATGGGTTCCTGCTTGCTTTAGTTGGGCAGCCAGGATGACCATGACTTAAGTGACTTTGCTGTCACCTGTTGGTATATATTTTCCATGTTCTTTGATCATCTCTCCTAGGAACAGCCCCTTCTTGCACAAGGAAATATTATTTATATACAGCTTTCTGAGGTGTAGCAAATAGCACCATCTACCCCACCTTGGTTGATTCCCTAAACCAGAGGTCTTCAAACTTGGCAGCTTTAAGGCTTGTGGACTTCAACTCCCAGAATTTTCCAGCCAGCTGTGCTGGGAGTTCTGGGAGTTGAAGTCCACAAGTCTTAAAGCTGCCAAGTTTGGGGACTCCTGCCCTAAACTAAAAAGCTAGTAAGAACTTAAATAGGAAATATCCATTTATAAGGTGGAATGGGAAATCAAAAAATATCCTTGAAGGCAATGGCAAAATATTTCTAAATTTTGAACAAGAAAACTATAAGAACATCATGAAGTGACTAGGAGTTGAACTTTTTATATAGTATTCTGACTTTGATATTGTCTTTTATTTGTATCATAAATAAAAAAAAAACGCCTACGTTCTAATTTTTTTGTATTCTTCACCTTGTTAGAGTATGATTGATGGCCTAAATCAGTGTTTCTCAACCTGAGCAACTTTAAGAGGAGAGGGGTTCAACACCCAGAATTCCCCAGCCAGCCAGAATTCTGGGAGCTGAAGGCTACCCATCCTAAAGTTGCTCATATTGAGAAACACTGGCCTAAACAATAAATAGGAAAAATAATATATATTTTTTTTAAAGGAGAGGAAAGAGAGGGATTTGTTTTCTTCTCTCTTCTGCCTTACCTCTTGTAACATATCACCATCTTCTATGGCTTTCACCGCAGATTTTTTGGATGTCTCTTGAACTTCCCCGCCCATTAGAAATTCATCAAGTATAAAATATGCTTTCTCAAAATTGAAAATAATATCCAATTCACATACCTGTTAAGGATTAGAGAAATAAATATTTAGAGCCAGTATCCTGCTTCTGAATATGTTAATATATACTCAGACCCATCAAAACCCTGTTTTGTGTATAAATGCACTTCTAGGACACCCAGGGAACAAAGGGTATATAAAATTAAATGTATCCTGGTGGTTTCAAATTGAAATAATTAAGGACTATGTGACATTTCAAGATCATTTTATATCTGTTAACTGTTGAGAGACTGCAATCCTTTTCACACTTTTCTAGAAATAAAATCCTACAGTTGGGTTTTCTAAAAAGCCATCTAAAGGATATGCACTGGCTATTATTTCTGTCTTTTTATAGACAAGCTGACCTTTCTTCAAATTCATTCATGGGAGCTATAATATGCTGGCATAATAAACCAAATGAAAAGAAAACACATTATGCAATGTATTTGTTTTAGCATGAATTGGAAGTGTATACAGAAATTAATTTCTGGAGGGGAAAGGAGAGCTTTAAACAAGTTAGCCCTTCAGTATTCTGATAGTCTTTCTATTCTACATTGAATGTTTATAGAGATAAACATTACATTAAGAACTGAAGTGCAAGAAAAAAAAGATAGGATACAATATACTTCCAGATACACAGGCAGAAATGAACCGATTAACTTTGTTGATCAAAGATAGGGAAAAATCAGAATACTTTAGAATATGGAATTATTTCTATTGTTGGTTGGAAAAGAGATAGAAATGATTAATTTTATAACTATGTGTAAAAATTTGAATGGCAAGAATATGGTTATTGGACTGAACTTTTATAGTGGTTTGGATGACGATAACGATAGAAGATGGAACAAGAAGAATAAAAAGAATTGAAGAAGTTAACACCGAGATGTCACAGGGGAGGGATGATTGATGTATTAAATGTTTGTTTGTCTTAAAAAATAAAAAACTTTTTTTAAAAAAAGAACTGAAGTGCAAGAAAAAAAGATAGGATACAATATACAATATACAGATACACAGGCAGGTTGATAAGAAGTGATGTTCTTTTGAAGTTTTGGTTATATTGTCTTCCATAATGCTGTAACATATGAAACAACTATTGGCTGTACAATATGCTATCAAAAACTTCAATTTGATACAGCATGTTAAACTTGTTATCAGAATAGATGCAAAGAAAGTTATTTATGGAATAATAATAAAGAAATAAGCTTACATTGCCAAAATATCTGTCCAATAACTCTACATAACGATGGACAATTTCTAGGGTCAGGAGTTCATTGTCTTCTTCTTCTACTGCACAACAGAAATACAAACTAGCATACCTAAATTATAAAATGAAGAGAAATAAACATCACCATCAGTATATATTAAATATCAATTTTGTTCTTTCTTCAATTTGGCTTGCACAGTACATCATAAAATAATTTGTCTTAAAAGCACCCTGAAAAGTGTTTATCAGTGATTATGAAAACAAAGAGGTGCCATATCAGTTATGTAGAGATGAAGAAAGTTTAAAATTCAGCACAATAATCTGTCATAAAATCTCACTGTTTCTCTAATGTCTGTGGTGTGCCAACCTATTTTTTACTTTTTAACATACCTTAATACCTTATGAACATCCCAAATAATATTTTAAATATTTGCATATTGGTAGAGGTAAATTGTTTTTAGGTAAACAATTTAGTTCATTAAAAGAAAGGGCAATTGTCTCTTTTTAAAAATCCCACATTCATATTCCAGTATACTTTTATTCAGCTCTTTCAAGGTCATGATGAAAATTTACATGCTGTTTTGTGACCTTTAGTAAATGGACTGCTAAGGTAAGTTAGACAATCTATGTTTCTCCATGTCCTATCGTATATGTGGGTATATGCATAATTTTGTATTTATTTATTTATTTAGTCACGTTTATGTAGTGTATATTGGAGGTGGAGACCCTTTGAGAGCTGTATGCAATGAAATTTCATTTTAATGTATGCCGATTAGTGTACATTCAAACTGACAATAAAGTTATTCTAAGTCTAAATGTCTTCCTGATTATCCCTGACTTTGCTCTTGAGTATTCCATGGGCAGCTCCAGATCACCCTGAGATTTTATTGCTTAGCAGCAGAATTTGCTAGGAAAGTACAAATTAAAAATCATGAAATAATAGCAGAGATATATACATGTAAAAGAGAAACTGTCACACACAGAAGCCCTCAAATGATTGTGAAAGCTAATATTTTTCATCATATCAGCAAGGGTTAAGGTTAGAAAAAATTGTCTGCTGGCCAGATCAGTGTTTTTCAGCCTCAGCAATTTCAACTCCCAGAATTTTCCAGCCAGCTCTTCAACCAGAGTTGAAGTCCATGCATCTTAAACATGTTGATGTTGGGAAACACTGGACTAGGTTGTTTGGGTGTTGTCACTGACTTGAAAATGTTACCCAACCCTTCCTTCAGCTATCAGGAGCCTCTGAATGTCGATTTTTCTTCAGTATAGTTTTACAATTCCTGTAAATTTTCTTTCCACAAAAACAATAAATTTTTAAAGAAGATGAAACTGAACGCATGTGGTTGTTCTCCAGTCTAGTGAATTGCTATTTATCAGCACTCTAGCATTGACTTACAAAGTATGTATTCCTTTTCCCTTTTTTATCATACATGGAAACGATCTGCTGTATATAAAAAGTTGATTTATAAAACTTCCCACACCTTTTGTAAACAAGCTTGAGATCTTTCCAGTCAACAAAGCTGCTCATTTTTTGATTTCGAGCCAGAACAATCTGCACAATTTCTCGGGTGACTTTTTTCTTTTCCTTTTCAGGAAGTGTAATAAACCATTTCTGAAGTCTTAATTTCCCTTGTCGGCTGAACAGCAGGATAAAATGTATCTAGAATAAAGAAAACAAGTTGATTATAGGGACACAAGTGTAGAAAGTGCCACAATTTTTTCTTTTCTTCTTCAGCTTGTTGCCAGGGCAGATATATCCCACGGAGAATTTTGCCTGTTACTAATCAAAAGTGTAAAAGGGGGGGGGGAGGTGTACATTTTGCTACTTACCCTCTTTTCCCTGGCCTGATAATCTTCAAATATCTACATCTTCAAGATCTACAATTTCTATCTGAGATGGTCAGTCCTTTCACTAATAATACTTTATTTAGTTTTACTGCTGCTATGACCTTTGAAAAAAGAACTGAGCTGCCAAAGAAAAGTGATGGAAGGAATGACAGCACAGCACAGCACTGGAATGTGTATTATCATAACATCAATGTGCAAATATGCTGAAATGGCAAAGCATCAACAATCAAATTAAACAAAATATATATACAAAATATCAGAGCTAAAGCACGTACAAAACACATTTTACCTATGTTTGAATTATAAACTAATTTAGTTTCTGTGAACTTTAACCAAACCCAACTAGCTGTCTTCAGCATTTGAATAAAACAAAGCTGTAACATAATATCAAGATTTGTGTTTACTCAAGTTACTTTTGGTTATTTCCACTTTGAGTCACATAGAAAACCTTTCAAAAGATCTTTTTAATTTTCTAACATTTTCTGCCATAAATTGGAGTTCTGCCATGACAATGGAGTCATATCAAATAACCCCACTGAAAAATACACAGACCGCTGCAATGTAAAACTAGTGATTGCTAATACATTTTTCTAGTTCCAATGATCCTTTGCCAACTTTACAAACTCAGTATTTTAAAATCATTAGGTCTATCATTCATCATCTAGGTCTGTGATGGCGAACCTATGGCACGGGTGCCACAGGTGGCACACGGAGCCATATTGGTGGGCACACAAGTGTTGCCCTAGCTCAGCTCCAGCGTGCATGCGCTCACAGCCAACTGATTTTCAGATCTTCCGGTCCCACGGGAAGTTGGGAAACTGGCTGTTTCCGGTCTCCGGAAGGCCTCTGGGGGGGGGATGGGGAAGGCTGTTTTTGCCCTCCCCAGGCTCCTAGAAAGCCTCTGGAGGCTGGAGAGGGGGGGAAACAAGCCTACTGGGCCCACCGGGACATCGTGTGCCAAAAGCAGGGGGAAGTGTGTGGGGGGTGTCACGTCCGCATGTGCGGGAGGGCAGGGCGTATTGAATTATGGATGTGGGCAACGTACCCATGACCCCCCCCACTCCCGCCCGCTTTTGGCACGCAACAGCAAAAAGGTTAGCCGTCACTGATCTAGGTAAACTATGAAAAACCACAAGTTTGGGAGTTCAAGCGGGTCTGAACATCATTTCAATATTCACGAGATGGAGAATGCTATTTCTATCATTAATATTAGAACACCTTCCATTAAATCTGTTTTTTTAATTGATGCTTGCCATTATAATATTGTAATGTGAATCATTCTTCCAATCTATTGGAATTCCCATTTTAATCCCCCTCTTTCCAACTAGATGGTAACCATATAAGCAGATTGCCCAATTGTAAGCTTATAATTATAACACATTTTTTATTCAGTGGCTGGGTTTAAATTCACCCAATATCTTTCACAACTCCATGAAAACAGTTCTTGCGACTCCAAATTCAGCACTCTTGCCACTATGTTCTATGTATTTTATATTTCCTCTTAATAACCCAACCTTTATAGAGTAGAAATGTTGGATTACCAATGATTATTTAATATATAAGTGGATGCAACTACAGTGAAAAATGACAAAATTAGAGCCAGTCCTTGAATCATGGAACCAAAGAATTAATTAGGGTAGATATGTATTGATTTTCCCAATATGCGGATTACTTGAATTCTAATTTTTCTTGTCCCTCGACATAGGTGAAGCTGAAAAGATGAAGATATCATTATTGGATTCAGTAATAATTTGGATCTATAAATTGATGATGAATCTCAATGGGATAAACTATTGAGTCCTAATTCCCAGATATTGAAATTGAATCATTACCAGACATCAGTCCTATGAAACAGCAAGAGCTGATTAAGGGTAGTGCTTGATCGAGTTTGTTTGTTAGTGGCCAGAAGTGCCTTTCATCAGTTATGACTGGCTTGAGCTACATGTGATTTGGGTTATAGGATGTCTGACATTATTAATACTTCCTCAAGTACATTCCAAACTTTATTATTACAGAATACTGTTCTGAAAATGACCTGGGGTTTTCAAACAAGTCAGAATGTAGGTATTAGATGGTTAGCAGATTCAGCCAGGTGAAATTACACCAATGCTGAGATCACTTATTTGCTTTCAGGCTAATTCAAAATGGTAGCTTTAACCCTGAAAATATGAAGTGGATAGCACCAAAGGATGCTTTTCTGTGTATCAGACCCAGAAATATCCCGATTCTACTAGGGAGATCCTTCTCAAACATTTTAGTGTCAGTAAGGGAAGAAAACTTTATCTACCTTGGTGCTAGATTAATTTTTGTTTCTATCATTATTTCTGTGGATGATTTTGTCTCTTGATATTTTATTTATGTATTTTTCATGTTATAGACACTCCCAGATTTACTAATTAGCATGACAATTGCTAAGAATTTTAGGAACTGAAATCCACATATCTGTAAGATGTATATATGAAAGCTTATATGTCATTTGGAATATATTAATTCTTCAGATTTCTAGATACTTTAAAGTCTGTCTTTAGGACACTGCTCCAGTACTTTAGAATAAAAGACAGTTATATTTTTAAAAAATAATTTAACAACAGCAGCAATAATATTCACATTTCACATATGCTGATCTTATACTTTCACAAGGGACAATTGATAAAAAAATGGAGAATTGAAATCAGCAAATCTGATTTCAAGAACTGATCTGTCATTCCCCCTGAACTCTTGCTATGATTCTTGCCCTCTGCCTATTAAGCCAGTTAAAAATAAAGGAAGTATCATCTGAATTTAATCGGTGTCTTACAACAATTTTTCCTATCTTATTTAGCATTTACTAGGTGAGCATAAAATACAACTAAATGAGATTTTTATAAATAAACCAGTGAAATTTTAGTAATTTTATCCTTGCCTTGTATTCTGGGCCTCTATTTACTGGTTTTGAAACAAGGTGTGTTATTGGTTTAAGTAGTGAGTCATTTTAGTGTTCTCCCATTTCAACAAGACTTTACAGTATTTGTTCAGCTTATATATATTAAGGGCCAATATGAAAGTTCAAAGATGTAATAGGAGAACAGACTGTGCCTTTCACTCACTATCTTTCTATGACAATGATATAACCAAGAGAGAGAATATAACCCTCTGATCAATTGATTTGGGCTCTTGTATCTCAATGAGGTATGTGATGGCTCAGTGGCTAAGATGCTGAGCTTGTCGATCGAAAGGTTGGCAGTTCAGGGTTTCGAATCCCTAGTGCTGCGTAACAGGTTGAGCTCCTGTTACTTGTCCCAGCTTCTGCCAACCTAGCAGTTCGAAAGCACGTAAAAAATGCAAGTAGAAAAATAGGGACCACCTTTGGTGGGAAGGTAACAGCGTTCCGTGAGCCTTTGGCATTTAATCATGCCAGCCACATGACCACGAAGACGTCTTTGGGCAGAGCTGGCTCTTCAGCTTTGAAACAGAGATGAGCACCACTCCCTAGAGTTGGGAACAACTAGCACATATGTGTGAGGAAACCTTTATCTTTTACCTCAATGCGGTTTCTGGCCAACAGATTTGTATTATCAGCATTGAAAGAGAATTAATTATTGACAACATTTTGATGCTATACGTAGGTAAAAGAAAAGACATGATGCTATAACAGCTAAAAACTACAGCTACTATAGTTATAGTTTTATTATAACAAAAAGTAGATTTTCGTTTTTCCTTTCCAGTCACTACCTAGTTCATAGGTCTTTTAAGCATTTTTAAAAGAAGAAAAATATTTGTATAATTGTTCTGTTTTGTGACAGATAAGGTCCTATTTGTTTTATGATCTGATAAAAATACCGTATCTTATATTTTTTTGAACCCTGAAATAAGTGCTTGGCCTTATTGCCATGCGCTCAAAAGCCCGATTGGGCTTATTATCTGGGAATGTCTTATTTTGGGGAAAGCAGGGTAGCTCATAATGCTGAGATGCCCCTTGTTTGGAAAAAGGCCACATGACAAAAAGAAAAGCATATGTCACTTTTGGTGAACCTTTTCAGCACCTTTTCATCACCGAGTGCCAAAACAGGAGCATGAGCATGCATGCTGGAAACCAGAAGAGCAGCTGTCCGGCGTGGCAGCTTCTGGTTTCTGGCCCTTGCATACCAGCCACCTTGTCTTCTAGTTTCTGGCATGTGCACACGAAGACCAGCTGACTGGTGCACATGCGCATGCCGGGTGACTGAAAGAAGATTTTTCAGTTTCCAGTGCATGCATGCAGTCCAGGCAGCTGCTCTTCCATTTTCTGACATTCCCGCATGCGTGAAGACCAGCTGGCCAGTGTGCAGGAACCCGGAAAAGCAATAGGCAATGGCTCACGTGCCCAGAGAGATGGCTCTGTGTGCCACTTCTGACACATGTGCCATAGTTTCGCCATCACAGGCATATGTTATATTGCTCATTTGTGGGGTAAACACTATCAATTGAGTTGGTAGCACAAATGAAATTTCATTTTCCCTCCTTGTGGCTGTCAATGAAATTCAATCAACGAAATCCAGCTGATATACCCAACCTTCATTTGAATATAAAGGATGTAATGAAGGTGGCTGAGCCTGTATTCATGTCAATCCAGTTTTAAACAAGTTTGTAACATCCTTGCTATTTAAATTCCAGTTTGCCAAGCTTCTGCTTTTCAGTGTCAATTGTAGCAAATATTTTGAATTATAATGAACACTTTTGAGCAAGATGCAACTGAAAACAAGAATGCAACCTATCCTCAAAATTAAATGGGTGGGAGAGATGATAAAGAAAATCACCAATTTAATGAAACCATAATTCACACAAAGATGAATATTAAATTATGATAAGTTAAACTGTAGAGAATTCATTTTGGTAAAAAAAAAAGATATGCTTTTTCTAAAATAAAACAGAATATTGTGCCTACTGGTCTTATTATTTTTACAAAAGGGAAAGAAAAAGCATTCATGGCAGACAAGAATGGCATGATTACCAAGAACTACCAAATCAGAATGGAGTTCATATGCCTTCTTCAAAGTACTTTTCCTAGTAAGAAATGCTGAATATTTCATAATTTTTGAGGAACAAAGAATTCAGCTAGGTATATCAGCAGGACATGTGTCATAAACAATAACCCTTTCTTTGAGTGGCTTCTTTCAAACTCTACAAGAGTTCTTGTGCAGATTAGAAGAAGATAACAAGGAACAGAGAAAGAGGGGAAAAAACCCATAACACATGACTCAGCATCATTCTCTCTATCCATTCTAGTTAGAGATCTCTTAGAAAACTCTTTCTTCTGATCAGAAGATTGTCCTACCAGTAACTCAGTTTCCCTGTACGGAAAATAAAAAGGAATGTGAGTATCTGATTTTACGTTGACCTTTCTCTAGCATTCTGAATTGCTGAATTACTCACAAGGCTTTCAAAGAGTTCAGATTCAGTTCAAAATTGTTTTCAATTTTGAGTCTGAAAACAATGGAATCTCTTCAAAGGACCCTAGTTCAATTTGTGTTTCTTTGTACAAGGCAGGTTTAGTTAATAAATCAAGCTATAATACCAGGAAACAAGATAAAAGTACGTATGCAAGGTACAGCAAATTAAACATAGAAGGTGCATTTATTAGTTCATAAATGTATGAGAAAGAATTGACAGAGGCATGAGCGAAGGAAAAAAAACTGGAACAGAGACAAAAATTTCACCTTGATGGGTTAGAATAAGAGCAGTTGGCAGGAAGAAAGGGAGACACAGATGAAAAACTGAGTAGAAGAAAGTCAACATTAGAAGCTCTTGAACCTCTAAAAGGAGGATCTAACTTACAGATTTAAGTCACTTACTTAAATCACTTACTTACTTACTTACAGTCACTTACAGATTTAAGTAAGTGACCATTGGGAAGAGTATGGGAGAGGCAAGTTTGTCTTGTTTAAATTTCAGACTACTACATTTGGATAATCAAGGGAAGCCCTATAAGAAGTAAATGAAATTGTAATGTGTCTTCAACAATATTTTTTTACTTTTTTTTTTTTTGCTGCTAGAGCTATCATACTATGTTTTATATCTGAGAAGATGCCAAGTAGAACAGTGTCTCCTTAATACACAGATAAGCATTATCCATATCAAAATTAGTTGATCTTTGTTGCCAGGCTCTCCCCCTATTTTTGACTAATTAAGTAATCCATGTGGAGTCCTTGGTGCTTATAGAGCTTAGTAGTTTTTTTGCAGACTTGCTCATACTGATGATTTACCTAATGAAACCTAATGAAACACCTGCAAGAAAATCACCAAGTTCAAAGAGCACCAAGGACCCCACCATCTAACCTTGAACTACAACTATTCTCTTCTTTCATTAAATAATTCATCTTAAAAAGTTAGGTTCACTAATAAAATATTAAGTATTAAAAGTTTTTAAGGAAAGTGCCTCTTTGATTGGGAACAAAAGCAACCACAGCATCAAAGAAGAGGAAGGACTACACCCATGATGGTGAACCTATGGCACACATGCCACAGGTGGCACATGTAGCCATATCAGTGGGCACGCAAGCTCAGCTCTGGTGCGCATATGCGTGCCGGTGAGCTGATTTTCAGGCCTTCTGGGCCCACCAGAAGTAGGGCCCATTTTTCTCTCTCCTTTGGGTCCAGAACATCTCTAGGAGTCTGGGGAGGATGAAAACGGCCTTTCCCACCCGCCCGGAGGTCCTCCAGAGGCCAAAAATGGCCCATTTGCCAACTTCTGGTCCCAGCAAACAGGCCATTTTCACCCTCTCCAGACTCCTAGAGAGGCCCTGGAGGCTGGGGACAACAAAAAAACAGGCCTTCTGATCCTACCGGAAGTTGGCAAATGGGCTGTTTTCGCTCTCCCCAGACTCCTAGAAAGGCTCTGGAGCCAGGTGAGAGAGAAAAACAGGCCTACTGGGCCATCGCGTGCAAGGAGCAGGGGAAGCGGGGGGGCACACGTGCATGTGCAGGGGTGATGCACATAGAATTATGGGTATGATCACGTACACATGCAACCCCTCCTGGCACACGATGGCAAAAAAGTTAGCCACCACTGGACTATACTGCTGATAAGACTAATGCCTAGGAAAAGAAAAAAATAGCTTTTGTGCAAGCATATATTTTGATAGATGGATAGAAATCTCTTAATAGGTACAAAAGAGAGAATTCAGATAAATCAGCTGTTTTATATGATAAATGGGATCAAATAATTGAAGACACAAATATAGGGATATCTTTTGCTGGATTATTACATCTAGGAGCATCAATCCTTGCTGTTTTATTCAGCTAGCATTATGCTGTGTCTCCTTACCCACAGATATGGCATGCTGTTTATTCTGTTAGTCTTCTACAGAGATTATCTGTTCCCTGGAGTTAAGGACTTTGACATCTAGTCAATTTAAATTTATTTTAATAATCAAAAGGCAGACTGTGATATGCAAAAGGAGAAATAACATGCCTAATAGCCTGTGGTAAATAAAAACAAATTTTTTTTCTCCAGCCTTCCCCTGAAATTTTGTATTAAAAAATGTTTTACTTTCAAATTGTAACATACTTTGAAGAAATGATCCTTTCCAGAAGTGTTAACTTGCAGCCATAATCTTTCCAATATCCCCCAAATGTGATTGTAGCCCATCACATCAGGAGGGGATCAGGCTGAGGACAATTGTTATGGATTTCAATTGGGAGAGAAAGCAAACACTTTCAGACAGAGCTTGGCCAGTTCCTGATTAAAACAAAAAGCTAGTCTACAGGGTTTTATCTGATTCATCAAGACAACTCTTATGTTCTTAGTTTAGAAGGAAAAGCACTTAATAGATGAAAATATTTGCCTAGGTGCCAGATGCTATGTGTGACACTAATAAGCAAATCCTAAGTCAGCAGTTCCCTTTCTTAAAAACACATTCTCACACATATAATTAGAATTGAAAAATTGGCTCGGGTGGAACTGCTTTTTTTCAGATTTAATTGCCACACTGAAATAATCAGCAAGCTGGTTGGGCAGGCCTCTCACTGTATCTAGTATGGGTGGCTCCTATTCACAGCTTTCACTGTTCATTAGAAAGAACCGAAACACTTTTGACAGATGTCCTTTGAACAATGTATAAGTGCCATTTATTTCTTTCCAAGCTTTAAATCTGAGTAATGTTTTGTTCAACTCATTTTTGGTTGTGTGCTTTCACATACATTTCAAATACTGTATGTATGTTTCAAATACATACATTCAAACTTTCAAATACGTTTTTTGTCCTCCTCCCCAAAAAATGACCAAAGAAGAATAAAATTATTAAGGCTAGGCAGAAAATAGAATTTGAAGAGCAAAATATGAAATGAGATTTGCATCATTTGAGATGCACATGGAACAGTTTACAGCCGCTGTGTCTTTTCCTAGGCTCTTGTGTTTGTTCTTCACAACCACTAAACATCACAGAAAAAGACAGAGTTGGGTTTCTTAATTGTATGAAGTATGTGAACCCTACTGTATATAGCAAGCTCAATGCAAAAAGGGCAAATAAAAACATTTACAACATCCAAATCAAAGGTCAAAATCCATTCTTTTTCTGTCCTTGAGCCAAACCCTCTCCAATTGAGTAGACTTAGTTGAAGAGTTGAACTAAATTTAATCAAGAGTTGGACTAAGAGTTGAGACCATTGACCAGAGTTGAGTTTAGAATGTAGTCAACCATCCTAATTGCTTGGTCACCTCATCATTTGTTTAGCATCCTTTTTCCCCCCTTCTCTCTCCTTGACTGTTTTCCATACTTAGTCTTACCAAGTTTCCTATCTTCATTCTGGGGAAGCAAAATGAACCTTTGCTTAACATTACCAAACAAACAACATAAAATCAGTTAAGGAAGTACAGATTCCTGGACATCTTCATATATTAATCCCAGAACACAAAACTCTAGCAAAGGTATAGAATGAACAGGAGAACTATGTCAAGGCAAGCCTCATTTGCTTGGAAACAAAACTCCTGCTTCCCCTTGCAGAGTCAGTGCTGACATTATAATGGCATTGTAAGTATCACGAACCATTGCTTACTGACATTCTCCACTTCACATGTGGGTGATAGCATCAAGTTCAACCCCAAACTCAGTGCAGAATCCATTACAGCCTGTATGACAGATGACCATACAATCTATATTCAAAAATTTCCAGTGAAGAAAAGCTAGTACAACCTGTGACAGCCTAGTCCATTAACCAAGAGCTTGTAAATTGAGTCATCTGTAATCTGAATATACTTCCTTATATCATTGATTCTGGTTCTGCCCACTGGGTCAATAGAAAATAAATCCCATGCTGTCTTCCAAATGGCAGCCCTTCACATAGCTGAAAACTATTACCATATTTTCTTTAGGTATCTCTTCTATATGTTAAACATGTCTATAAACTGTTTTTTATATTGCTTGGTTTTCATATCAATCACCATTGTGATACTCCTCTTCTAAATTTGCTCCAATTTATAATTGCTCTTTTTATTTTTATCTATATTCCACATTTATTATTTTTCCAAACACAAGGCAGTGAACATATCAAAAACACCCTCCTCCTCCTGTTTTCCCCACAACAATATCCCTGTTGGGGTGAGAGAGAATGATTGCCCTCAAGTCCTCCAGCAGGCCTTCATAGTTAAGGCGAGACTTGAATTCGCAGCCTCTTGCTTTTTAACCTGGTGCCTTAACTACTAGACCAAACTGATTTGTAACCAGAACAGGACAAAGTATTGCAAGTAGGATCTAATCAAGGGACAGTTACTTTCCATGATGTGGACATTAGGTCCTGCAAATGTACCTTAAAGTGTCATTTGCCTTTGTAGCATCTATTCACCCTAGTGGTATACATCAAATTTGTAATCAACAAGAATCAGATTCTTTTCACATAAATTGCTGTGAAGTCTCCCCATCTTATACTTTAGCTTATCCAGTTGCAGAAGTTTATGTTTCTCAACTAAGCTTCATCTTATTTACTTCACTCAAGATTGTCTAGGTTTTTTGTTTTTAATTCCTTCTCTCCTCTTAAGTATTAACCGTCCTACCTTTTAAATCTCCTAAGCATTGATTTAGCTTCCTCATCCAAGTCATTGATAAAAATGTAGCAAGGCACAAGACAGAGCTCTGTGGAACCTCACAACTAAGTGAAACCATTACGATCATTTTTTAGAGTATGGTCATTCAGCCAAATGCAATCTAAACAATAGTGTCATCTAGCTCTTATTTTACCATTTTATGAAAGAGAGCCAGAGTATTTGAAAGTCTTGGTATATTATGTCTGCAGCATAAGGTAAAGGTTCCCCTTGCACATATGTGCTAGTCATTCCCGACTCTAGGGGGCGGTGCTCATCTCCGTTTCAAAGCTGAAGAGCCAGCGCTGTCTGAAGATGTCTCTGTGGTCATGTGGCCAGCATGACTAAATGCCAAAGGCTCACGGAATGCTGTTACCTTCCCACCAAAGTCCCTATTTTTCTACTTGCATTTTTATGTGCTTTCGAACTGCTAGGTTGACAGAAGCTGGGACAAGTAATGGGCGCTCTCACCCCGTTATGTGGCACTAGGGATTCGAATGTCTGCAGCATACCAATCATCTATTACACTAACAACTTTCTCAAAGGAGGAGATCAATTTAGTCTGAATGACAACAAAACAGTGTATACTGGTTGGGTTCACAGAATACAGTGAACCATAGACAATGACTTTTTTTAGACACAACCTTGTCTAAAACCTTGGAACAGGTATTTTTTACATTCATGATCTTCCCTTCTCTGTGCTAGAGTTGATGAATGGCTTAGCTAAATACCTGATCATCATTTGCTGACTCAAAGTAGAGTTGATCCTCCCCATACCTACTGTATTTCTAAACTTTTGATGTCCCTCTCCTTTGCTATATAACTTTCCTAATCTCCAACCAACGAACCAATTTACCAACCAACCCACCAGTTCTGGCTTTGTGTGATCAATGATGCTGCTCAGCCAACCCAGCTAATGTAATGTAATATGAGTTAGATTAAAATTTACTTAGCAAATACTGCCAGTGGTAAATTTAAGAAATTAAAACTGAACGAGGTCGGCTACGATTCCTTTTGTTTTTTTCCCCTTCTAGCCTGATATTGACTAAGTAACAGGCAAAGAGAGGCTTTTCAAAGATAAGCGACTTTTGCCCCGTCTCCTCTCTTCTATTGATTTTTGCTGCAGCGCCCAGAATGGGAATTGAATTAACCCTCGCTCTACAAAGAAGCAGGAACAGGAAGGGCAATGAAAAGCAATCTGAGAGGCCAATGGGAGAATCAAGTTCCCTAAAAAAATTGCCTTATTCCTCCCATGGGATCGATCGTTATCCCAGCCCAGCGAGCCCACTCGAACGGAACAGCCCCTGGAACTTGCTGAGTTTGCGGGACGTTAAAGGTAAGCCTCGAGCCCTACCCGCCCGCCGCTCCGTTCGGAAGGCTTGCGGCTTCACCTGACTTCAACAGGTGAGATCCCTCCTCTATCCTGAGGGCTCCCGCGCAGGTTCTCCTCCCTCCCTCTCCCGCCAGGCGCTTCCCACCACTCACCATGGCTGCCGCAGACCCGCTTCCCCGGAGGTTCGTCCACCCCCCACCCCGCCCGATGCGGGTCTCCCCCCTCCCCCCGGCGCCACAGGTGATTTTCCAGTCGCTCGCTCCGCTTTCCCATCATGCCCTAAACTGAAAGTTCTTGACTCCTCCTCCCCTCCGCCCGGCCTCCCGTGTAACTCGGGCAACCGCCCCACGGGCACTTTGGGGGCACGCGGGGGGAAGGGCGCTCCGCCCTCTGCCGAGTCGGTGAATGGAATTGTTACGAGCGGCGCCTGCCTGCCACCGTTCGTAAGGCAGGTTTCCCCGAGAGAACCCCAAAGGGCCCGTGGGGCGGTTTTCACTTTCTCAGGGCGCTGAGAAACATAAATGTAAGGACGTCCTTGGACCGGGGGAATTTATAGGCTCCATTTAGCTCCAGGGCGTGGATGAGCGGAAGAGAGAAATGCAGGTGCAGGTACCTTGCAGATGGCTGGCCTGCTTCAGACATTGGGAAAGGTGTCTTTTCCTGATACCCCACGTACATCTGCTTTAACGTTTAAAGTCTAACGACCTGAGTTTCTTGTTGTGGTAGTTCTAGGCTACAGGAGTTCCAACTTCATACAAGAGCTGGATGAAGTCCTGGAGGTTATGACTTCGTGAATGTTTCTGAAGGTTATCTGCTGGACTAGTGGGCGTCCTTGTGCTGAGGAGATCAATATTTCTAGAAGCAGCTTCATAGGAACAAAAGGCGGGCACATAACTGGGAAATTCTAAATGCAATCCTACCAATATTTGGATTATTTCAAAAGTCCAGATTTTGCCTATAATATGTTATGGACACTTGAATGTTATTGCTTTAAATCTGAAATTTAATTATTAATTAAATTATAGGAGTAAGAATCTAGTCCCTTGATTATGTACATGAGAGCATATGCACCAAAGACTTCCTTGTGTGTCCAATCACACTTGGCCAATAAAGAATTCTATTCTATTCTATTCTATTCTATTCTATTCTATTCTATTCTAT
>WNWU01000019.1:23486324-23518900 GCA_012654045.1 Ptyas mucosa | reverse complement strand
CTATTCTATTCTATTCTATTCTATTCTATTCTATTCTATTCTATTCTTACCTATACTGGCTGAAGTGATAGAAACTGAATATATTTATATTTTAAGTTCATTTTGTGAGGATAAATATCTAAGTGAGTGGCTATATTATATTTATTACTGTTGCAATTGGGAGTCCAGTTACAGTATTCCAAAAGCATATTAGCAAATGCAAGAAAGTCTGTTATGGCTCTACGTAACATAAACAATCAGTGGTTTGCCAGTTCAGTTTGTGTGTGGCCTTAAGCACAATCCATCTGATAAGTGCAAAATAGCAAGTATATTTTATTTGGGCTTATGCCATGTGGCCAAGCCTCTTAAGGTAAAAGGCTTTGCTTTAAATTAAATGTTATGCTTTTAAAGCCATGCCACAAACTGGTCACAAATCCAGATATTCTAGTTGAACTGGATTTCCTACTTGAAAGTGTTCTTTTTCATTCCTTTCATTTTAAAAGAAGCTGAAACTACCGCATTTCTAAGCAACCTTTTAGCTGGTGGGCACTTTTGAAACTGGGAGGTTAAATAAAATACCTGCTACTTAATATAAAGCATACAAACTTGTCAGATTACTCCATTTCACAGAATGCGCACAGCTATCTTAGCTTATCTCCCACACCTCTCTGCATACTTTTCAGTTAGTTGCACCCATTTTCAGACAAAGCATGGAATTTCAACCACCAGTTTTATTTTTGTTTAAGAACGCCTGTGATAACTCTGGGGCCCAAATTCATTTTGAAAAATAAAAAGGAACTGGTGCTTTGTGGCAGGCAAATTTTCTATTTACTTAGGCTCATAATCAAATAGTTGAAGGGGAGAGGGTCCTTCAGGCCATAAATTCCAACTACTCCTTACATGCCATGTAGTAATCTAAAAGGAAGTATCTATTAGGGAACTGCATCTGATAGGGAAAATACTTCGCTTCTGTCCTGAAACAAAATCATAGCTGGAGATTCTTGTTTTAGTCTGTTTGGTTGCTTTAGAGTTTGGCAGAACTCAAAACGTGGAAAGTTTGCTGATATGGGTTTGGAATGGGAAAAAAAATCTTGCCACGGATGGTTTGGAGTTCCCTCAACATCTCCCAGTGCAGTATCCCATTACTTTCCCTCCCATCTTCCCAATGTCTTTCTTGTTCTCAGCTGTATCACTGTCCATGCCCCAGCAGCACAACTCCTATGAATCCACCCAATCTTCCAAATGTCTTTTCTTTCCTCCCTGTCCTTGGGAAGCCCAGTATAACTTTTCCTCTGAACATCTACCTAGGGCCTTCCCTGTGTCACTTATATTCTTTATAGTTTTCCCTTTCTTCTTCTCAAACCTTTTTTGTCTGGAGGAAAATGGCCCCATTTAATTCCAAAACAAATGAAAATGCTTGTTTCGATTTGTACAAAATCTCCCTCCTACTCCTATTCAGCTGTCCATGTAGAAAATGAGTCAATTTAAATTAGGATGAGTGCACTCTAAAGCACAGGACTGCATTTGGCGTCACAAAGCCTTGGGTGGACTTCTGACAACTCCTCCAAAGTTCCTGTGAGATCAGATTAGGTTAATAGGAAAACTGTGAAAGGTATGGTGAAAACAGGAATGAACAGCTATTGCGAATTCTGTTTGAGGGGACATCCTCTAGCTGCCTCTAGTATCTCTGTTTGGCAACAGAATAAATATTTATTATAATGGTTGTGTGCTTCTAGACTTGTCAGGTTTCAATTTGCATGTCTTCCAAGTTCTCCTTTATGGCTGCAATTTATTATGTCCACTACATATTTTTCTTCCTCATCAACTCCTTTTTGTCATTGTTATATGGAACCTACATATAAATATTCTTGCTATTCCTTTTGCCTAGCATGGAAGTATCCCAGATGTCAGCCAATATTTGAAGGACTTGATTTCCTGCCATTGCTTAATCATACAACTTTCAAGTCTCATCCAAATTCCAGAATGACACAAGTTTCTTAAATTAGGAAATTTTTACAATTTCTGAATTTCTTTAGTTATTTTTTTCCGTTACTCATTTGGTAGAACACTTGATACACATACTGTACAGTGAAGGCTCTACAGGTCATAAATAAAGAAGCAACATTTACAGGAAATATTTTTATTATACAATAGTCAAACCTTTTTTTTTCATTTTTTAAGACAAAAAAGAGAACAACAAACAGTAATAACAATTTTTCAGATAATGAAAGATACAATGTTTCACGAGAATACGGTCATCAGACAAAAATACATTAGTCCTTCTGGTTCCCCCATGAAGAAAAGATTCAGGGGGGGAAAAACATAGTAAATAAGTCAAATCTGAATGATTGCACATTTAGAATACAGGGCCAATTTTCTTACCATGATCCTTATTCTCTTCCCCACACACAAAAGTATTTTATTTCCAAAGCAAGCAATAAGAGTTTTTACAGGTCTATGTCTTATCAGAAGAACTTCAACACTGGATATAGAAACAATATAGTGTTTTGCCAACATTTCTTTGTGTATCTATTTGAACCTTCCACTTTAATATTGCTATCTACCCTATCCACAATCAGCAAAATATTCTTCAGTCCTGGAACAAATTTGGCAAAACTATGATGGATAATTTTGAGTGGAACTGCCAAATCTTTCAATGTATTTTTGTGCAATTTGTACAATAAGTGAAAACAGTAGGTGGCCTCCTCTATATGTAGAAATATTGAGACCTGAGAATTATTGTTCTCTGGCGACAGCAGGTTATCCCAAGTTTAAGAGGATATTAAGAGGGTTGGG
This sequence comes from Ptyas mucosa, assembly GCA_012654045.1. Lineage (NCBI taxonomy): Eukaryota > Metazoa > Chordata > Lepidosauria > Squamata > Colubridae > Ptyas > Ptyas mucosa. The sequence goes on along the minus strand of WNWU01000019.1, from coordinate 23,516,125 downwards.
AGGACAACCTCTTAATACTACAATTGTACAACTACAAATGCTTTTGTGTAAGGTGATGCTTTTCTTAACCCAAATGTACATTTCATTGTAGGTAGGACACTGAGGTGAAATTATTAATTCTGGTTTAATTCAAACAAGTTAAAGTTCTCCTTTTTATACAGAATAATAAGGCAGATAAGTAGAATAATGTAACCATTTTAACAAAACCATTTTTTAATTATTTACCTTATTTGTATAGTGATATTGCTGAAATGTTTGGTTCTTCCTTTCTTTTTTATCTCTGTTCCTTCATCAAAATTAGTATCAAATAAGAGGTTCAGGAGCAATAATTCAATAACAATAGCATTGGTTATACCCATTTTATATGACTTTCCAACACTAATCCCTCAGGTTATATAATTCCCTTCCTCATATGTATTGCCCTAAGGAAGACTTTTTTTAAAAGGATCTTTGAGGCTTACATTTTAACATGATGGCATAGGTTCATGATTAACATAAAACAACTTTCCTTGACAAAGATGGGAAAGCATTTTTTTCACTTACTTTTAAATATCCCTAAAAGAAGTGTCTGATTACACTACTGGCATACAAAAAAATTGTTTTAATTTGAGGGCAGATTGAACAGTCTATTTGTGCAACACTTTGAAGTGAATGTTTCCCATAGGTTTTAATTAGCAATTATTTAACTTCATTGATGTTGATGATTCTACACCAGATTTTATAAAGCTACATTTAGTCATACAATTTAACCTTCAACATGAAAAGAGCAACCTGAAATTTCTCGTTAAAATTCTGTGCTTTAACAAGATACTTTCATTTTCAAAATGACAAATTTTAATGTACACAGTTCCCCCCATTATTTTACTTATTTATTTATTTATCTATCTATCTATCTATCTATCTATCTATCTATCTATTAAATTTACCTATTTCTACCATTTTTACTTGCAGCAGTCCACATGCAAGCTTTTCTGGTACAATGCTAGTTATTGCTGAAATTGAATTAAAAATCTGATTTGGAACTGGCTTTAGAGAAACTTGATACCTATACGTCACAAATTGGGTTTCTGTTCAGCTTTTACTGTCTATTTCACCAAGCCTCAACTGTACCATTTTACTACATACAAAAAGTATGATTCCAATCCCACATTTAGCTTCAGCCATTATTGAAACCATTTTAGTGTTTTGCCAACGATCTACCCACCCCCTCCTCAGTAGACAATTTAAAACTGGAACAACATCAAATGTAACAGAGAAACAAAACAGTCCAAAACACTATCAATACTCCCGCTCCTATTGCAATGCTGCTGGGAAAGAATTTCCCCCCCATCCTGCTGGCAGAGTCTGTGAGTCATTATTCACAGTGACTATTCATAAGACAAAACTAGTCTATAGGGACAGTTTACAAAGAATACGTTACTGCTATTTTGAAGGTTTTGTTGTCACTACAGTATACTGTACTCATTTTAACCCTTAGCCACAGTACAATATCATTTCAGCAGAGAAAGCACACTGAATGCTACAAGTAAATCAAGCTATGAGAGGTCTTCCTAGGCCGGATATTTTGTTGTATGTAAATCTTCCTATTGTTCATTCCAGAGGCCATCAACTTGTACCTGATACCTTCCACCATTCTTCGAAAGCTCTGAACAAGGATTCTGTCCCACAAAACAAAAATGTCCATTTTAGGAAAATGATATTCTCAAAGTCAAGCAGCCGGCACGTGTGGCAGGAATATGAGAAGGAATATATCCATTTGATGCATACAGTATACTCTTCTGAAAAACGCAGGTCAACGGGAAGTATATCCAGTTGCAAGGCTACAACCCACTACTGGTGTCATGTCCCAAATCTAAAAAAAATAGATATAAAAAAGACACATGATCCACATTCTGAACAAGCATTTTTTAAATTTCTAAATGTTTATTATATATTTGCATGGTGATAGCTACATTATGTAAGTGTAGGTCAATACAATTCTACCACTTCAAAACATTTAAATCTTACCTTCTCTCATGTGTAGACTTCTAGAAGGGACTCAAAGATAGCCCATTACAGTAGAATAAAATAGGAAATAGAATATCTCAGCAAATAAATAATGTGCAATGTATATAGATAAACTATGATTAGCTGCGTTGGTCACCGGGACCAGAAGTTTAATTTTCAGAGCTTTTCAACTCTTGCTGGAGCCCATCCTCAGAGAACTTCTCTTTCACCAGAATATGTGGGGTCTAGCACAAGTACAAAAACTCAGAAGACTAAATCTCTGATTCCGGTGACCACCTCAGATTGGATCCTGCAACATTATCCTGGAACACATATATTTGCCTTCATTTGTAAGGCAATTTGTGTTGACTCTGATTGTGGAACATAAATTCAAATCTCAACCTCAGGCTGTGTAGAAAAATGTGGTGTTCATAAGCTACAAAAGATATATGCTATGTATTAAAACAGCTCTGTTTTTACCCAATGTTCATAAAATACCTAAATAGGAAAAGAAAATAGAGTGAATGAGGAGAATATGGAACAATCCACCCATCTATAATCCTGACATTCACCAACGCCATAAAATTGATGGTGATAGCAGACAGGATAATCACTAATGTGCATCAGCTTCACCATGCTGCCATTTAAATGCAGTCCATCCTCCAATTGCCAACAAGGTATGTTTAAATGAATCTTTCTCTACTTCCTCCCAAATTTATAAAAGCTTGGCAGAAAGACTTTTAATTATTAGAAATTTAATATCATTTATCAAACGCAGGCAGATTCATATTATAAAAAACATAACAGCCATATTCACCCATTACAAAAAAAAAGTCAAAAGTCCATGTTTTACTGCACTGTTTTAAGAGTATATATGAGCAATAAAATTCACAGGCTGTTACATTTAGTTAATATTTAAGGCTTTTGTTTTATTCCCTTTCTTCCTTGTTTTTTAAAATAATATCCAATAATGGTTCTAGGAACCAAAACACTTGCATCATCTTCCGTTTTATTATTTTAATAAAGATTTATTAAACTATGATTTTGTGAATATAAGTCCCTTTCCAACCTCTCCCCGGAAAATTTCCCAAACAGGCAATCAACATTTTTTTTTTTCAAACATGAAAAATGAACTTGTCTTCAACCCATATATGTAAAAAAGTCTCTGTTCTATTGAAAGTGAGGAAAAAAATTCTCCAGGAGAAATAAATATACATCCTGGGTAGTGAGAAGGAAAATTATCATCCTTTCAGATTAAATCTGGTAATTTTCAGAAAAAAGAAAGGAAGTACAAATAAAGTTGGGTTAGAAACTTCCGATTCATGGAATTGTTACTCAGTTAAAGATAGGTAAATGTTTACTTACTGTAGTTGTACTAGGTTTTAAATTTTCTGATTTCAGTTTTCTCAATGAAAGTTTAGTTTATTTGTACAACTTGATTTAACAGTACTATGGTATTGCCCAAATTATTTACTGATCGATACTTCCTTGGGATCTGCCCATCATCTTATATCGCTGCTGTGTAAATCCTTTGGAGTCTATAGAGTTATTTCTTGTAACATTAATGGCTTTTGATATGATTACCTTAAGCTGAACAGAAACACTGTTCCAGGGAGAGAGAGAAGTGCCCTTGTATTTGCCTTATCTCCTGGATGCTTCTTCTTGCCCTTGTTGGTGCTGCGCGCACCTAAGTCCCTTGGGGAGACGTGCAATTTGCTCTCACCCCAAGACAGTGGCCTGCCTGGCTGAGGCCAATACTCTGCATCGTAATGGGCTCTAGGAGGAGGAGGAGGCGACGTTGTCTCCCCCATTGTGAAGTGTGCTAAATTTAACTGTGCTGCGTAAGGCTCTGCGAGAGCAGCGGGCAGGCTATGGAGGTGGCAACAGCAGTGGCGCTGGCCACAGCCGTGCTAGGCCAATGTCTTGGGGTGAAGAGCAAGTTGCATGTCTGCCCGACGACCGAGGTGCGTGACACATCTGTTGCTGCCTAGGATTGAACTGTCAGCCCTCGAGTGTGAGGCGAGCATCTTCATCTCTAGGCCACCATGCCATTCAATGAGTGCATTTTTAACATGCAAATATATACTTAATGTATACAAATGTTCTAAAATTAAATTTTATAATTGTTTTCTTACAGTGTGTAGCCTGAAAGTGGTTGGATTTAAAAATGACCAAAAAACCAGGCTTCAACTTGAGAACATATGTAACCTTCTAACCTAAACATAAACATTATTTTCCCTCTTTCCTTCCATTTGCTCTTCTTAAAAATTAAGATAAAGAGCACTGAAGGACGATAAAGCACAGCTAGTATGAAATGTATTTTATGTAATTAACAAAAGAATAGCTTACCTTTACTACACGATCACTTCCACATGTCACCATAAGTCCTCTTGAAATATCCATGGACATATGGCATATGTTGTGTTTTCCTTCATGAAAAGTTGCCAAAGAAGTGCGACTGGAAGAGAAAGAAAAGTGAATTTAAGTAACAGCAACCTTTCAGATCTATTTAATTCAGAGGCAAAAGACAGCAATACAAAAACACCAATGCAAAGTAAGGCTTCTTAAAAGCAAATAGTCGAGCTCAAGACCAATTTAATCATTTGAATTATTTTATATATTTAAATATCAAATTTAGAAACCGCCCAGCTCCCTCATAATTATATTTGAAGAAGCAGCCATTTAATTAAAGATCATGTGGAATCTGAACTGTGCAAGCATGTAATAAAGGATTTAGAAAAATAACAATCAAATCTCAGCATTAAGATACTAACAAATCTATATGCCAGGCCATTTATATTTGCTGAAGAGTCTGTTCTAACATGTTGACAATATTGTGTACACACTTACATAAACAAATACGCACAGAGAGAGGCAAGAACTAATTTAAAACATCATTTTGAAGTTATAATGCAAACACAGAAGATCTATCTAATTAACACCGATTTTTCTGTTTCAGGAATGGATGCTTCTGACCTGCTGCTTTAGGAAATAGATAGCATTGCGTATTCTTACAAGAGAGAACAGTTAATCCAGCAAATGCCCTAAGCAATGGGGAAGAATTAAAGCAGGTATGTTCTTTGCTTAAATTCGACAGATATTAAAGTTCTAACAAATTAACAATATTATGACAGGAAAGCATAGTGTTTTCCATACAGAATTCACAGTGTTGCAAGAAAAAAATGGTTAGTTAACATGCTTTCCTCCTGGCACTGATTTTAACCTTTAATTTAAGGGGTACTTCCCTACTATTGCATTGTTTCCTTATCTGAGTTATTTTGTTATCCATCCATGAGCTGGTACAAAATAATACTAATTCAACAAACCTCATTATTTTCTGGGAAGAATGTGAAAAAGAGATCACTTGTTGTATTTTATGAGAAGATGAGTTACTAAAATTGTTGACACTTGCTTTGATAAAGGAAGGAGTCATTTCTTTATATATTTCTTTTATTTTTATTCACCATATTTTTAATTTTTCTTTTCAATTTTCCTGCACTTTATATGTTTTATTCTCTCTTAGTTTATATTAGTTTTATATTTTTAATTATATATTTTAAAAATAAAATTACTATCAATGTGTGATTAGGAAAAACAAGGATATCTGCAATCAAAGGTAAAAATAAAAATCAGTACTTTGGAAGTGGCAAAAAATTCCTTTTTTGGAGATAAACTATGTCGAAAATTACTGGTAGCAGGTATGAAGGAACTCAGGAAACAAAATGCAAATGGCAAAGCTAACAATGGAAGACAAATATTTGCCCGAAAGCTACTTAGGAGGCTTTACATGTTCAACGGTCATAACATACCTCCCCTGATACTCATAACAGGTCTGATGACCTTATCTCCAAGATAATGCGTGACAAAGCATTACAGATTTTGACTTGAAACTATAGAGTATTGGCTCAAGGGGGAAACCAGACCACTTAGTGACATCTCAAGGGTATTTACTTATAGACTGACAATGAGGCAACAGTGGCTGAAGAAAGATTTATGTTATCATAGGTAATTGTGCTATCACAAACAGAAAACAGGAACACAGCAAAAAAAGTAAACAAACAAACAAACAAACAAAGATGGAGAAATAGAACCAGTATTACTCAATCAGGAATTCAAACTGGTGCTTGGGAAAATCTGTACATTGATTCTCAGTTCGCTTGGGAAATTAAGGTTCAACTACTACATAGACCAAAAGAAGGTTGGCGGTTAAAGAAACAGAATGCAGCAGTGAAACTGAAACATTCAACATGAAAAATAGAAGAAACAGAGCTAGAGTGTTTTATAAATCATCTGTCCCACAGATTGATAATCGTGTATCAGAAGAAAGAAGAACACAAGAACTTTGCTTCTATGTTGATTGATTGATTGACTGACTGATTGTACACCATCAAGTCAGGATTGACTTTTAGTAGCCACATAAGTTTTCTCCCAGATCATTCTATGTAATTTGTAAATAATTTTTTTAAAGTTGCTATAAAAAAACTACCATCTAATATCCTGGCTATCTAGCCAAAGCTTCCAACTATTTGGTTAAAGCTAGTATGAAACTAGCTAGGTGACATTGAACCAGTCACTTTCTTTCAGTCCTAGGTAATGACAAACCATTTCTGAAAAACCTTGCCAAGAGAACTGCAGGGATCTGTCCAGGCAGCCTCTGTGAATTAGACATAATTGTACAGAAGGGGGAAAAAGAGAGGTAGAAAATAAGCCAATGGAAAACCATTTCTGAAATGTTGCTACAAAAACTGCATGGACATGTCCAAACAGTTACCAGAGTCAAAAGTAATTTAAAAACAAGTTAAAAACAAATCATAATTTCTGCCTAGTAATTAATTAAACCTACATCAAACTCTCGACCCAAATCACTAGGGTGAAAGTTAATAGGCAGGAAGCAAGGCACAGAGCCATGAAAGAATGGCAAGTCATATCTAGAATATAAACTAGGTGTAGCTTTCATGAGAAATCATTAAAGGGCTCAAGGATTTGGGACTACACCTAGGATGGGTCAAGGCAAAGTAAATAGCATGTACATCTTGACTGATGAATGAACACCAAGCTTCTTGACTCATCTGTTTATTTAACAAATGATAATCTGGGACCTAACATTTATAAAGATTGCTCCTACAATTTCAATGATGCCATGAACTTTGATCATTTCTTTCTTTCTGCTCTGTTCCCTATTTCTTTCTCTCTGCTGTTTTCCTCCTAGATTAGAAAGTTACCAGAAAAAGAACAGAAGCTTGCAAAACAGATAATTTATAAAGAGCCTGTGAAAAATATTGCCCTCCTGATATAGAAGAATGCTTGTTTTAGCCATCTTATCAATACAAATATGTCAATGCATGAAAGGATAAAAAGCAAGACCGAAACAATGAAAGTTTTAATTTTGATTCAGGCTGGAGTATAACAGACTTCCTATGAAAAAAAAGTGTAATGTATGTGACACTAAAAGTATTGTAACTACAATAAAACAGCATTCAATTCCTTCACCTTTTTCTTTAATTGAGCTACTACTGCAAAACAGCTATTTAAATAGTAAAACACCTTTGTAAAAATGGAAAGAACACTATATTTTGGATTTATGCATGCTTATCCAAAGCAAACTTGAATGCAATTAATGGAATTCTGAAAAATATGTAATATATTATAACTTCAAAATAATGATGAAGATTGAACATTTGTAACTCAGTGAAGTAGAAATTATCATTTTATGATATGAATTTGATAAATTTCTCATCCTTCACTTTTGCTAAATGGAAATGACAGAAATAACTTTTTAAAATACAAATTTTGTTTCTAATAATCCCTGTGTTAGGGTTGGTATATTGCCAAATTTTGGATTTGTCCCTAGAAACTAAGATCTGCTTCTAGAAAAAAAGCCATTGTTCTACAGGATTTGAATTGTTTAATGAACTGAAAGTAGTTTGAGCAGCTGATTGTTATTTATAAGCTCTTATGTGGTTTGGGACTCAGATAACCTCAGATCACCTATTCGTAATGGTTTCTGCCTGTTCACTAAGAACTGGGAGAATGGGTTGTAACCAGTGGTGGGTTGCCCCCGGTTTGCACCAGTTCTATAGAACCGGTAGTAAAACCGGCGGGAGGCTCGGCCCACCAACCCCGACGTCATCAAAACGCTTCTGCGCATGCACGGGAGCATGCGGCCCCACTGCGAACCAGTAGTAAAGGTAAGTAGAACCCACCCCTGGTTATAACCTAAAGGACTTTCATCTATAGAGACTGTGGGAACAAAACCTTTCAATTACATCTTTCATTCTTTGGGAAAGTATCCCATCCATCTCCGTGTTATAACTGGTTTTCTCCCTATTAACTGTCTAGAAAGCCATTAAAACCTGGCTTTTATTATTCCAGTTTTGGATAAGAAATCATTATGAATGGAGATGACTCTTCCTATGGTATATTTGGCATATGGTTATTTCTCTAGGACTATGTTTATAAATAAATAATAGTTCTTGGAAAGAAATTTATTTTCTACATATGTTAACTTTAAAGAAAATGAATTAAAAAAAATCTTATGAAAGGAAGGATATCTATAGTTCCTATCTAACATATGTACTATTTTGGCCTCAAATCTCAGACTTAAAACTAAAGGGCAGTAAGTCATAGTCTTCTAAGCTATAGTACTCACTCTTCATCTTTGATAGACTCAAAACAAGAGTCACAAACCCGGACTTGGAATTCAAAGCCCATTATGGGATAGCTGGAGCGTTTCGTGCTGCATTTGCCACATACTGCTTGACCACATTTCCTACAGTGATGCTGGATAATGGAAATGAAAATGAGAAGCAATCAGAAATATATTCCAAATTAAGCCAAATATTAAGAAGGAAGCAATCAAATTCTCATGTTTTCAGCCAAATGAGTTCAACTGTGCATTCAGTGAACTTTCATCAAAGAAGCGCAATATCTCTGTAGGCCTATCCTGGTTAATCTCCTAAAGACAGCAGCCTAAATCTATTCCAGATAAAAATCTCACTTAATAAGCAAAATCATAATGAACATTATAGATTTGAACATAACCTGATCTAGACAAATCTAATACAGACCACTAATTTGTGCACAGATGCATAAAGAAATTACCTAATTTATCCCATTCAGGAGTGCAGTTTTTAGTGCTTCTACTAGCACGATGAAGTCCTACTTGTTGGGAATTCTGAAACTTCCAATATATCTAGTGGATTATAGGTTGGAGAAAGGTTAACTTAAAATCCAGAAGAACTATATTGCTCTGAAAGGCTATGAAAGATGAGAAGGAAGTATGTATGGGAGCCAAGAACTATTTCAAAAAAATACACCCTAATTATTAACTTCTTTAGCTTTCATATAGTTATAAATAAAACACTGCTGGCTTCTTACCTGCCTCAGACCCAGAGTCTTTGTATCCCACATCTGCTTTATATTCCAGAAAAATGGCTGTTCACATTTCTGACAAGAATCACTTTCTAACCACTGTGGGGCCTGGAAAAAAAGAGTTGTCAGAAACACTTAAGTATGTCATTCTGAAAAAATAAAAAAGAACTCCCCAGCTTTAAAAATGTAAGTGGAATTAAAGTATACCTTTTTTGTTTAGATACAATTAGAAATAGATAAAGTGTACAGTTCACAGATAAAGGCAATTATAGCAGTGTCCTTGGAAGTCAGAGTCCTTTACAAAATTTGCTTCCCCAAAGGACAGTATACTTGAGTCATTTTCCTCATTCTCACTTTATTTTCCAAAATATCACTACAGTATGCCTTTCCTGGTTATTTGCTATATTTGACTAATTAGCTGTGAGCTAACAGAATACAGGAATGTTATAATTAGGGGATTTTACCTTTTCATCTGGCCTTTTGATATAAACAAATAAAAAGTTTTAGTTTTATTCCTACCTCTTCTCTACTAATATCCATATTCCAGACTGTGATCCCTCCATCTGCTGAACAAGAAACCAGTTGTCGTGTGAGCTGGAGGTAACAGACGGCCTGCACCTTATCACTGTAAAGAAAAAAAAAATCAGCTAGATAAGTTATGTAATATTCACGTTTTGCATGTTTGACTTGAAACCGTTCGAATCTTGTGGGGGTTTTTTTGGGTGGGGATGCTTGCTAAGAACGTTTTCAAATATCAACTGCATACCTGGATTTTTAAAAAATATTACTATTAATTTGCATATAATACCTGAATGTCAGTTTTATATTGTGTAGATTGTAGCTTTACATGTACAACCGTCTTTCCAAACATATTGCTACCAAAAATAGCAGACTATAAACTTCAGATCCGCAGTCAAAATGGACAATAGATATGGAAGCTATAGTCTAGCATACTTGGAAAAAGCCAGGTTAAAAAAGGTATTGCTGTCATCTTTCCAGATATTTCAGGGTTAATTATAAACAGGTACTAAAGGTTGAAGGTGGCTCAGTGGCTAAGACACTGAGGTTGTCGATCGAAAGGTCGGCAGTTCAGTGGTTCAAATCCCTAGTGTCGCGTAACGGGGTAAGCTCCAGTTACTTGTCCCAGCTTCTGCCAACCTAGCAGTTTGAAAGAACATAAAAAACGCAAGTAGAAAAATAGGGACCACCTTTGGTGGGAAGGTAACAGCATTCCGTGCGCCTTTCATGTTTAGTCATGCCAGTCACATGACCATTTGGACAGCGCTGGCTCTTTAGCTTTGAAACGGAGATGAGCACTGCCCCGTCGAGAACGACTAGCACGTATGTGCGAGGGGAATCTTTACCTTTACCTTACTAAAGGTCAGAATAGATTTTGAAGAATACATTTTTGTAACTCTTGGTGCAAATTTCAGCTGCTAAATTATTTTACTGATCCAGTAAAGCAGATATTGGCTCAAATTCTGCAATTTTTGATAAAGTATTTTGATCTTTTAATCTTTTTGCCTTCCTCAAGAAGAGAGAATCATTCTGTTTAGTGGAGACACTTTTTATTCATACATGAGTTAAAGTATTAAGTGGCTGCATATCTTAAATGTTTGTTAATGTACTGTTACATTTGCAAGAACGAAGTATTTAATAAATGGTGATAATGTGTTTTGTAAAAGAAGGGTTTTGCATAAACAGAATTCCAAAATTTAGTCTTTTGGGGGAGCATGGGGACCGTCATTAGCACTGCACTGTTTCTTAATGATAGAAGACTCTAATGAAGCAAGAGCCTTTATTGATACTTGGGGAATTAACAAATAATTAAAGTCTTTGTCATGTATCATCTACCAGCAAATGCCTTAATTGCAGAAAAAATCTACTGCATTTTTCTGGATCCTTGCAATTTATTTGCATATGTCTCATGCTTTTCTGTCAGCATGCCATGTGTCTGCACTAAGGTGTAAGATACAACTAGGTAAAACTAAGAAACAAACAGAAAGATCTAAAGCATCAGATTTCAAATCTTTACCTCAAACTTTGTGTGCTTTTGAAGATTATCAAAACAGCATACTGCAGTAACTCATTTAGAAACAGCACTAGTTGATTTGTCTGACAGAAAGAGAACCAAATAAAATCTTTCATCCCTATGTAACACAAAAGGCTAATCAGAATTAATACATGCTAGGAAACAAAATGGCTACATACTGATGACCTTGAAGAAGCAGGGTCCGACCTCTTCTTCCACCAATGTCCCACATGATTATGCTGTTATCAGATGCTCCAGAGAAGAGTAGTCGCTGAACAGGATCCCACCACAAAGAAGAAATACTTCCTATATATATATATATATATATATATGGGGTGTGGGTGGGGAGAGAGTGAAATGTTGACAATGTACACTTGCTGGATGAATTTATAAAAACAGAAATCCTATGGCAATCTGTCTCTTAAAGGGATACTTTTATTGTAGCAAAACGAAACAGCTGAAAGGAAAACGTGACATAGCACAAAGTGGAGAATTTTTTCCTTTCCTGATTAGAAAAAGGCCTATGTTGAAATTGTATTTTAACCTTGGGGATATTTTTTTAAATGAATTCTTCACAGAAAACAGAGATCTCAATCTTCTTCAACTGCTAAACTTAAGCTATTTTGGTATTTTTGAATTTCAAATTAAATGTAGTCATGGGAAAAATTGTTTACTTCCTGGTAAAATGAAAATGACTGAAAATTCTATAGTTAAAACATTATAGAATGTTTTTAACATTATAGACTTTCACAAATGTTCATTTGTGGCAACATGCATATCCATTAAAAAAAATCCCCAAAAATCAACTAAAATGCAGGATGAGACCTCTCAAAGGTACAATTTCTCTCAATCCATTTCAACTGGATTGAAATTGTAGAAGTTAGTAGAAGTTGAAGTGTACCTTCATATGCAAGATCAATGCTTGCCTTATCAAAGATTCATTCCTTCCCCTATCTTTTTTAATAAACTGAAGAATGTTAGACACTGAAGCAAGTGCTGTGTTGGTTAGAGAGCCAAATTAAAATAAAGAAAACTCAACTTTAAAATCCTTAGTGTTAATTAAATCATTAGGTGATTTAGAATGAAGTCATTCAGAAGTCATTTCAATTTGCTATAATCGACCCTACAGAATTGTTATGAAATTAACAACTGGAGACTCATATAAACTATCTTATGCCTCATGGGGGGAAAAAGCAAGGTATACTACATATAAAGAAACACATAAATGTTCCAATTAATATATTTTAACCAAACCGGGTGTCTATAAGCCAAATAAAAGTATATTCATCTATCAAAGCATCATGTGGGCAAACTCAGAAACTCAGAAGGGGATTTCTTATGTTAAGGGAACATTTACATTTTCTAAATTATAAATTTGTTAAACATATATTAGTGCTTACGCTAACTTTCCACATGACTCTCAACTCAAAAAAGATACCCAGTAGGTACCAAGGATTTTGAAAATTATTATATGATCTTGGTTTGCACATCTAGGATTTAACTGAAAAAAGGGCCTGGACAGAAATGCACCTGGAAACTATAAATAAAGCACTCCCAACTCCTTAGAGGAAAAGCAGCCAGTGCAGCAACACAGTACCAGGTAATTGAGCCCCAACATTTGACAGCAGAAGCTGTATCTGAATAGCATTTTACTGGTAGATTGCCTTAGTCAAGTTTTCTGCAACCTCTGTGTGCTAAGTAGTGGCTCATCCCACCTGAGCAGAAAAAGTTAACTGTCCCAAGAAGGTACATGTCAGTGTATGGCAATTAAAACCTGATAAAGATGATTAGCATTAGTTGAATAAAAGAAAACAATAAAAAGGATGTTAAAGAAGAGATAGGAAATAAATCCTTTTAAGAATGCCAAAGATTTTCGGAATCCTTTGTAAACCACTTCCTGTGTTATGTGATAGTCTTAAGAAATAATATTCTCCAGAAATTAGCAAATATCTTTATTTAGGATTTAATAATACAGTAAAAATTGGGTGACTAGTTGACGTAAGAAATTAATACATCAGTTATCATGAAAACAGGCTGAGACTCAACACTTGAAAGTCTGACATCTAGTGTTTATATAGTTTAAACACAAGAAAAGTTTAGAATGAAGTGATAATTAAACTGGAAGAGGTTGGCCATTCAGTGCAGGAATCCAAAGTAAAGCATCCTAGACAGATACTATCTAGCTTCATTTGAATAGCTCCCTATTTTTCTTAACTGGCAATTCTGACCTCAAACTGCTCCTACTGTAAATACATTTTTTCTGACATTCAACCAAAATTTGCCGTCCTGTAATTTAAACCATTATTTTGTGTTCTGTACTCTGAAATAATGGAAAACAGCCTTTGGCTTTCTTTGGACATTTAACTTTTTAATTAAAAATATTCAGTTCAAAATTGGTTTATATTTCTGGCCAAATATTAATATTCTTGTTATAAATTTAGTTTTGTAAATTTTTGAGCAGTTATCTCAGTAATCATACAGTTCAATATTACTTAGAATCACATGATTTCTTAACTCCAGTTCACATACCCCCTGTAAAGATCTTTCATGTCATTATACTTTTTTTTTTCCTCTCTGGATCTTCAAGGAAAAATTTGCTATCCCACTAAAATGTAGAACTTAAAAAAAGTCACTACAGACTAATAAGTGAATGGTTGAAAGATCCAAGTCTCTGATCGTGGGAAAAATAAATAAGCCTGGTTTAGCTCAGCAGACTAAAAGCATAGTGATTTAAACCATCTGTCTGCAATTACTGTAAGTTTGAATCTCACCAGGCTCAAGGTTGACTCAGCCTTCCATCGTTTCTAAGGTAGGTTAAATGAGGACCCAGTTTGTGGGGGCAATAAGCTGACTTTGTATAAATATACGAATGTATGAAGGCTATTGCTTAACGCATTGTAAGCCGCCCTGAGTCTCCGGAGAAGGGCGGCATATAAATCAATCTTTTTTTTAAAAAAAGTGTTCTAAGACTGGATTCACATACACATTGAGACATGGCTTGACAAGCATTGTTCCAAAATAAACCATAATTGGCTGGATTTGTGTATATGTATGTTATGAGATAAAGTTTGGGATGCTATAGTAAGTATTTGTGTGTTGCAGAACAGGTGATTCTGGATAAGAGAACACCAGCTAGAACAAATTGTTTTGTTGTGGGTTAGCCAGCATTAAAAAAAGGTGTAGGGAGCTGCAAGAGGAAGCTCAGTTAGGTTAGCAAAGATAAAATTGAGAGTTAACTGAATAAAAATTGATATAAGAATTGTTTTTGAAGAAAACAATGTTTTTCAATTAGATATGAATAATCTTTTTATCTGAGATAAGTAATCGGATGTTTTGGATCAATGTTTGAATATGGTAATGAATTGTATAAAGAAATACATTTTCTTTACAAAGAAGATAGAAGTTCACAGGGTTATGTGTTTTTAGTATGGATTAGCAACTGATGGAATTCCACAGCAGGCTTAGGTATAGTGTCATCAGTATGGAGATAAACAAAAGTAATCTTGTTTCTACCTACTACATTCAGGGAACCTAATGAAAAAAATGTAGACAATTTTAGCAAAGTAAAATATAATTCAGGCATGATAATAGTACTATTGGTGAAAAGCCAAACAACATGTAACCAGTTCTGGTTGGGATTATGCTGTCTCTAAAAGAATTTCTTAGTTGAATTTGATTTGTATGAGAACATCATTATTAGGAATGAGTTGGGGAATTCTGTTTTAGTTTAACCGATAATGGTAATATGACCGCAACTGGATTCAGATTGATCTCCATCATTTATCCATTTATTATATGCAGACTTCATTACTGCTAACATAAGATTGCTTGTAAAGATTGGTCAAGACACGGTGGAGAAGGCTTATTGGTAAAAACCAAGAATGCTCTTTCACCTTCAGATCAAGTTCAAAATTTTGCCATGTTTTAAAACAGTATTTGATTTAGTTGCCTTGAAATTGCCTGAAATGCTACTAAAATGATAGTATGTGCTAAATATGTTGAAGAAAGTCAGAAAATGGCTGATAAAGGGGGAAATCCTATCTGATGAATTAAGTAAAAATAATAATTGTATAAGATACAATCCACTCAAAGTTACAAGCAGATTCAGGATAGATTTTAGAAGATTAATGGCAAAAAATAATAATAAATAACCTAATTTGAGTACTCTTGACAAATATGAAGTGGGAATAAAGTCCATGTCAAGTTTAGAAGGTTATCCAATGGGTGAAAAGTAATCAAAATATTACTCAACATTGTACAAATGTATTTGAAGAATTCGTTTTAACAATTACTGGATAAAAATATTATAGGATAACACATTAAAAAAGACACAATTGTATCTAAAAAGGATTCAATGTGGGTTGGTCACCAGGACCAGAGTTTAGTCTTCTGAGCTTTTGGATTTGTGCTGGAGCCCATTGTCAAGGAACTTCACTATTCTGGTAACTCCTCTCTACCATTCTGGTAACTTCCCTCTACCATTCTGATAAAGAGAAATTCCCTGAAGATGGGTCTAGCATGAGTCCGAAATTGGAAGACTTAAATCTCTGGTCCCAATGACCGACCCAGGCTGGATCCTGAAACTTATCCTGGCACACGTATTTTTGCCTTCATTTGAAAGAAAATTCATTTCAAAGTTGTAATTCAAAATTTATTAATTTATTTATCTACTTTGAAAAACAAGTGCAAAAAATCTAGTAAGAATTTTTTAAAGACTCCAGATTGTATGCCTAATTTACAGGAGAGCTAATTCATTGCTTTGCTTTATGCAAACATGTAAAACATTTTAATATCAATGTGTTTATGTATATTAGGATTTTATTGAAGTTGTTCAATAAACACTCATTTTAGACTTGGTTAGATTTATTTTATTGCTTTTAAAATATTTTTTTAAAAAACTGATCAAACATTAACATAAATATTTAATTAAAATTTCAAGCTATATTTCCTCATGGGGGCCCACTAGAGCTAACAATTTCAATAATTACTATGAGGAAATACTGCAGTTTTTAAAGAGTTTTATAAATCTTCATGTTTAAGTACCAGAATGATATTTAATCCATTTGGAATAAACATTTGATAGTATAAAGAGACAACTGCCTTGATCAGCATGAGCTATGCCACCCACATACTACAGGGAGAAAGTATGGCCACCATTATTCATCTTTTGATAATATTTCTCTTGAATATTAGAATGCACTATTATGGACCTGATGCTACATTTGATCCAAACCTATACTGGAAAAATGTACTGGACATAGGGGTTATGACTGCCAAATACTAAATTTTTTTGAATCAGCCTCCATTAACCTAAACAAAATTTCAAGCCTAGGCAATAATTTGACTGAGGGAGAATAGTGGATATCTCACTGCAACATTAAGGATCAAGTTGCATCTCTAATGTTTCATTTTATATAAAAAAAGAAAGATT
Source organism: Ptyas mucosa (assembly GCA_012654045.1). Taxonomy (NCBI): domain Eukaryota; kingdom Metazoa; phylum Chordata; class Lepidosauria; order Squamata; family Colubridae; genus Ptyas; species Ptyas mucosa. The sequence continues at coordinate 23,499,305 of WNWU01000019.1, read as the reverse complement.
TGAGCCTCATTCAATTGAAAAACAAGTTACCTTCATGACCCTTGAGAGTTGTGATCACCGAACTTGTGCTCTGTTCTAACTTCAACAAAGTAATCTGTCCAGAGTAATCTCCAATAAAGGCATGCTGAGTTTCAAAGTCATATCTTAATACAATCCCAAGTCAAGGAGTATGTTTTCAAGTCTCAGTAGTTCCAACAGAAAGCAAAAGACTGACCATAAAAAGTAATCTATTTTAATTTTCTTGAAAGCAGTTAGTAACCTGCCACCAGATCCATCCATTTAGAATTCCAGATAAGAATTAGTGAGTCTACTTTTATTTTGAAATAAATAAATAAATAAATAAGAGATTATGGGTGTCTAAAAATCACTGTCAGTTAACAGTTTAAAACATGCATATTTTTCATTGAGAGAATTTATTTTCATAGGTCCAGCTATATGTACACCTATAAACAAGACAGAAGGAAATCAAAGAGAGAAATATAAAATTGCACTCATGTACTGTAGGTAATAGTAGTCCTTCTATACAGGAGGTAGAATATCAGCAAAAACAGCATGATGAGAATTGAAAGAAGAAATACAAGTGAGCATACAGCTAGCCTAAGTGGGGACAGATGAGACTGAGGAGAAACCCTGATTCAGAGAACATCTAAGAAATGTCTTTCCTCTCAGCTAAAATCCATATTTACTGATTATGTAATTAAATCTATACACTTATTTTGTTACCATCTCTTGTAGTCACCTCTTTTTCCATTATATAAATCTAATAAACTTTTATGAAAAAGCAATCTCCTATTATATTAAAAATTCTTTACAAATTTATTTTCTCACATTAACCCTATTCTTATTAAAAAGAAGTAATTTAAAAGCTTTTTGGTTCCCCAAAGAAGCATTACAGGCCGATCAATATATCTAACGAAACAAAATAAATCCAAATAAAATTGGATAGATCATAACATGACTAGACCAAGAATATACGTATTTAAGTCAGCTTGTTGCTCAGCCTTTATATATGTGTGTGCGCGCACGCATGCATGCATGCATATCTGTGGAGATACATATTTTCAGCTTCGTGCTCCTAGAAGCACGAAGTCGAAAGCACCAGCCTGAAGATGACGAATGAGACTTCGTCGAAACGTCACCAAGACACTTCCAATTTTACGTGGGAGAAAACCCGAATAACCAAAGACCTACATACAAACACCTGCATATAGATGTAAGTCTTTGGTTATTGGGGTTTTCTCCCGAATAACCAAAGACCTACATACAAACACCTGCGAAAACCTCAGTATATATATATATATATATATAAACATACATACATATATAGCTTTTTTTTAAATGTGTATTTTTGTTTCATCCAGGTTTTTCCTACGTAAATCAAGATCTTTATACAGCCATAGTTCAGTGAAATCTCATTCACTAGATTTTTTTACGTAGGAATATCCTGGATGAAACACATACACATAAAATACACATAAAAATACACATAAAAAACCTACGACAAGAGAATAAAATAAAATAAATATTTGACCTTTACAGGGCGGAGTAAGGAGATAAGGGTGTGGCTAACTGAAGAAGACAAAGAAGTCAGAAATAGCTATCTTAGTCTCCCTTAAGTCCCACAACAGACAGCAAAATGCTGCTTTGATATCTGATAAAGCCAAAAAATCTAGTGAGATTTCACTGAACTATGGCTGTATAAAGATCTTGATTTATGTAAGAAAAACCTGGATGAAACAAAAAACCTACGAAAAGAGAATAAAATTATATGTGTGTGTGTGTGTGTGTGTGTGTGTGTGTCTATAGGTCTTTGGTTATTCGGGTTTTCTCCTGCGTAAAATTGGAAGTGTCTTGGTGACGTTTCGATAAAGTCTCATTCATCATCTTCAGGCTGGTGTTTTCGGCTTCGTGCTTCTAGGAGCAATGTGTGATCTCAGCTGTTTCTTCCTTTTAACTGCTAGTGGGGTGTGAACTGATTGGCTGGGAGCTTGGCTGTGTTCTGATTGGGTGGAGGTGTGTTCTGATTGGTTGGGTGCTTGACCAAAGAGCTACATACAAACACCCGCGAAAACCTCAGAAAACACACACACACATATTATATTGCATTTTTTGGACTATAAGACGCACCAAGATTTCGAGGAGGTAAGTAAGAAAAGGGGGTTTGCAGGCCTCCCAAACCCTCTCTGAGCCCCATTTTTCGCAAAAACAGGCTCGTTTTTGCAAAAGATGGGGCACGCAGAGGATTTGGGAGGCCTGAAGAGTGCTTCTGGGGGTTGGGGAAGGACAAAAACACTGTTTTTGTGAAAAACAGGCCCATTCAACAGAAGAGCCGAGGTGGCACAGTGGTTAGAGTGTAGTACGGCAGCTACTTCAGCTGACTGCTAGTTCAGCAGATCAGCAGATCAAATCTCACCGGCTCAAGTGACGCAGCTTTCCATCCTTCCGAGGTGGGTAAAATGAGGACCCAGATTGTTGAGGGCAATATGCTAATGCTAATGCAATATGCTAATATGCTATATGCTAACTTTGTAAACTGCTTAGAGAAGGCTGTAAAGCACTATGAAGCAGTATAGAAGTCTAAATAATTTTTTTTTTTTAAAAATGGGATGAGCGGGGTGGGGCTTCGGGAGATCAAAAATGGCTGTGTTTGGTGTATAAGATGCACCAACATTTCCACCCTCTTTTAGGAAGGGGGAAGTGCGTCTTATACTCCGAAAAATACAGTGTGTGTGTATATGTGTGTATGTATTTGTCCATATTGGAACATATCAGATTTGTTTAACTTGCCTTAACCAGCTGATTAGCAACCATGCATTGGAGGCTTTTGACATCATTCTGAAACAATAATGTCTGGCTATGAACTATTTCATGTTATGCAAAAAAGGGTTCACAAGTTGGCATATCACAGAGAGAAGGCAATTATTACACTAATTTTGCTAAAGCCTATGCTTATATAAATCAAATAAACCATAAACTAACTAACTAACTAACTAAACTAACTAACTAACTATATACAGTCATGGCCGTAAATGTTGGCACCCCTGAAATTTTTCCAGAAAATGAAGAATTTCTCACAGAAAAGTATTGCAGTAACACATGTTTTGCTATACACGTTTATTCCCTTTGTGTGTATTGGAACAAAACCAAAAAAGGGAGGAAAAAAAGCAAATTCTCCGAGACCGCCTGCTGTCACCGATGACCTCCCATCGATCCGTGCGCTCCCACAGAGAGGGCCTCCTCAGGGTGCCATCAGCCAAACAATGTAGGCTGGTGACCCCCAGGGGGAGAGCCTTCTCTGTGGGGGCACCCACCCTCTGGAACCAGTTGCCCCCGGAGATTAGGAGAATTCATGACCTCAGTGCCTTCCGCCATGCCCTAAAAACACATTTTTTCCAACAAGCCGGGCTGGCTTAAGAAGAAATTTTAAATATTTTTAATATTTTAATTGGTCTGTGAGTTTTAAATTTTGTAGCCAAATTATATATATTTTAAATGTCTTAATATTTATATTTCATGTTTTTTATGTCTGGCTGTACACCGCCCTGAGTCCTCAGGGAGAAGGGCGGTATATAAATTGGAAATAAAATAAAAAATAAAAAAATAAATTGGACATGTCACACAAAACTCCAAAAATGGGCTGGACAAAATCATTGGCACCCTTTCAAAATTGTGGATAAATAAGATTGTTTCAAGCATGTGGTGCTCCTTTAAACTCATCTGGGGCAAGTAACAGATGTGGGCAATATAAAACTCACACCTGAAAGCAGATAAAAAGGAGAGAAGTTCATTTAGTCTTTGCATTGTGTGTCTGTGTGTGCCGCACTAAGCATGGACAACAGAAAGAGGAGAAGAGAACTGTCTGAGGGCTTGAGAACCAAAATTGTGGAAAAATATCACCAATCTTAAGGTTACAAGTCCATCTCCAGAGATCTAGATTTGCCTTTGTCCACAGTGTGCAACATTATCAAGAAGTTTGCAACCCATGGCACTGTAGCTAATCTCCCTGGGCGTGGATGGAAGAGAAAAATTGATGAAAGATGCCAACACAGGATAGTCCGGATGGTGGATAAGCAGCCCCAAACAAGTTCCAAAGCAATTCAAGTTGTCCTGCAGGCTCAGGGAGCATCAATGTCAGCGCGAACTATCCGTCGACATTTAAATGAAATGAAACGCTATGGCAGGAGACCCAGGAGGAGCCCACTGCTGACACAGAGACATAGAAAAGCAAGACTACAGTTTGCCAACATGTACTTGAGTAAGCCAAAATTCTTCTGGGCAAAGATCTTGTGGACAGATGAGACCAAGATAAAGCTTTTTGGTAAAGCACATCATTCTACTGTTTACCGCAAACGGAATGAAGCCTACAAAGAAAAGAACACAGTACCTACAGTGAAATATGGTGGAGGTTCACTGATGTTTTGGGGTTGTTTTGCTGCCTCTGGCACTGGATGCCTTGAATGTGTGCAAGGCATCATGAAATCTGAGGATTACCAAAGGATTTTGGGTCGCACTGTGGAGTCCAGTGTCAGAAAGCTGGGTTTGCGTCAGAGATCTTGGGTCTTCCAGCAGGACAGTGACCCCAAACATACATCAAAAAGCACCCAGAAATGGATGGCAACAAAGCACTGGAGAGTTCTGAAGTGGCCAGCAATGAGTCCAGATCTCAATCCCATTGAACACCTGTGGAGAGATCTTAAAATTGCTGTTGGGAAGAGGCGCCCTTCCAATAAGAGAGACCTGGAGCAGTTTGCAAAGGAAGAGTGGTCCAAAATTCCAGGTGAGAGGTGTAAGAAGCTTATTGATGGTTATTGGAAGCGACTGATTTCAGTTACTTATTCCAAAGGGTGTGCAACCAAATATTAAGTAAAGGGTGCCAATGATTTTGTCCAGCCCATTTTTGGAGTTTTGTGTGACATTACGTCCAACTTGTTTTTTTTCCTCCCTTTTTTGGTTTTGTTCCAATACACACAAAGTAAATAAACATGTGTATAGCAAAACATGTGTTACTGCAATTCTTTTCTGTGAGAAATACTTCATTTTCTGGAAAAATTTCAGGGGTGCCAACATTTACAGCCATGACTGTGCGTATGTGTGTATGTGTGTATATGTGTGTGTGTGTGTGTGTGTGTGTGTGTGTATAGAGAGAGAGAGAGAGCGAGAGAGGGAGAGAGGGAGAGAGACAGAGACAGAGACAGATACATACACACAACTGAAATAACTCATTAAATAACTACAGCAAGTATTAGCACCCAACAAACAGGTTCCCAATTTTCTTGACTGGATGTTATATTATTCAGTCATTTCAATGGAAGGCTCTTCTTTGTCTTCCAAAATCAGTTTTCTTCAGCTCTTTTCTGCAACAGCTAGGGCTGAGAAAGGAAGATAACGATGACTGGGTAGAATCAGCAACAGCTGTCCCCTGATGTTATCAATCCATTTATTTAAATAAAATGGATGTGAAATAGTAAGAAATGTTGGTTGTCAATAGAAAGCATTCTTCTACTCAAAATCATTTGAGAAAGGTATCACCTTTCAAAAGTCTATTTGGTATAAGTGGCAAATAATGTATTAGTCTCAAATTCCAGCATTTCCTTATGGTAATACTCCAAGTAACATTTATAATACTTTTACAATTTACAGTAATAGCAAAAACTTTTCAAGTTGATGAGTTTCTTGACAGAACCAACACAGCATGAAATACAAATGCGGCAAAACATTAAGACTGGTTAAACAAACTTTAAGAAATTGCACATCTACTATGATATAGCTACTTTGAAGGATACTGTAGGCAAGATGCCCAGGAAGTGAAATAGTGTCTTCCCAACATATTTCCACTTCTGGTACACATCCAGCTGACAGATTTATCATGGCCAGTGCTAATCACCCATTCTGCTTCCAAGCAAAAAGTGATTGCTGACACTCTGTTCTGGTGTGCTGTACAGACAGACAAGAAATTATAACACAGAGATAAAAATATTTATACATGAAATGGAACTGACGTGATCAAGCCTAGATTTGTTTCTCTTTCTTTAGTATTCGCCAGGCATTAATTCATTTAATTTTTTCCTCTCACTATTCATTTCCTTCAAACGGAAATGAAACATTACCCTTCATTAATGCAAAAGAGAAGCATAGATGAGAATTCCTAACTGTAATTACACCACATTGCGTAATTAAACCAAGAAGAGAGAACATTATGAAAAAGACATTATAAAATTAGTTTGAAATCAGACAAGTCTTGTTTTGGGAAAAGCCAACAATTTTTATATAAAAGCTGTCATGTTATTTTAATATAAGGCTTATCTCAAGGCCACATTCTTATCTATGGCTTAGTTGCAAACAGGATTGTCTTATATTGTGTTGGCATTTCAGTCAAAAGAGCTTATGAATGGAGCAACATATTGTTCTAATATTTCGGTTTCCTCTGTGAGTGCGTGCGTGCACATATGCACAAAATATGCATATACTAATACTACCACCACCACCACCACCACCACCACCACCACCACCACCACCACTTCTTGCAGGGGAAACAAAGGAATTCATTTTTCTTCAAGTGAAGCCAAAATGAGAATTGCATGAATTCTGCCCTGATACATGATTAGGATATTATGCTGTGCAGGTGATTTGGTAACAGGAAAGAAAATAGAATAAGAGAATGAGGGATCCTTGGTGTTCTCTGAATTTGACTATTTACTTGCAGACATTTCATTACCCAAACTAGATAAAATCAATCATGTGCTACAAAAATTCTCCTTCATAAGAATATGAGAATTGTTTACAGGATTATAAATTACAATTGTCTTTAGGTTCTACAGTTATAGTTCATATCCTTCAACCAATGTTGGTTCATATATATGCTTACTACTTATTTTATGAAAATATTATCCATGTCAATTAAAATTAAACCAATATTCCATATAAATTATTGAAGGCTACTCATATGTGCAGGGATATGTCTCATTACCTGGATAAGTCCTGACAAAATTCATCTTATTGAAGTCTTCTGAGATGTGAAATTCCTGAAATCATAAGCAAACAGTAAGATACATGATCTAGAAATCCTGTTGATGCCAGAAAAAAATACCTTCACAACCAAAAACAAACAGAAATGTGGGAATCACTGACCCCTACTGAATGATTAACAGCCTCTATCATCTTGCAATTAAAATGTCAAGGTTTGAACTACTTTCGTTTAGGAAACGGAGATGAGTTTGGCTACTGGGATAAAAACTTGTTCCGAATGGCTCTTCTGGTAGAAATTTCTTGGATGCTCTTTGCAAGAAGACTACAGAGTGTCTTATGGTATTTGGATACTATGGTTCTACTCTCTAAATATGTTTGAAAGGCCTTTATATTAAAATAGCAATATTTCATTCTTTTTTTTTACTTTGAGAATGAAATCCTCTACCCTTTTATAAAGAAAAGTCTCATTGCAATCAATAAAGTTTACTTCCAGCCAGAAGTGCACCATATTTTACTATAAAGATGTTTTATGCTGCTTTAAAAACTGGCACAGGAATAAACTATTAAAACAAACAAAATTTGTGTAGGAAACATTTTCTCCATTGAAATTGTGACTTCAAATGAGGAATAGTTAGTCACTTTTGTTCTTCAGTTAATATGGGATCTCTTCCTACAAATTTCCAAAGCATGACTAGAATCATATGCTAAAACTTCACTTTTAAAAAAAATATCCGTGCAGAAGAAATGACTACCTCTTAGGCTAAGTTAGAACTTTTTGCTTGTTTTAAATATATTAGCTTTGCTCTGTGGATGTATTCATCTCAGAGCTTTGGAGAATACTGTATTTTTAAGACTAAGAGGTAAGCAAGAAAAAAAAATGTTTTTGCCCTCCCCGGCTCCCTGGAGCACCCTGCAGGCCTCCCAAACCCTCTGCGGGGCCTGTTTTTATGAAAAACGGGTCTGTTTTTTGCAAAAACAAGGGCGTTTTTGTCCTCCCCAGCCCACAGGAGCACTCTGCAGGCCTCCCAAAGCCTCTGTGTGCCCCATTTTTGCAAAAAACATGATGCGCGGAATGGGCTTCGGGATGCCAAAACTGGCTGTATTCGGTGTATAAGATGCACCAATATTTCCACCCTCTTTTAGGGGGAAAAAAGTGCGTCTTATACTCCAAAAAGTACGGTAATTACCTTGCCTGCATTCTGAATTCCCATACAGACTTGTTTCATATTATTTTTTACTACGAATGTTAGTTTCACCATGAAAGTCAGGAAAGACCACAAAGGTATACAGAAAAGTAATGATAAAAGCTGATAAAAACTGTGTAGTTCATGGTCTGAAATACTAATATTTCCTTTTTCCCCTTCTGCAAAGCCAAATTTAAGTTTCCTGTAAATATGAATGATTTCCATAGTTTACCAAATTAAAACGAACACTAGATAAGCAGCAGAACTTAAGATGCACCACATACTTCACACCAGAAAATGAGCTGAAGATACAATTTGGATACTGTTTCATTAAAAATACCTGCAATGGGAAGTAGAAGCCTTTGTACCTCTGTTCCTAAAAAGAGATGGGTGCCCAAGTACAAAGAAAGAAAATCTACCGTATTCAACATATTGATAATAACAGAAAGATTAAATTCCTTCCATTTTCAGAAATAGATGTCAAAGAAAAGAATTCTAATCTAACTCTTTTCCTGATAGTCTCCCGTAGCACAGTAACTGACACGTGAAAAATTACACTATTCTCTATAGGACAGACTTGACATCAAGCTGACCTTGGCTGATATTACAAAGCTAAGTAAGGTTGTACTTGGTTAGTGTCTAGATGGGAAATCACAAATATCAGGCTGTAAACTCGATTATGAAATTAAGAAAATATCCTGAAAGGCCTTACAATTATTACAATAATACATAGATTTGAATATGAAATTACTAAAAGTTGCATTCTCTTCAAAGAAAACTACTTTCTAGATTCTATTGGAAAACTTCAGAGATGTTTCATTAAACAGAAAACCAAGTACAGGCCATGTAGATTAGCTCTAGAGCTACTGATGCCATCAAATTAATTTACACAAAATCAGCACACTATTCTATAATGTGTTATTGCGGGAATCTCAAAAAATGTTCTTGAACAATGATTATCAAAGTTTATTTGTGCATATTTGCATTGAAAGCTTAGGCTTGATGAATACTAGATATTGATGTGCAATGTGAATGTTTTTAGCAGCAGTTAAATGTATAGTCAATTAAAAATGAATCCTTACCATAATAGCTCCGTTATCTTGGCCTACAAATATTCGTCTGCTGTCGTGATGATAAGCCATAGTTGAACAAGGAGCTGCCCAAAGAAATGTTGATTTGTAAAGTCAGTATTATACTGAATTGAATTTCTGTCTATCAAAGCAATAGCAAAGAAATGATTTTACATAACCAAATGTGAAATCATAAAAATTCTGATTCATTGGAATCTAATCTAAGTGCACTTACATGACATTGTATGGTAGATACTGGGCCAATACTGTCCACTGTCTCTCTTTAGCCATACTCTAATCGTCCTGTAAATATAAATATGGGGAGAAATGTTAGGAAAATTATTATCCCAGTCAGTCTATTTGGTTTTCCAAAAAAGATCTGCAGTAGGAAAAACTATTCTGATACCAAATTGTTTTGACAAATGATTTTTGAATGTGTATAGTTACTGGGATATAACATCTTCTGATAACAAGAGAGAACATGGCAAATGCTAAATCCCACCTTGTTATTAATTTAAATTTATATAGCCACTCACCTCACATAAACAACTGGGAGATGAGTACAATTAAAAAACATCAATATAATACAAAATAATACATGACATATTGAATGCAATGGGGCAAGAGAGATAAGTGGTGTTTTTGCGATTAATTCTTGCTCACATCAGGACATTCTAATACCTGTTGCCCTACTATAGCTCATACTTACCCATAAAATCTATTTATGTATGATGCTATCTCAAAGTTTGGGCAGATAAGAGGGTTGTAAAACATTTGAGCTGCCATTTCTGTTTTTCTAGTAGAAGGGCAAAGACAGATACAATTCCTAATATTCCATGTCAGTGTTTGGCCATTGTGATTCTCTAAATGTTGATTTGATTTCCCAGTAGCCTCAACCAGCATGATCAATGGTGAGAAATGCTGTGAGCTATAGTCTATTGTCTTCTGGAATGCCACAGGTTTACTTTTTTTGCATTGCTCTCACTGCATACAGAAATTAAAAGAATCAAAGCAATAATAAAAACAAAGTTCACTTGACAGCAAAGACTAAGCTACAAAGATCGTTTTGGAAGATAAACTTCTAAAAGGCTTGTAAATAGATGAACTAGTAGTTAACCTACTGAGAGTTTACACATAGTGATTAATTACACTTCAGCATTCAGCTGACAAATGAAATGATATATATGTGTTCGGAGGGGGACCCTTAAATTGTGTTATACCTCACAGTGCTTGACCTGTTTCTGTAATTCCGAACAATGCACATTAGTAATGAAAACCAATTTAATCTTTCCATGGTTCCAATTCCTATTTGAAGTAAGAACTGAGAATAAAAAGAAACAGGAAGGCACCAGCATAGTTCATCCACATTGAAAAAAATACACATTATTCCCCTAGGTTCAGTGTAATTAATGCAACTGATGTAGTATTCCCTGAAGGCTCTTGTGAACGACTAACAATTAACTCTTTGGTCTGAGGAAGAAGATCATTATCCAATTATATAAGAACTCTGTAGGATAATTTTTCTATAATACCTAATACTCTATTAGCTACTTAAAAATTGTAACTTTATTGTGAATATCAAATGCAGATGTTTAAGAACCATTCAAAGAAACATCTAAAGAACAATTTTGCAGATCATGTAAACTCAAAGTATTTTGCATACAAATTAAAACAAGTTTTAATAGCTACCAAACCAGTGTCAATAGATATTGTTATAAGATAACCTATATCTTACAGAAGAGGCAGACAAACATTCCAAGACAAGGTCTGTTTATAATACTGCCCCTACTAAATCAAAATAAGATTCTGCTTAAATAAATCCAGCTTTTAAATAAAATCATGGCTGAGAAAAAAGATTAAATATCCTTTTGTTATGTGGAGTTCTAATAAAAATAGAACTTTTCTGATTTAAGAATCAGAAATAAGGAATATAACAGTTAATTATAAAGCAAACTCCAGTTAGTATCATTCTAAGTATTATGAATAGCTTTGTAAGCATATTTTCATCGCAAAGTTTACCACACATTATGCAGTAACCTGGAAAATATTACTCCAGACCGCATTGTTATTTCTTAGTATTTTCTTCCTATAGTCAATGTTAAAGAGACAAAAATACAGGAAAAAATATGCATGTGGAATGTTTTCAACGTTTTAGAGAAAGGTTTTCCTTGACATGCTATCAAAATGCATCATTCTCCACTACAGATGTTTTTCAAAGTTTTGAAAATTGTACTAAGAATATACTTCAGTGGCAGAGCAATAACTAACCCCAAACTTCCTTTCCTTCTTCCCATCATATAGATGCAGCACAAGACCACAGTTTACGAGTCCCATCAAGTAAGTAACACTGTCTGGGGATAGTAAAGAGTTACAGTCCAACTCCCCCCACCCCTTTGGTGATGATGGCAAAGAAGCAACTCTATTAGTTCACTCCCACTTATAATAGGAGCCCATCAGACCAGCATTGCTCTGTGTTTCAGCTTCTATCCCAGGGCAATAACCATATTGAACTCTACGGTATAGTGCAATATCAGGTTTTCAATTTCAATTATATAGAATGTAAAAGGATGTATGTTTGTGTTTTTATTTTTGTAGTTATAATGTACACTGTAGACGGCATTTAATTTTATTGTACCATGTGCAATGACAATAAAGTAACTTTACTTTACAGAGTGCCTACCATGTTTCCTCTATTTGTATCTATCACGGTATAGCGCAATATCGGGTTTTCAATTTCAATCATATAGAATGTGAAGGAAGTATACTTGTGTTTTTATTTTTATAGTTATAATGTGCACTGTAGACGGCATTTAATTTGTTGTACCATGTGCAATGACAATAAAGTAAACTAAACTTTACTTTACAGGGTGCCTACCATGTTTCCTCTATTTGTATCTATTTTATGTATCAAATCTATGTTTATACTTATTACCTAATACGTCCTTGACAAATAAATAAATAAACTAACTTTGCGAACAATGAAACACGGCCCCGCTGAACGTGTTTTCAATTGTCTGAAAAAGAAACCACCCTTTTCTTTGCTTTTTTCCTCTTGCCCTAAATACTTCTTATGCCTGGTATAAACCCCGATTCCCCACATGTTCCTTTGGTTGTGCTGGGGGAGGATGATGGGACTGGTAGTCCACCCAGATGGGAAGGGAGCAATGGGTAAGTGGGAGGGATGGATGGATGGTCCGTTCCCCCCCAGAAGGGGGTGTGTCGCATGCCGCTTCGCAGGAAAGGGAAGGTCCCTTCGGAGCAAAGACCCAAAAGGGGTCTTAAACATTTGCACGAGACTGAGTTGTTGTTGTTTCTTGTTGTTGTTATTGTTACCCCGCGCCTTTTCCCGCCCGTCGTTCCTCTGAGAGGGAGCGGGGAAAAGAAGCGGCGGCGGCGGCGGCCGACCCCAGCGATACCCTCTCCGGAAAAACCGCCTTTCCACCCCCGCCGCCCCTTCCTCACCTGTCCTCGCTGGCCGTAATGATGCCGTCTTCTTTGGGGATGGCGAGCGCGGCACTGACGGCGTCCTGATGCCCCTCGATCTTGCTCAGCAGCACCGGCCGGCTGCTCTGAGGCCGCGAGTGAATCTCGGCCGCCATCTCGCCACAGCAGGCCGCGCTCGGCAAAAAGTCCGAGCAGCCGCCCTGAAGAGAGCGGGGCCCCTTAATCGTGGGAATAGCGGCGCCTCCAAGAAAAGACTTCAGCGGCCAGCCATTTTCCGTAATGACCGAAGTAGCGCCGCCCCCGGAAGCAGTCGGAGA
>WNWU01000019.1:23422461-23485924 GCA_012654045.1 Ptyas mucosa | reverse complement strand
ATTGAAGTCCACAAGTCTTAAAGCTGCCAAGTTTGAAGACCTCTGTTCTATAGTCAATAATATAGTGTTCCATTGTACTAATTGAAGTCCACAAGTCTTATAGCTGACAAGTTTGGGGACCCCTGGACTGTAGAATAAACCTTAGCGGCTTGAAGATGTGTGGACTTCAACTCCCAGCCAGCTCAGCGTACAAAAGAGGAAAAATATTTTACTGGGGATACTGAGGAGTATTTATTTTATTTATTAATTAATTATATTTCTATACTGGGAGTAAAGTCCCCCCCCCCAGAAAAGTCAGAAAACGCTGGTATTTACTAACAAGTAATTGAAGGGCTTTAATAGCTCTTCAGGCAGTCACTTGGTCATCTCTCAGTTGGATTGCTGCAAAGTGCTCTACATGGGGCTGCCGCCCTTAGACTATCCAGAAACTCTAACTGGTCCAGAATGCAGTGGCAGGGATAGTAATGGGTGTGGCATGTGTTTCTGCTGCCTTGGAACGGTACTTGGTTGCCATTTGACTGCAATTCAAGGAGCTGGTTTTCACTTATAAAGCCATACGTAGCAAAAGGCCTGATACTTACGCCAGTGTGTGTCCTCATATATTCCTGCCTATCCGATCAGGTCAGGTAGAATAGGCACACTCCCGGTCCCATTTGTTAAGCAGGATCATTTTATGCAGACTTTTTCTGAAAACTTCTTTTTGTTGTTGTTGTTGATGGTTACAAAATCTTGACCCCATGGGAAAGTTCCTCCAGGCTTTCCTGTCCTTCTAAACCCTTTGTAAACTCCTAGCCCTTTGTAATGATATCCATACTCTTCTTCCCGCTGCCCCTGAGGTCTTTCGTGGTCTTTTGTAAATCACATAAGATCCGCTTGTTTTCTCATGCCCTGACAGTTGTTGGCTCTTTTTTTTTGAGTTTCTATTGGATATACTCTTTTTCCTACTGATAGTATTTATTTTCTTTAAAATTTTATTTGTAAATTACCCAGAGTCACTACAGAGGTAGGCGTCCTTGAAATTGAAATAATAAATAAACCTCTATCAGTATATGTGTCAACTTACAGATGAGCCTTATGTTGCCTTCTGTTTTTTAATCATATATTATAAGCAAATCTTTAGTACGAACAAATCTTACAGAAAGTTTCAAAATTATTTTCTCCTAACAGAGACCTGATTATCAAGGATCATTTATGCTTTTTAAAAAATACATGTTTAGATTTTACACATTTAAATAACAGACACATTGTTAAACTTTTCCTGAGAACTTTTCCTAATCACCCCTAATTTAAATATGATGAATTTGAATTACTGAAACTTTATTGTATTTCTGTTGGTGCACTTTAATGTAATGTGGGCATTTAATGAAAACCATCATTAGGTATACATTTAAAAAAATGTGCTGTCAAAACTTTTTATTTATCTTGCAAAGCAGTTGGGAGTTGAAGAACTGCACTTGGGAAAGGAAGTTGCTGAACAATGTGTGAAAGTGAGCCTATTACCAGATGAGGAAAATAAATTTTTCTTTGCTGACTGGCAGTTGCGTTTATATCTAAGTAGGGAAAGAGGGCATGATTTCATCAAAAGTTTTATTGTAGAATGGGAGGGCAAAATAATATATGCCTTTGAAGTTACAGGACAAACCCTTCCCACGTTTACTGAGTCAGCTAGGAGCAGAAAGGCCTCTGAGCCAAACCTAGTTCTCCCAAGGAAATTTACACAGTGGAACTTCCCTCAAGCCCTTTCAAGGAAAAAAATGTCATTTTAAAATCTAGCCCCCAAAAAGTAGTAGAAGAAAACTGGATAAAGAGAAGCAATATTATCCTGGGACACGTATATTCGACACGTGAAAAGCAGTATTTTCCTCAGAGACTATTTTGCGTAGGAATTATATTGTAAACTATTGTATTTGTATTGTGTAACAAAGATTAGATTTTTTTTAGTCCAAGGGAAAGGTTAGCTGTGTAGTTCTTTCAGGTGGTGGAAGTAAGGTAACAATGAGAGAAACTCAAAGCAATGTACAGCAGGTTCCAAGTTGTCTTCAACTAATCACTGCCAGATTTACTTCAGCAAGATAGTTATACTTAGCATTACTAATGCCAGCCATTACCAATACAGGAGATCCATGACAACATCACTAATAGATGCCCATTCCTTGTTTGCTTGTGAAATGAAGGGAAAATTCATTTACTCTTTAATCAAATTCTCTTTTCTTTTGATTGTATTTATTTACTTCTGGGACAGAAGTGTTTTATGTTTGAGACAGCCATTCATATATTTGAAAAGTAGTAAAACATATTGCCTTTCCTTCATTATTATGTTTTCCACTGTTTTCTGTCAGAATACTTGTACATAAATCATAGCATTTAATATCAAATACAATATTTCAGTGCTAACTTTTTCCATCTATTATAGCAAGCTCAAATAAAGCAAATAAAGTGTTTTATCTTTTTATATAGATATCAGCTGTGTTTACTCTAATGTTTGTAATTATTTGTAATGATGTGCAATTAATTCAATACAGGTAGTCCTCAACTTATGATCACAATTGAGTCCAACATTTCTGTTTAACAACTAAGCGAGATGGTTGTTAAATGAATTATGCCCCATTTTACTATCTTTCTTGCTGCAGTTAAGTGAATCACTGCAGATGTTAAGTTAATAACATAGTTGTTAAGTGAATCTAGCTTCTCCATTGATTTTGCTTGTCAAGAGGTTGCAAAAGGTGATCAGATAACCTCAGGAATTGCAACTGTCATTAGTATGAAGTAGGAGTGAAATGCTCCTGATTCGGAGCGGATTGCCCGATCCGGTAGTGATGGAGACGAGTGGTTCGGAGAACCGGTAGCAAAAATCCCTGCCCCCCCCCCATGCCCAGCTGAGCCGCACAATCATCAGAGACTTTTTTTTACTTTTAAAAGCATTTTTTCTACAACCTCTTCGGCCGAAAAAATGCTTTTAAAAGTAAAAAAAAAAGCCTGATGATCGCATGGTTCAGCTGGGATCCTCAAAGGCTTTTAAAAGAAAAAAACCCTTTTTTTCTTTTAAATGCCTCTGACGATCCAAGCTGAGTTGCCAGATCGTCAGAGGCATTTAAAAGAAAAAAATTCTCTGCCAATCAGACAACTCAGCTAGGATCGTCAGAGCTTTTTGAAAGCATTTTTTATTTTCACCGAAGAGGTTATAGAAAAAATGCTTTTAAAAGTTTAAAAAAAAATTGGCCATGCCCACCCAGTCACATTCCCCCCCCCCCCCACCAAGCCACGCCGCCCACAGAACCGGTTGTAACAAATTTTAGATTTCACCACTGGTATGAAGCAGTTGCCAAGGATCTGAATTTTGGTCATGTGACCATGGGGATGCTATAACAATTATAGTTTTGAAAAATATCATAAGTCACTTTTTTCAGTGCCACTGTAATTTTGAACAGTCACTAAACAAATGGTTGTAAATAGAGCATTACCTGGAGTAGAAATAACAACAATATACTGAACATAAATTTCTTTGCAAAGTTCAAGTAGTGATCTGTCCACAAGATGGTGCTGAAACTGTATTTTGGCTTTACAGTACTGTATGAAAACAAGATATTCAACCAGTAGGACAATTGTGCCCTCTTGAAGGAATGATTTTTAAACTTTATAAGCAGAAGATAATCATTCTCAAACATATGCAATAAAAAAGGTACTTTTAGCAAAAAAATAACAGAAACATGTCAGGCTTTTTTTTTATTAAAGCACTTTTTTGTTATTAAAGGCAATAGAAATAAATAATAAAAAACAGATGGTTTTAGAATACCACATTGTAAATTAATGGCCTTGATACTGATACATCATAACACTTAAGTAGCTTCTGTTAAATCCAAATACTAATGTAAATTATTAGCATAAACAATGGAAAGGATGATTATATAAAATTTAAGCATTAATTAATACAACTGTTCCTTTATTTCTTTTTTTGAAGAGAATGTAATTGGTCATATTGGAATAATGAAATGGCATATAAAATGTTTTTGACCAATTTTATTACTAGATACATTTTTGTGGACTCTTTGAACCTGGTTGTTTCCTTGCAGATGTTTCATTATTGGTAACATCGTCAGTGCTAGTAAGGGAGTGGGATTTGCTCTCATGTTATATATACTAATGGCTTGCTCTGTAGAGTTGGCGGTTCCTTGATTGGTCTGTTATTTACTGTTAGCTTGTTTGTCTGGAGTTGATAGTTTCTTAATTGTGCTCTTGTTTGCTTCTTGATTGTTGGTCTGGTGTTCATTTGACATTAATCTCTGTTCATTGATGTGAACAGAGCAGATTGCTCTGTGTTGATTGCTAGTGAGGTGTTTAAGGTTTTTTTTGTTTTGTTTTTGATTGTTTCATTTGAAAGTTATATAGATATTGTTTATTTCTGTGTGTCTGATGGCTGAATTGTCTGAATGTAGATTTGATATATTTCTGTTTTTAGAACTTGTCCAATTAATTGCTGAAGATTAAAGCAAACTCAACTTTAAATTCTCCTAAGAATCATTATGAGAAAAAAAAAGATGACTTAAGGAGAGAGTACTACACGATATTACCCCTTTCTGGATATTCTCTATTTTTGCACACTTGAAAAAAGCACCAAACTTTGGTGTTCTTTTTTTCACATTTCTTTTATAACACACATGGACCCCTGGTAAGATTCATTGACAAAGATACACAAGCATTCAGAAAATCCAAAAGCAGAATAGTACATTTTCACAATTGCGAGGAATAACAATACTGAGCCTTCCAAGACAAATATTCTGCAACTCAAGTTGTAGTTTGTTCTCAAATGCATAAAACTACACAGCTGCTCCTGACACTCTTCTATGTGTTTGTAGAAAGAGTTAGTCTTCTAATCAAGTAAATTTTAACTCTAATGTACAATTCTCATTTTCAAAAGCAACTGGAATTGTTTCAGCAATTATAATGTAGCAGACAATATTTGGTTTCCAGGTTCCATTCCACAAATATTTTTATTGCCAAACCTTACCAAAGACTAAATAAACGCCATCAATTACTACATTCAACACAGACATAAAATAGGGTCAAGAAAAATCTTAAAAGTAATTGTCTAATTCTTTATGATGTCACAATTTGCAAATAAATTTGTATGCCTTCTGATCTAATATTTGTTTAATGAGTATTAGGAAAAATGTGAAGCAGCAATAAAGATAATCAGAAACATATTAAATATTTATGTAAACAAGCATATGGTATGGTAATCTGTACCAGCAGCTTCGTCTCTATGGCTGAAGATCTTGATGTCTACAGGATTGGCTCCTCAAAGTAGAATTATCCTGCCCTGTGTGTATGCTCCTGATTCTCTCTCCCCAGATTGTTTAGGATGTGGGCTGGCTTTTCCTTTGGTTGCTCTGACCCTATGGAAAAATTGGGATTGCCCTCTCCTTGTATTCCAAAAGAGATGAAAAGCATTACAGTATCTTTCTTGGGACTCTAGATAATACTTCGATAAGAACTGTAGCTGCTACATTTGGTCTATAGTGATTAAGTAGATTTTTTTTGTATTTGGTAATTTTACGTAACAATAGTTTTATGATCTATTCAATTTTTGTGAATCATTTAGAGTCTTGCAATACAGTGACATATAAATATTGTTAAATAAAATAAAGTTTAACTGAACATTTTTTTTTTAATGCTACAGATAAAACTCACCAATTTAACACGGGGTTTTCAAATGTTTTCAGGCAATAGAACATGTTTTTAAGCTCTAGTGGTAAAAAAATTGGCAGAATGTGGGGTTTTTTTAATTCATTTTTTTTTCAATCGAGTTCCTGGAAAATCCCAGGGTAGAATAGAATACATTTTAGAAAAATCAGCTGATTTAACAACCAATACTGATGTCCATGATTATATATAACATTTTTTCCATATTCAGTTTTCTGGAGTATTTATGCCTGACACTGAAAAATATGCTACATATCCATGTGGAGACTGTTATAAAAATCTTCCATTGAATTGTACCAAAATTATCTTTTAAGAGAAGCATATCTGAAGGACATACAAAGCACATGTTATCTGGAACAATTAAAATACTTTCCAACAGATGAAAAAGTTGCAACCTTCTTTCCATGACATAAGGAAAAAACAGAGCTTTATCCAGGGTAAAAAAATATTTACACCCAAAAAAATTAAACAAACAAAACAAAAATATTGTTGGGGAAAATAATTTTAACATTTTAAAAACAATTTTAGGGCATTATTTCTATAATGGACAGTTTCTCCTATATCTGAAGACACTGGTTTAAAATATTTATAGCATACAAATATATTTCAGGAATATAGTTGACATGACATTATTCTCTAATTAAAAGGTAAAGGTTTCTCTGTCTAGTTACGTCTGACTCTAGGGCATGGTGCTTATCTCTGTTCCTTGGCTGAAGGAACCAGCATTGCCTGAAGACATTTTCTGTGGTCATGTTGCCAGCATGGCTATATATACCAAAGGTGCATGGAATGTTGTTATCTTCCTATTGATGTGGTACCTATTAATCTACTCACATTTGCATGCTTTCAAACTGCTAGGTGGGCAAGAGCTGGGAACAGCACAGGAACTCACTTTGTTGTGCAGCGCTAAAAGTTTGAGCCTGGGCTGTCAGCTTTCCAACTGACAAATTCAGTATCTTTGACCACTGAGCCATCACACCCTTATTGTCCAATACAATACAATGAATTACTAACATGCAGACAGAATGGAACATTTTGAAATTTTACTTAACAGAAGTATTCCAAAATGAAGGTCGTTCCTTACAGGAATTATTTTATCACATGGAAATTTTATCATAGTAACAGTTTACTTTCAACTTTCTGAATTGTGAATAATTGTTTCCCTCTGATATCATTTTGACTCTTGCACTAGATTCAACTGTTCATTATGATTTTATTTTCCTTTGTACAAAAAATATAAAATTTAAATCTATAGAAAGTGTATACTAGCAATGACAAGTTTACATTACACCAATGCAAAGGCATTAATTGGGACATTAGTTGTTTAAATCTTAGCAACATGCACAATCTAAAATTTTAAAAAATGCTAAAGCTTTCAATTGCTTTCTAATGGCAAATGCCTCGCCCAACTACTGAATTGTAGTAATAGGAAGGCATAAGCAAACCAAAATCAGACTTGTCCCTTTAATTTCAATTGGGTTTAAAGACAATATGAAACAGAACAACAAATTTTCAAAAGTTGTTAGCACAGAGAGCTAATCAGTAGTTTTAAGGAACTTTACAATGTTTTCAAAAAGGCATTTTATTCTTCCATAAAGAATTCAGCTACTTAAGGTTCTTTTTCAAAAACTAGATGACCAACATTTTCAAAGCTAGTTCATAGCTGAAAAACAGGGTACAAAAATATTTAAACAGTACAAAGGCATCAATCTTTAGTTTTCTTCAGAAGGAAAGAATCTCTTCATTTACTCAAGGTTTGGTGATTTGTCCCATAAACAAAACAGCACCTGAACAAGAAATGTTATTGCAGAAATTGTATTAATTCACATATACAAAATGTTGTTACAAAACCTTAAGACAAAGTTTTCATCTAAACAGCAATTTCTAAAGTTACTGATTAACATAATAAGCTGACTTTGTATAAATATACAAAAGTATGAAGGCTATTGCTTAACGCACTGTAAGCCGCCCTGAGTCTCCGGAGAAGGGCAGCATATAAATCAATTTTTTAAAAAAACAAACAAAAAACATATAACTACTAGATGGCAGTTAGCAGTTACATTTTCATAGGTCTACAAAGTGTTTGAAATGTTATGATCTGACTATAAGCAGATTCAAATAGCACTAGCAGTAGCACTTAGACTTAAAGCACTGCTTCACAGTGCTTTACAAATCTCTCTGTTTACAGAGTTGACATATTGCCCCCAACAATCTGGGTCCTCATTTTACTGAGGAAGGATGGAAGGCTGAATCAACCTTGAGCTGCTTAGAATCGAACTCCTGGAGTGAGCAGTGAGTTAGCCTGCAGTACTGCATTCTAACCACTGTGACACCACAGGTCTGTAATACTTATAATACTTGTAATACTGTAATACTGTAAACTTAATCTGTTATTAAGTTTATTTCATTTAAAAAAGCCCTTAAACCATGTAAAATATTTTTAATTCAATGAACAATTTATTTAAAAACAAATATCCCAGTAAGAGTCTATTTTTTAATGAGTCTTGATAATTTTTTAAAATTTGCTTATGTCAAAATCAGGGACATATTTTTCTAAATGTTCTGCAAGGGCATGGAAATTCATTAAATGTTTGTGTCTGCTCACCATGGGGGAAAAAATAAGACCATTAAGAAAATAGCTGACAAATGAATCTTTTATTTCTCATAAATATTTGCAGATGGGAAATGACCGCTCTACTTCATACTAGGTTTAGATGTTTTTAATAAGTTACTTGAGGGCTTAAATATCTTTGTAATGTTTAGATCTATTATGTTAACTTAGTTGCTGAAAATCTCATCAATATTTGTCTAAAACCAATGTAAAATGTACCTTTCAATAAGTCTTTATTTTAAATATATCAGAATGCAAATCACAGAATGTGATTAAGAATGATCAAATATCTCATTTATGCTAATGTTGCAGGAGTGTATTTCTCAAATTTGACTTTATTATTTATGTATTTATATATTTCATCTTTATTATTTTTACAAATAATTTCAAGCATATTCACCAACACACTTTCCTCCTATTTTCCTCACAACAACTCTGTGAGTTAGGCTAAGAAAAAGTGAGTGGCTGAAGGTCACCCAGCTAGTGTTCATGGCCAAGTCCGCACTTGAACTCACAGTCTCTTGCTTTCTAGCCCAGTTCCTTAACCACTAGATCAAACTGGCTTTATAGTACACTTTTAGAGCATAAGTGTTACATTAATAGGGTAATTTATTTTTAGTCTTTTTCTATGCCTTGTTCTTGTATTGAGATTTACTGAATACATGCAGCATTAGTACAGAAATGTACAAAGTAGATGGAGTTTAGTTTGCTCACAATAATAAAATGTCTAAAGAAACAGTCTATAAATAAGAGCACAACTATAGATAGGAGGCTGCTATGCCTCACTTCTAGTGAGGAATTTCTAATTCCTCCATTCATTCATTTTCTCTGTCTCACACATCTGTAGAGTATATGTGTGAGGTACAGGGATCAAAGGACTTTCATGATTAGCCACTCAAAAGTACTACATCACAAAGAACTGTGACAACAATAGAGTGACACTGAAATGTCCAACAACCATGGTTACACCAGGAGTGTCAAACTCGCAGTCCACGGGCCGGATGCATCACATGCTGGCCACACCCACTCCTGATTTAGTGAAGGGGGAAAAAGATACGTCACGTGATGACATGACACCGTGAGTTTGACACCCCTGGTTTACACAATGAGGTCTCAGAGTGGTTCTCATTTATTTTGACCAGGTCAACTAAATCATATACTTTTTTCAACAAAGACACTGGATATTCACTTCATTCAATTCAGACATCATACTCCAGTTTTTTGTGGTGTCTGTTTAACCCAAATATATCTATTAAAAGGATTAAGAAGAAACTCATTGCTTTGTAGATCAGACTATTGCAGAGTATGGATAGCTCTAAAGAGTTCACAAATTTTCTGTCCTTGAATAAGTACAGTATGTTCCTAAGTATGTCTAATCATATCATAATTAAAATACTACTTTAAAGCAGATTTAACTTTATTTGGTCTTTACTGTATATGAATTTGTGGGAGAGGGGAAGAAAGAACGATAAAACACTGAATGTATTTTTTGTGGTTATTGTTAAAAAGTACCTTTATTTGAGTCCCCTTCCGAGACATATTTGGAGGGGAAAACGGTGGCTTCCCTAGCAGCTGGCTTATGTTTAGTTTAGAATATCAATGAGAAATGGATCAAAGCTCTGAGATGTGTGGCTGACAATTGGCCACTGTGCATCTTCAGAGTTGCATAATGTGCCTTTGATGTCCTAAGCTGCCCATATCTGGGAATTGATGCCAGAACTCGGCAAAGAGTTAGCATTTTATTTCAAAGCATGCATCATAATATGTAGATTAGCTAAGAAATACACTAATGAAACACAGAATCTATTTGTTCCTGGCAACAACCCCTAAGTGTTTAAATCCTGCACAGCTGCAGATTACTCTGTTGCTGTCAGGAAAAGACATTTCTTATTAACAATAAAGAAGAAGGGAGTTTGGGAACCTTATTTTGAAAGACACGGAAGCAAGTCTGAAATGTTTTTGAGCTTCAGGTCTCTCTATGGAGGAATGCTGTCTG
This sequence comes from Ptyas mucosa, assembly GCA_012654045.1. Taxonomy (NCBI): domain Eukaryota; kingdom Metazoa; phylum Chordata; class Lepidosauria; order Squamata; family Colubridae; genus Ptyas; species Ptyas mucosa. Next base: position 23,475,617 of record WNWU01000019.1, on the reverse strand, counting down.
AATTTAGCTAATATATAAAAAATGTGTGACATAGAATTACCTGTAGGGTTGTGCCGTATGAAGAATATAAATGGTCGATCCACTACAAACCAAGGAGGTGATGACCGAGCTGTTACAATTGCAGCTAGACAAAACAAAACAAAACCACGAATGATTACTTGCTCTTTGCTCTGAATCACTACCATATAAACTTAATTTATTTTTTTACTTAATCTTAAATTAGATTAAAAACATCCAATGAGTTAGAAAAATACTTTTTAAAAAATAAATTATTTTTTTCTCAGTTAAAAATCTTAAAAATGTGCAACCTTCTATCATGGAAGAAAAACAACAAAGAGAATAATGCAAATGGTCTAGTTTTAGCAAAAACAGTTTTTCCACCCTTGTCAGTCACATTTGTTTAATTTTGTACAGTGTTCTAAGGGCCATATTCAAATTCAAATATCAATATTTAATTATAAATGGATAAAATTCATGTATTCCAAAAGGCTCCAAGGAAGAACATGAAAATTTTAACAGGAAAAACAGGACAGTGTCATACATGCTTTTGATACTGAATACAAATCTTTTAAGAATGCATATTTAAAAAAGATTATATTATATAAAAAGACAAGTGCAACCAATGTTTTTGTAAGTATAAAGCAAATATGTAACATTTAAGATTTCAGTATAATATACCAACTATTTTGTTTGTACATATAATTAAGTTACCTCTGCCAAGTTAGACAGCAAAATGTTTTCTAAATCAATATACATCATTACTTTAAAAAGTATTACAAGTAGAGATGTTATGAAATATAGTATAAGTTCTAGATTACTATATTTTAGTGCTCAGATCTGCATACATGGTTATATCAGAGCTCTATGGAGAACAATTTAAATCAGAATTGTTGGCTAGGATTCAGTGAAATTTATTCTGTTGGCAGAATTAAACACCGAATCCTTAAATTGTATTTTGGTTTGATTGTAATATTTATGAAATAATATGCTATGTTAGATTATTCAGGCCAAATTCCAAATGCCTCTTTATTAATTTTTGCTTTATATAAGAATAAATTCACCAGGCTTTTTAAAAAGTGAGGGGAGCTTTTTGGAATGGATTAAAATATAGTTTTTAAATGATATTTCAGTATTTGTAGAACTTTTTAGTGATTTAGATCAAACAAATACTTACTTGTTGCTGCAGAAGCTTTGGTTCCATCTTCAGTTACTTCTATTTTTGCTTTTTGCAAGAGCTGAGATACATAAATGTTTTCTGATCCTACGGGGTCAATCATAACATACATGTGTGAATGTATCATTGTTTCAATTCTTCAAAAAGCAATTTCATTTTCAATTATAAGAAATCCCAGAGCAACAGAAGTTAATGAAAATCTGATTTCATATATGTGACTTCCATTGATATTGAAATATTTCACTTGTGGTTCTGATTTTATTTATTACAGATATTGTTATCTTTTTATCTAATAAAAAGTTCCACTGACGATATTCATGTGATATGAATCAGTACAATTAAAACATTGTAGGGCATTAAAACGTTTTATTGTAGGGCAAGATAAAGCAATTACATGCAAACAGTGATCAAGCGGTATTAACCACTTACTACCGTATATTTGTTTACTCAAATGCTCTAAAAGTCTGTATGAATGGATCCAAGTTCCAGGCAGAATGAATTATTTTTTTTTCAAAATTATTCAATGCACAAGCTTTATTTTTTATTCTTTTATAAAAGAAAAACCAATGGAAATGAGCATATTTTTTTAAAAAAAAACAAGTACCGTATAGGTACACCCTGAACAATTTAAAATTTCAGATACACGAATCTATGTTTGTGAGGCATATACTGAAACTTTCACAGGAAATAGCCCAATTAGTTAGAAAGTATTTCTAAATACCTTATAAATCTAGGTGCAAAGTTTTGTTGATTAACTGAAGAAACTACTTTCTGAATACCAAAGATAGACTGGGAATATTTAGCAATAGCAATAGCACTTAGTAACTATATACCACTCCACAATGCTTTATAGCATGGGTGCCCAACCCGTGGCACATTTGGAACCAGTCCATGCAAGTGGTAGGTGAGTGCATGAAGCTCCATTTGTGCAAGTGGCAGGCGCACAAGCGAAATCATCCCTCCCCATGACCGCCACTGCTGGTCCACATAGATGGAAAGGTTCAGGACTGCTGCTTTACAGCATTCTCGGAGATGTTTACAGAGTCAGCCTATTGCTCCCAACAAACTGGTTCCTCATTTTATCTTCATTGGAAGGACAGAAGGCTGAGTCAACTTTGAACTGGTGAGGATCGAACTGAGGGGTCCTTGGTGCTCCCTCAGCTTGCTTATTTTTCTTGCAGACGTTTCATTACTCAAACTAGGTAACATCATCAGTGTTACCTAGTGTTACCTATCAATAAAGAGATCCCTCATGACAATCCTGAGCTACAAATATTCTCCTTTATCAGGATCAAACTGGCAGTGGGCAGAGTTAGTCTGCAATACTACATTCTAGTATTGCACCACCACAGCTCTATTTACCATTATCATTCAGAACTATCATTACATAACTACAATTTTGACATAGTTTCATAACAAAATTAAAGAAATATATGCATGTAGCAGAAACCAGCATCAGCTTTCCAATCATCGTTCATTCAACCCAACTTTATGGGTTCATGCACTGTTGAGAAACAATTTTGCCTCATAATTACAACATTATTATGTACCACCAATAGGTGAAATGGGCAGTTATATAAATTTGATAGATAATAAATGAATGTATCTCAGGGATGAACTAGGCTAAAATGGGGATGCCTAATTTTTTGTCTAAAGAGTCAGGTATACAAAGCTAGCATGTTTTCTCTTTTTATAAATCAGATTTTTCACATTACTGATGTAAACCAAACACAGAACATAGAAAAAACTTATACCTCTGACTATACAGTCTTATATAGCCTAATATTCTTCAGACTCTTGAACTATAATTCTCACTAGCCCCAATCAGCACAACCAATAGTCAATAAAAACAAAGGCTGTGGTTCAACATATAGAGACCTATGTGCTGGGAAATAATGTAGCACTCTAGGTTTCCTTTTCAAGTTCATTTTCAAGAATATGCATAAAGTCAAAGCATCAATGTTCTATTTATCTGTAATTCCCGAAGGCATAAACAAGAGCAATAGATTGTGACTCACTTGTTATTTTTGCAAAGTTTGCCTTTGATTGATCAAACATATCTCGAATGCCAAGCTCCTTGAGAGGTTCTTTTAAATCTGTTTCTGCTTCTGCTGTAAACCTAGGGGAGCCATATCAAATGTAATGAGACTGCCTGTAAAACTAGCAATCATATTTTTTTCCATTAAAATAAGAAAAAATTACATACTTGGGCAAAATGACCTGTACCCTCTTTTGAACCATAGTTGTCATCCAGCTCTGTATCGTTTTTGTGCTAATGTGAGGAATAATAGCAGACAAGGGAGTTGAACTTTGTGCAGGCAAAGCAATCAACATGCTGATACTTTCACCATGATATGGCAATTCTATAGTATTATACCACAAGTCATTAGGAGTGCTTGTTGTGCCTATAAAACAGGAAATAAATAAAAATACCTTAAAACACATATGGATTGGAATCTCTTAGTGTTATTCTCAGTCAGCCCACAGATGTGGGTAGAGGAGGGCGGCCAATATAAATACTACTTTTATACAAAAATTCTTTGTATTTTGACAAAATTAAATGGACATGAAATGCAGATGGTAAAATCTAAGAATGGAATGGAGGAGGAAACCATTTTCCTGACTCAAGCCTAAGAGAACCTAATTGGGACATTTTAAATCAGCAGTGTCAGACTGTTTTATTGGTTTCAGTACCACAGACTAACATGCCAACTATGCTAATCAAGGCCAATTTACTCTTCAAATTGGCCTACATGATCAGAAACTAAAGCTACCACCAGGAATAACCCAGATATTTACATAATTAGACTATAGGTAGTTTTTGACTTACGACCACAATTGAGCCCACAATTTCTGTTGCTAAGTGAAACATTTGTTAAGTGAACTTCGCCCCAATTTACCACCTTTCTTGCCACAGTTGTTAACTGAACCACTGCAGTTGTAACAGGGTTGTTAAGTGAATCTGGCTTTCCCATTGACTTTGCTTGTCAGAAGGTCACAAAAGGTAATCACATGACCCCAAGATACAGCAACCGTCATAAATATGACTCAGTTACTAGGTGTCTGGATCTTGATCACATTACACAGGGATGCTGCAATGGTTGCAGGTGTCATAAACGGTTGTACCCTAGAACAGTCACTAAATTAACTGTTGTAAGTTGAGGACTACCTGTATTATTATAATATTCACTATGACTTTAGTCAAAAGTTTTGATCTACTTGTATATAGCCAATGACTGTGCAGTTGGAAAAAGCTTTAGCACTGGATCTCCTACTGAAAATAATAACTTATACATTCTGCATTCTTTCATGACAAGGTATACAGGAATTGATGTCGGGGATACATGTTTCATAACAAAGCCAGTGTCTTTGTGATATTCAAAGATGCTGAGGAGATAAGAGAAGACTCCAAATGGATGTGTAAACTTCAAATATGTGATTACCTTGATTTTTTGAGGAACACTTTTTTGGGTAGCTTTGTGAAACTCTTTTCTAAATGATCTGCAAAGTCCCACTAAAATTTTTACTTAATCTTAGTCTATAGAATTGTAAAGGAGGGTAAATTTCAGAATTTTAAAATGTTATTGAACGTACCACATCGGAACACTGACAACTGAGCCAGCATAGGCACTTGGTAAGTCTTTCCATCACCTTCATTGAATGTTCGCTTTTTTGTGTTTTCAGGTTGAAATCGGGACCTCCATAATCCTTTAAAATATACTGCATTTATCACTACTAGTCTGGTCAGAGCACTGTCAATATCATCTGGGGTTAGGACACTGTCGATCATACCTAAACAAAAAAAATAAAATCCAACCTCAATTCAAAAGTAGAAAATAAAGGACATATTTTGACATGTTATTATATTAAGTAAAAACTGAAGCAACTTACACAATGCTCAAAACCAAAATTTTAGTCATTGGGTAAAAGAGACAAGTTAAAGTAGAGAAAAAACAGGAGAGTGAGAAAAAGAAAATTATCACATACCCTCAGTTCTATTTTTGACCCACTGGTTCATAGCGTCGGAAGCAGCATTCGGATCCTTGAAATTTATATTTTTGACAGGGCACTGAAACACTTCACTGTTTCTAGAAACAAAAGGTGCTTCCATTTTCAGCCCGCTGTTCGCAAAAACTATATTTGCAATTTTAACAATATCCTTATTCCTCCTTGAGACAATAGCTTTGTTTATCTTCTTCAATACTTTACCAACTCCTAATTGAAAGACAAATGAAGTGAGTATATAGACACATATATACAGAGACACTTTAAACAATTGGAACCATTCAGTGGCTAAAAGGCCTTCTCATTTATAAATAGTTTGCTCAGCATCATTAGAAGATTATGTGGCACATATCATATCGCTCAAGTTTTCACTTCTCTTTATATGAGATTTTGCTCCTGATCTGTTTTATTGTACTGATTGTTTTGGTTTTATTTTAATTTTATAAATGAACTAAATGAACATAAATGAATAAGGGAGATATATAAAACCAATAATTATTTGGGTTAGAGAAGTCAATTAAGAGCACACTTGGTTTTCAGAATCTAACTTGGGTTTTTTTACTAGAATTTTATTTATTTAGATTTTTCTTTTATCCCACCTTTATTACTTTATAAATAACTCAAGGCAGTGAACATACATAATCTTTTTTTCCTTCTATTTTCCCCCACAACAATGACCCTGTGAGGTGGGTTGAGTTGAAGGGAGGTGATTGGCCCAAAGTCACCCAGCTGGCTTTCATGCCTAAGGTGGAACTAGAACTCACCGTCTAGAATCCTTAAACAGGGGATTAATCTGATACAAATGTGATAACTAAAGCTACAGTCTTTTAAGGATTAAAGCCTTTTTCCCACATAATCAAATACACTGAACAGATTGGATCTGCAGGAGAAATGGAGGGAAAATCACTCTGTGTGTGTGTGTGTGTGTGCTAGAGTACTTAAATCATTCTCTGCTCACATATTTCATTAGGTAATAAAGTCCTCAAGTTTGAAAAGGGTATCCCTTAGTAAACAAAAAGATCACTACATAGTTATTTGTCATTGAAGCGATTGGTAACAAGCTGGTGGTTTTCTTGTTAAGCTGCAATGCAAAACATTAAAGGGAAAGTTTCTGGATGGCAAAAACAACAAGGATGTGGGCTGAAAAAAGCACACAAATGAGCAGAAAAGTAGAACTCTGTAAAGTTTGATATGGCAACTGCTCCCCTCCTCTCCCCAACAGGCAGATGATACTGTTAAATTGCCAGAAGCACAATAATATTTTATAAATATCATGCAAATGCTCACACGGATATGTATGCATCCTGCATCAGGAGCAAGAGGCAGGTGGCATTTTGTGCTTTCGGCACATTTTTGGCAATGACATTCAATCCTGCTTACTCTGGAACCAAGAAATCAGTTCTTGTTAGATTTACTGTGCTTCACATTCGTGCCAAACACTGGAGCCAAGAATGCCTTCTGGTATGAGAGATAATGCTTCACTGTCATCTACTTAGTATGCATTAGGACATGATAACTGCTTAATGTACTGAGCAACAGTAACCACTGTTTTCCTACAGATTTCTTTGTGTGCTTATGGAAGAGTTATGGCACAGATGAATTTATTTCAGAAATCAATATAAAAAGCCCATATCTTGAAATAATAGATCAAAACCACTGACCGTTTACACTGTATCTCATCACTGTAGTCAGCTGCTTCTTTGTCTTGCCGTCGGCTCCTAGCTGAAGCATCCCAAGCACTGAGGCAATTCCATGCGGAGAAACCACAACATTATCACCAGCTCTGGTTTTGACCAGCTGATTGAAAACTTGGATTCCAATGTCCGATCCCAATTCCTCCAGTGACAAATGGTTTTGAGGAAAGCACACATAGGTTGACGTCAAGGCAGCAAAGAGGAGAGGGAAATGCCAATACATGGTTTCAAACTAGAACAACCTGAAAGAGAACAAAGAATGTATATGACATGAAATGACTTGAAGCATGTGAGTCTGGTGTGCAGATACTTCTTCTAAAACTCCTAACTACTATGGCCCATAGTACTTTACCCAGCTTCACGGATTCAAATTTTAAATTAGTACCCCTCACTCATATAAACTACACCACCACAAGAGGAAAAGCTGCCAATTATTTGCAGCAAATTGTTAATGGAAGTAAAATAAATCCAGATTCAGTGCATGATGATTTACGCTATTGTGTTCATGATCCCATGCTGAGCAATACAGCAGCTTTAATTAGAATATTTTAAAGTATGCTAACTTTTTATGCTTGCTTCTAAGAACATCCTTTATTAGGAAAAGCATTTTTACAGTTCTGAGGTCATAATTTGCCTATTAATTTAATCGTATCTTAATTCTACTCATTTTTTGCTGCCTAGAATAAAATCTGAAAAAATCTTATTTTACTTCTGAACTCCAAGTCTCAGTACAGAATAAATCAAATGTTGAAGCACTTTCATCCCTTTAGCCTGAATGCACTGGAAACACTGTGGGTTATCTTTAGGGACGTTGGTTACATAAACACTGTATATTCTTTAATCTTCTTCTCTTGCTTTTCTGGGTATTGTTCAAAGGATAAAATTTGATTTTGCAGTCAATATGCAACACTGATCAAGGACGGGCATCCATTTGTATATGTTCTCGGAACAGGAGATGTTAAGAAATTGAAACAAAATGAATAATTTAGAGCAGGAAAAAACTTAAGATCTTTTGTTTAAAGGCTTTTTCACTTACATCATGCTTTAGTAGGCATAAAAATTTCTATAAGTATCCTAATAGAGATAACACCTTGAGTATTCAAATAGGATAAGAGGATAATCTAACTGCTGTGCAAACAAAGCTCCCCTCTCTCTGATATGTTAAGGCAAACACCTCATTTGCAAAACTGCTCTGACACTTATTCCCCACAGTAATTTCTTTCACTGGCAGTCACTCTACAACACTATTTTCTCAATCTCAGCAACTTTAAAATGTGTAGACTTCAACTCCCTGGATTCTCCAGATAGCATGCTGGGTGGGAAAGTTTTTGAGGTTGAGAAAACATTGCTGTACAATATCATCCCAATAGTTACAAACTTCCAGAAAGTGAGTAGGTAAGGCACTGTTCGAATCTCTATGGTGAGCTTGTTCAATAGTACAGAGGCTACCATGGACAAGGCCTACTACCTTTGACTAACTCCCATTAATTACATAAGGAAGGTTTCTAAGCAGGAACTCTCAGGATAATTGGATCAAATGTATGGAGTCAATTTTTATAGGAAAATTCCTGATGTAAGTGATGTACTGGATTTAAAGGGCTAGGACTTTGATTAGGACCTGGAAGTCGATGAAAAATCAGGATTACTCAATAAAGGCAGAGATAGTTTTTAACATAGTGCACAAGTTTCGCAAGGGACATACTGTAGCTGTCTTAATACTTTAAAAACAAATGCTTTCTTGGTACTAACATGTTCCAAAAAGCACCTCCTTTAGCTATAATATGTACTTTTTCATCCTTATCTTTTAATTTTATAAGAATAAAACAACCTAGAAATTAGAAATTTTTCAGTAAATACAGGTTTTTAGTTCATCTAGAAAAAAATCACAGCTTTTTAATAAGCTGGAATCATTATTCAATTAACTAGTTCACAATACCTTTAGCAGAATAGATATAATAGGAAGAACTGTGAAGACTTCACAGTTTAGCTCTTGCTTTCCTGCTTTGTCATTTGCATTTCAGTGAACAATGCTCAACAATTTTACACAATGCAATTCAAATATAATTATGTATTTAGATTATTAATTTAACTTAAACTTGCAATATAACTTATTATGAAATAAATAATATTGCAAGCTTATGCCCATTAATACAGTGAAACACTATACTATTGAAATGCTGCTCAGATTTTATTTCCTTTTCACATTTTTGAATTACCCATCTCCTGTGGAGAGCGACATTTGTCTAAAGCAAGCTCATGTTATGCTAAACAATAATGCTTTATTTCTTTTTCAGTGCATATGCTAATATTTCCTTAAAAGATGGTAGGTAGGCATTTCTAAAGCAATATCCAGTTCTCCAAAGTTAAAAAAGAAAACTCAAGTATGCAGAACATGGCTTCTAGAACTGTTTCCAACCTTATCATCAGTTATGCCTGATCAATCAGGAGGCATCTATGAGTTCTATCATTCAAAGTAATGAAGTAACAAGATACGTTTGAGCATGCAATTTTATCTCAGGAGACTAATCACGATGTGCATACATGTCATTGTATGTGAAGGTGGTATATGTATGTTACGGTGTATATGTATATGTTCCTTCTCTGCCTTCCAGTTGCATCTATGTGTTTGTACATTAAATGTACCTTGGAAATCACAGGGAGGGAGGGTGCATGCTTCATTCTGGATCATATGATTGAAAAGGGGAGTTTACAATGGAAATAATGGCAGCGTACATAGGCAGTTAGACAGCATTCTAATGCCTTTTGGATAATTTCTTCCCAAAATTCAGTTGGTTGGGAAAAAAATAAAGAAAACAGGGTATGCACACAGAGCATGTCTTCTAAAGCGCTTTTCAATCCCTCTATCTGCAATGGCCACAAAAGCATCTGTAGTTTCTTCTGTGTGAGGGGAAAATGTGTTGCACCTTTGATAGTGTTTCTTCTTTTCCTTTGTGTTGCATCTCAGTGCGTTTACATAATAGTGTGCACTGGGAAGCAGAGGGCAGGCTGCATATGGTCTGCTCTGAGTCACATGTCTTGCAGGTGGGAGGGTTTAGAAAAGAGCAGCTGCAAACATTTTAAGCAGCTGCCCAAACGCCTCTCATATAAGGATGGATATGGATGGGGGAAGCAGTGTTTTTCTCCACAGCCCCCACAATGATCTGGTCCATTTTCAAACTCTTTCTCCTGCCTTATCAAATTTGCCCCAATATGTTCTTTCATAGAGTTCACTTACTGAGAGATAAAACTACCAAGTTTTAACAAAATTTCAGTCCACATTCTGTTGGGCTGGAAAAAATAAAATTGTCCATAGCTTCTTGAGAAAAAATTTCAACATTTACAGTAAGCTTTTGTAGAAGCCCATGGATCAGCTTTTCTATTTAAAAGGCTACTGTTAATAAGGCAGCAATTTCTAAATGCCTTTCACAAACAGTTACTGTATGTAACAGCCATAAAAATATTCTAGGAATTGTTTTTCTTATTCTAAAATTTTAAAATTCCTAATTACTTTTATTTTTAAAATGTGTATGATCTGTAAAAGAACCAGATTATGCTGGGACAGTTTATAGTAGGTGAAATACACACACAAAAATAAAACAATTCAAATGTACAATGAAACACCTTCGCTCAGCCTTCGCTCAGCCTGGGATGATGGGAAATATAATCCAACACTGAAGCAGCAGGTAGAAAAAGGTTCTAGAACATATTGTACTATAAATGGACAGCTGCTTTCCAGGACTAGATGGCAATGCAACAATTTGTTTCACGTAAGCACCTAATAGGACTTAGCAGGGGTGAAATGCTCCTGGTTCGGACCGGCTCGGGCGAGTAGGGCAGTTCAGAGAACCGGTAGCAAAAATCCCTACTCCCCAGCTTGCTTTCCTTCGCTCTTCGGACTGAATCCTGAGCCGCTGGTTGCAATGCCTGCCTTGCTTTGCTTGCTGTAATCCCTGCAATCCATTGCATCAGCAAGCAACTGAATCTCCCTGCCTACAATCAAGCTCATCGGTGAGCAGCTCTATCTGCCTGCCTGCCTGTAAATTTTTTTCCCCTTTGGAAGCTTTAAAAAAAATAGTTAATTGGATTTTTTAAAGTTGTTTTTAGACCTAGCCATTTAAAGTTTAGGCAGTTTTAAATTTAGCTGCTTTTATATAAATATAAAATAAAATAATATTTGTGCAGCTTTGAGATTTTGTGTGTTTCTGTAGTGTTTCACTCTAACTACACAAACACACAAAATCTCACAAAGCTGTATGTGGAATTTTGTGTGTGTAAAGTATGAAAGTTGGGTTTTGGGGCTTTTTGTGGCTGTGTGAGGTTCCTACTTGTTGCAGGGGCCATTTTGGGTCTAGCACAGCTGCTTTTACATTGTGGGTGAACCAGTTGTGTTGTGTTGTGTTGTGTTGTGTGTGTGTAAAGCGTGAAAGTTGGTTTTTGGGGCTTTTTGTGCCTGTGTGAGTTTCCTACTTGTTGCAGGGGCCATTTTGGATCTAGCACAGCTGCTTTTACATTGTGGGTGAACCAGTTGTGTTGTGTTGTGTTGTGTTGTGTTTTGTAGGTTAAAAAAGGGCAAAGAAGTGACATTGACTTGGCCCCACCCACCTGACCAACAAGCCATGCCCACCAAGCACCACCCATTAATTAAGCCATGTCCACAGAACCAGTAGTGAAAATTTTTAGATTTCACCCCTGGGACATAGTCAAGAATATTTACTCTTAAAAAATTATCTTTTAGAAAAGTTGCCTACATTTTATAATAAAACATGGCTTTCATTAAAATTCTATCTATTCCTTCCTCAGGGTCGATTAATAGGCAGAGCTAAACAGTACTTATGCATGGCTGAGTAAATGATTCTACATCAAGGAGAAGTAAATTTGTGAAACATTGCATAATATTTTAAAGTAATACAGACCTGTACAAAAGGATGAACTCTACTTGAACCAGAATGTAATCTATTAGCAATTAACAACAAGATGACAGAGCAGTTTTCAAATTAATCCTGGTCCAACAAATCTCATCCCCAGAAGATACAAACAATTCTAATTGTTAAAGTAAAAATAATTTACATCTAGGTTACGAAAAATAAGAAATAATGCATGTATGTACGGTGGAAGGACTTCCAGGGAGAGCAATGGAGAACTGAACACAGCTCTGCCTTTTATGGAGCCAACAACTGGTGAAATTAAGACCCAGTGAGTGGATCAGCTTCTCGGTACTCGTCTCCGGATGAAGGAGGTGACATGGATCACCCATAAATTTGCTTCATACATAATCACTTGCAAGGATATAGTAAAATAACAATTTCCAACAGGTTCAAATATTTATTTATTCAGTCAAGGATCAGCAAATTACCAGCAAGTTTAAGAGCTCAAGTTGTTGGGGTGGGAGTGGAGGAATCATTGTGCCTAAAGTACAGTTCAGCACCTTTCAAAAAGTCACTGGCTTCACCTACTTTTTTTCTTAACTATTTTAGGAAGCTGCTTATTAATTGAAGTTAAGAACCTTCCAAAGGGCAGGTTTCATTATGTTGCTTGGAACCCCCACCCCCAACCCCAATGAAAGAAGCACCATGTAACTTTAAGCATTAAAAAGAAAAGCTTTATTTTTGGAAAAACAACAAAGGGGAAAATAAAATGTTGATTTTGAAAAGTCAAGAGGCTAGATGAACTTGAAAAAATATTTCTTGTGGGCTGTTTAAAAATTTATATAATTTATGAAGTTTCTAAATTTAATTGTCAGAAATTCTCCCATGGGAAAGTTTTGTTGATTGGAAAAATAAACAGATGATAAGAGCGGACTTGAAGGCTGTTCTGGAGGGAGGAACAATTATACTTAAATTATAATTAAAGGAGAAGAGATCAATTAATACAATGGAACACTATATTATTGACTATAGTATAGAAGAACAATGTACACAGAAATTACTTACAAGATTGTCTGATACGGTAACAGAGGACATGGAAGACTAACAGATTTTGTTGGATAAAACAGAGACTGAGATTGATTTGAATGAGGATTCAAACTGGAGTTTAAATTACAAAAATAACATGAAAAAGATACTGTGGATCTGAAGATAGACTTTAAAATGCCAAGTATAAGAGTGCTATGGGAAAAGATGCCAAAAAAATGGATTTACAGATAAAACCAGATGGTACCTTAATAATTATACAAATAATAAATCAGAAGAGTAGCTTGGAAAGCTTTCTTATCTTGGATTTATACAAAAGGAATATGTGAAATCAAGGAAACCGTTTTTGAGAGGAAACAAAAGAGAAACTATTCAGTTCTTCCTGAAAGGAGATGTAGAAAATGATTAGGAGTTGTGGGATATTTTTTGATGGGATCAAAGTTTTTTAAAAGTGGTCTTCAAAGTGAGCTTAATCAAAGTTAAAATATGTATTTTGTGGTTTCTGGTAGCTGTTAGCAAGATTTCCTTTTGATCAGGACTGAGTGATGAGGCTTTAAGGATTTGTTTGTAAGTGGGGAGAGATTTCTCTGGCTTTATTTCTTAAAGAAAGAGATACATTGGATGATAAAATTCATTTTCTTAAAAAAAAATTAAGATTAAAATGCAGATTACTATTTCTCACAGCTATTAAGAGACATTTTCTAATTAGGACTGAATGATGAAGTATGATAAATATGAGATATAGGAAGAAGAGTATTTTTTAAAAAGTGAAATACAGGTCACCCTCAACCTATGACGATAATGGAGCCTGGCCATTACAAGTAGTCACAACCATTAAGTGAGATAGCCTTCTTCATAATCCTCACCCCCTGCTCTCCCTGATTACCACTATTACAGGAACCCAGGGATCCACCGATCAGTGCTTAGTTCTTTATCACCTGATTGAAAAATGCATCTCAAATAGACCCGTATCATTATACGCCAGTTTTATAGATCTCAATGCAGCCTTTGATAGAGTTACTAGGACTGAGCTATGGGCAAAGCTGGAAGCTGCCTCAATTGATCACAGGGTTCTTCGTCTATTATGTGCCCTACATACTAAAACATCCCTTAAGGTGAGGTGTAATATGCAAGGGTCCCTATCAAAGTCAGTTAAAACTCAAAAGGGGGTTAAGCAGGGGTGCATTTTGGCCTCCCTGATTTTCAACTTTCCATAAATGATATGGTAAAATGGCTAAACAAACCAAATCACCCCCCCCAAAAAATAGGTGACCGAAGCATCACCCTCCTGCTCCATGCAGATGATGCTGTAATCCTCTTCAGGACACCAGTAGGCCTTAAAAGAGCCTTGTGAGCCCTTCTCCAGTACTGTAATTACAATAAACTGGAAATAAATTATGAGAAAACAAAGATCATGGCCTTTGCAAAAAGGCCAAAACTTTATTCATGGTATCTAAATGAGCAGATAACCATCTTCAAACACCTGGGGGTGGTCATTCAGGCCAATGGTTCAAGAAAAGCACATGGAGAATATGCAACTGCCTTGGGCCAAAGATCAGCAAGCACCATTCTTAATTTTTTCCGCACAAAGGGAAAATACTATGTTCCTGCTGCTATTAAGCTTTTTGTGGCCAGTTGCTAGCTCAGCTCCTTTATGGGGCCTTGCTCAGCCTGTCAGCTTCATGTTTTACATCATTAGAAATAGTTCAATCCAAATTCATTAGATCAATTCTTCAGATGCCACGTTGTGTCTCAAATGCACTTCTGCGCCTGGAGAGATTGATAAAAGTTGAAGCAAGAATCTGTATAGCATCCTTAAATCTCTGGCTAAAGTTTAAGTTCTTTCCACAAGGTCTTGCTCCATTAATCCTCCAAGACAAATTCTCTTCATCATGGATTAAGGCTGTTGAGTCCAATCTTGCCAAATTAGGTTTCTCTCCAGCTTTAATACTCAAGATGGACTATGATCTAGCAAGACAAACCTTGCGACAAAGGGTGGAGGACATCGAGCAGCAGGCGGACTTAGGGAAAGCTCCGCTGTTTCTGGCTCCAGAGGCCACTAGATGTGTTGTTATTCCTGCCAGCTATCTTAGTCAGTTGGAATCAGCAAATCACCGGAAAGCATTTGCACTTGCATGGTATCATGTGCTTCCATCTGCCATTCTGTACGGCAGGTATAAAAGAATACCATTCAGGGAAAGACTCTGTCCATGCGGCTCAGGAAACGTGGGGACTGTAGGTCACATGCTCCTTAGAGGTTTCTTTTATATGGAGATTAGGAAAAAATATATTTTGCCAATAAGTGCAAGGTATCCTGGCTGCTCTGACACTACCTATCTTCAGTGGCTGCTTAAAGATGAACAGTCCATAACTACAGCACAGGTAGCCAGATTCTGCACAGCAGCACTGGGGATTTGTCGCAAATACGATGTATTTAACATAGCAATGTATATAACAATTGTGGCTAACCCTTGCACTGCCTAGTCATTTCCCTTTTAGTGTTGAACGCGCAACAGGCCACACAGTTTAGGGATTGCAACTATTGTATAGTCAGACCATGTATAATTGACACTGGATTTTATTATAGATTTAGTTGTCATTTATTATTTTATACTAGAATTCTTAAGTGTATATATACTGAGTGCTTTTATTTGTTTCTGGTCTAAGACTGTAATAATAAAAATTGAGGAACCCAGGAGTCATTAAGTGAACATGAGGTACCTCATGGATGAGGGAAGCCCTGGGAGGCCCACCACCAAATAGGTCTATAAAGGAAGCAGACAAAGAGCAGAAAGTTTTGTAAACCCCAAAACAGGACAGCAAAGATAAGAGCTCAGATACATTTGGGCATAGCACCATGTTCCAATGCCAGAGAGGCTTCCAAAGAAGCCTCCATCCTTGCCCATTGAAACCCAGTTTGTGGGCTGGATCTCTGCCCCAATCCACTAACCTAGTTGGGAGACTGCAAACCTATCCTGGTCCTGGCTCTTGCTAACTTTGGTGATGCCAGCCTACTCTATGCAAAGTCAGCAGGTTCAGGACAAGTTTCTCAAAACCTTTCTCTTACTTAACCCCCTCCATCCTTCAAAAACCCACATTTCTTCTATAAAGAAAAAAAAATAGGTGGGAGGGATAGACTTGCTGATCTTCCTCCCCTTCCTTCATTAGATTCTGAAAGTAAACTTTTCACCTCTGAGCTCCAATCTCCATGCCTCATTTGCTAAATTTACTGCACACCTGGAAAGAGGTGACAGAATCTGTACTTACCTTGATTCTAGTTGAAGAGTAGAGGAAAGGAAGCAATCAATCAAAGAAAAACCTTCTGCAGAGTGTGTGGAGGAGATGAAGAAAAAGTTCAGCCCAAAGCACAATCATGTAAAGCACAAACATGCACCAACTGTTCAAGGCAGAAGCTTGGGTTTTAAAGGCTGTTAGACAGCAGAAAGCTTAGAAAAGAGATTTCAGGTTTCCAAGCTTTTTTCTTCCCCATCTTGACTCCCTTTAGGTTCTGCCATGGCATTTGGTGCACACTTTTCTTCTTTAGAGAAGTTTTTTTCTTCTTCAACTGTTCAAGGCAAAAAGCTGCAGGAAGATTTTCTTTCTTGCTTGCTTCCTTTCCTGTATCTTCAGCCTGGCAGTGAGTCATCTGTAAGTAACTTAAAAGATCTTGTTACTCTCTTTCCAGGTATGCAGAAAATTTAGCAAATTAAGTGGTTAAAAAGAATTGAGATTGGAGGGAAGAGGGGGAGGATTTATTTTCAATACCTAATGGGGAGGGAATTATAAGGGCAAATGATTGTGGGGTGCTGTGGGGCGCTTCCTAACTTTGAAATATGATACATAATTGTATATAGTTTTGTGGGTTTCGTCATAACTTTGCTCATTAAGTGACCTGTCGTACCTTGAGGACTACCTGCACTAGAGGAGGTGTTAAATTACTGAAATTGTTTATACTTGTGTAGAAATGGGGGGGGGGGTAAATTTTTATATATTCTCTTTTTTTCTTTTTTTCTATCTGAACTGTTTACATTTTCTTTAGTTTGTATTAATGTTTTAGCTTTGCATTTATAAACTTTAATAAAATGATTACAAAAAAGGACTGCAAAAGGAAAGCCATTGGACACAATATTGGGAAAGACACAGTATATATAAATGTTAGGTCTCCAAAGTAAATGGGAGAATTAAAGTGCTAATGGTATCATTGTTGTCATGGCTGCCAGACTCCACCCCCTCCTTTTTACGACCCTTAAATTTTGGTAGAGTCAGGGCAACCAGATGGAGTTTAGTATTTACTGGCCGGATGCCCTTCCTGATGCCATGTGGAGTTTGCAGCAAATATTTTTTCCTTGTGCCCTAGGAGAAAAACATCTGCCACCACCTAGAATTGAACTTTTAACTTTCCAAGTGAGAGGCAAACGTCTTCACCACTAAGCAACAACACCATTCATCATGACCACCAGACTGGATTACTGCAATGTACTTTACACAAGGACATCCTTGAAGATTATTTGGAAGCTTCAGTTGGTGTAGAATATGGCAACGTGGGCTTTTAATGGTGAATTACTTGGCACACGTCACAGTATAGCAAACCACTGCTGTGTTTGCTGTACTGGTTCCCAGTGTGCTTCCAGATAAAATTCAAGATGCTGGTAGTCATTTTTAAAGTTTTTCATGACTCACAGCTCACTGTGGGACTGTTTCTCCCAGTTGTTTTTACCCATCCTATTTAATATGAAAAAAAAAGGAGTTTGCTAAGGTTATTGTCAATCTAAAAAGCCTTGACTAGCAGAGCCCAGGAGGAGAGCGTTTTCTGTCATGGAGTCTGTCATCTTTTAGAACATTATTTTTTGCAGTTCAGATTGGCTCTAATCCTGTCAACTTTTCACTAGGGCCTGTAAACTTGACGTTTTGCCTGAACTTGGAGTCCAGATGTGGGACAGAGCAAATCCCCTGTCTTTGTTAATGACATGGGGTTTTTTTTATCTTTTATATTGTATATACTTTATCCATTTTTATTGTAAGCAGAGTTGCATATATGGCAACTGTACAAGTTGATTATATATATAATGGTAGAGAGCATAAATGTAGAAAGTGTAACTAAAAACAGTAGGAAGAGGATGTGAAATTCTGGGCCCTCCAGATCAGGGGTGGGTTCTACTTATCTTTACTACCGGTTCGCAACGGGATCGCACCCCGGATGACGACATCCGGGGTGGTGGGCGGAGCCTCCCGCCGGTTTTACTACGATTCTTGCGAACTGGTCCGAACCGGGGACAACCCACCACTGCTCCAGAACTCCCCTGCACAGGGCTTCATTCACAATTTCAGAGTCCTCTTGGACTTACAGCTCCTGGTCAAGGAACAGGTGCTATCGGTGGCATAAGGGCCTTTGCACGGTTTCATTTTGTGCATGAATTGTAGCCTTTCCTGGAACTGTCACTTGTTCCTTAGTTGCACAATTGACCACTGCAATACAGTTTGCATGGATATGCTGTTGAAAAGCATTCAGAAACTACGGATAGTCCAAAACGTGGCAATTTGATTTTTTTTTTGTATTTTCTCTCCTTTTTAGATTTTAAGTGTTTTTAAATACATTTCTTATATGCTTTTTTATCCAGAACAATTTTCACTTCATGATTCTACCAAATATTCTTTTTCATGCTTCTTCTTAGTTTAATTTCCACATCCACTTATGTCTACTTTCCTGTCATTCAATTTGGAAATTACTTTTATCTTCAAATACTTTACAGGTATAACCTGCACCTTCTTTTCTAAAGTCATTCTAGTTTCCAAGTAATTTTTTCACTACTTTCCTTTTTTTCTGCAACAATTTTTCCCAGAATTCACTCTTGACAATATCAAATAATAATCTGTCCCATATTCAAACATCTTACCAATTTTGCCTTCATTATTTTTTAAAAACCATTCATAATCAATAATTAAATAAATTATGCTTAATTATTTTTTCCTTTTCCAGATATACACGAGTAGGATTAAACTTAAATCAAGTATGCAAAATTGATATTTTTCTAAGTAACTGCTCACCAAAGTTACCACTCACATTAATTCTTGGGTTTCCAAATGACAGAATCATTTTTAGTACCCTCTCATCTTGTTTCCCTTCATTCATTAAGGTCACCCAACAGAATATTCTTTTTCTCTGCAGATTGCATGCATTAACAATTTGCCTACATTTTTTAAAAAAATTCATCCCTGAATTATTACCATCATTTATGATAAGAAATTGCACGTGGCATCAGTTCATCGTTTCTGACATAGACTTTTGACATACCTTGTCACATATAGTATAGCTGCTTGTTGGAAGTCAGCAAGAGGCTTAATAAGCAAAGACTCCATAGTAAGATCAAATATTAAAAACTGAGTATATAATATGGGAGTTTCTTAAGATTATTCTTAGCAGATGTGTAGGATAACTTTAGTGGTGTGCACAACTGCATGAAAAGTCAACAGCTCAATTCAATGCAACTCACCAGGTTCACCAATATGCTAGTTTCCCAGGCTCAATCATATTGTCTTGATAATAGATAAGATCTTATTTATTTTTACATTGTATGCTGAGTGAAATGAAAATACTGTACTCCCTACTCAGTAAACTGTTAGCTGAAAACACAGACATGCATCTTGCTCAAGGAGACTACAAATATTTTTAATACACAATACACATATCAGCAATAGAAATGTTCTCAGGTATATACAAAATCAGATCCTAGATGCCTCTCCTCTTCTGTAGAGAGATAAATTATTAGTTAAAGAGAGAGAGAGAGGGAGGGAAGGAGGGAGGGAGAGTGGGAGTGAGAAGAGAAAGAAAGAAAGAGAGAGAGAGAGAGAGAGAAAGAAAGAAAGAAAGAAAGAAAGAAAGAAAGAAAGAAAGAAAGAAAGAAAGAAGAAAAGAGAACGTGGAAGAAAACGAAACAAAATCTGTGTGCTGTGGTGTTGGTTTCTACTTTTATGCATAATTCTTTTTTATACATTATTACCTATAAAAGAAATTTTGCACTTCATCTTTTATTTTTTAATATACTTTATTCTGTGTAACTTTAAAGTTTAGGCTTTTTATTAATTTAAACATTAATTAATTTAAATTTAGAACTCATACAAGACTGCTATAAAAATTATTCCTTGATAAATGTTTTTAACTGTAGCATTTTGTAAGCCCTACTAGGCAGAGTAGATCAAGAAATACTGTAAACTTCATGGAAGACTATAGACTCCTTTTATTTGGATTGGCTATAGGAACATTATCTTGCAAGTCTGATTGTGCTCCTCTTCTTCTCTTTTTTATAGCCGTTTGAAACCTTTACATGCACTTTCTACAGACTTACATTATGTTTTTCTTCTGTTTTGGGGAGTAACAATCTCCCCTCTCTCCCTGGAAG
Source organism: Ptyas mucosa (assembly GCA_012654045.1). Lineage (NCBI taxonomy): Eukaryota > Metazoa > Chordata > Lepidosauria > Squamata > Colubridae > Ptyas > Ptyas mucosa. The sequence goes on along the minus strand of WNWU01000019.1, from coordinate 23,455,438 downwards.
TTATCAGCTTTTCTCTCTACTCATTGTAATTGGCCTTGAAATAGACAAAAGTCAGAACAGATCAGAAGAGCTAAGATTTCTTCTTTTATTCAATTTATAGACAGCAGAGGGTGCACTTAGTTGCAGATGAAGACACCTATTAAATACTTAGAATCTTTTAAAATAAAAATTATTGTTTCTCCATTTACCAGAACAAATTTCACTGTTCCGGTTTATTAGTAATAAATTACTTTATCCAAAATATTCTAAAGTGTTCATTTACTGCTTATAAAAAAAAAATCCAATCAGACCAGTGCTCTCTACTCTACTGTTCTCCAGAAGGGTCAATAAAAGGCTATTATTGGCTTGGTTCCGGTTCCGGATGGCGACGGACGCTGCCTGGGTGAGCTCTTGCCCCAGGGTCTAAACCCTCCCCCCGCTTGGAGGCCCCTCGAGGCCGGGTGCCCTGGTTTCGGGGTATCCGCCGTTAAGGGCGATTCGCCAGGGGTTCCCTGCCTCAATTCCAGGGGCTGGGGCCAATGCTGGCGCGCCCAAGGCTCCGGCGAGTGGGGCGGCGCGCAGCGGCCATTCTCAAGGCCGCTGACTGCACCATTGCACCTGTAGGACCCGGTGTATATTGAAATTAAGGCAGCACGTAAAGAGGCAATCGGAAGAGGAAGGGATGCAGGCCGGAGAATAAGCAGAAAAGGAGAGACCTTGATTGGCGAAGCGACGAGGCGTCCTGTGAGTGAGAGGGGGGGCAAAGTTTTTCTCCCCCCCCCCTTGTAGCTGGGAAGGGCGCCGTGGCTGAGACGAAAGAGGAGGAAAAAAGAAGGAGACCTCTTACTTCGCTGTGGAAAATGGTGGAGGCGGAATTCAAGAAGGGAGGCTGGAGGCCTCTCTCTTTGCCGGAGAGTTATGGCCGGGGCCTGATTTCCTGCTTCTTTGTACACAATTGATGACATCACCCACCTCTGGTTTCCTGTTTGACCTACTCTACGAGCCGGACTCGTTGCTTCTGTGAGCGCCCTCTGGTGGATTGTGAGGAAACAGTGCTGACTTTTAAGAAAATCTTTTCCTCTCTGGATGCTTGTGCCTATCTGAGGACCTCTCATTCTTTATCATTGCCAGATGGCAAAAGGACAAAGACCAGCTGCAGGTGACATGGAAAAAATTCTGGAGAAATTGGCAAAATTGGATGAGAAACTTGTGAAACTTGATAAACTTGATGACCTGCAAAAAGGGCAACTGGAAATAAAATCTGAAATTGTAGTTATGAAAAAAGATTTAACTGCTGTTCAACAGGTGGCAGAGGAGAATAAGAAAAAGGTGGGAGGTTTGGAGGGGGAGGTGCGGGCAATCCAGAAGAGGGAAGAAATGAGAGGAAATGTAATCTTAACTTCGCAGCTGGATAGAATGTCTTATTTTCTCAGGTTTCAAAATGTGGAAGAGGTGGACCAGGAAGATTTGCGAGAAGTGATGGCTAAATTGTTGGGCGAATTTACTGAAAGAAGTTTGGACTTTATGAGATGGGATATGGATCTAGTTTGTAGAGTAAACTCACAATATGCAATTTTACATAGTGTCCCAAGAGAGGTCCACATTAAATTCGTGAGAAGGGTAACAAGAGATGAAATACTGAGAAATCAAAGATCGGGGGCGCTGATATACAGGGGCAAGGAGGTCACCATTCTGAAGCAGATCCCTGGACAGGTACGAGAATTAAGAAGAAATTATTATTTTTTATCAAATAAACTGTACCTTAAGGGAATTGGCTTCAGGTGGTTGATGCCGGAAGGTTTGATGATTTTCTGGGAGGGCAGTAGGAAGAAAATTAATAGTGTGGCGGAGGCTAAGGCCTATTTGGAGCAACATAAGACCCTCCTAGAGGGGGAAGATACAGGAACCGAGGAAGGAGAGGTACCAGATGATCAAGGAATGGGGGCGGGCGAGGCCGTGGCGGTCCGGGAGGAGGGAGGTGCTAAGGCCAGAACCTTGAGACCTAGAATTAGGAAATGACGAAGTGGGAGGAATCTATTATCTTGTGCCTTTTATGACATCTCTTATTTTTATAAACTTTGATATTACTCTGGATACCGAACTGATATTTTTGTATAAATCTGGTTGTTAAATTTGAAATTCTAATAAGGGAAGATCTGCTGTATGTGAAAAAAAAAAGAAAATATATATATCTTTGTAAAAGGATAGAGAAAATTCCACATATTGTAAGTGATAATATTGTTTATTTTTAACCAATAAAAACTTTTATAATAATAAAAAAAATAAAAGAAAAGAAATAAAAGGCTATCATCATCCTGAGCCAGCATAATTATGGACAACTTGGGCCAGTATTTTTAACATATGGAGCAGAACATCAGGATGGGGTTAACTTGTAGTCACAGGTAATACAGACGTCTCAACATGTTTCTTTAGGAAGAGATAAAAAAAGGTGCCAACCTAAATTGCACTTTACCATATGCAGCATTGCTGTTGTAGCACAAATTATATCCCTTTTACATATCCAGAAATATTAATCACTTAAGTCTTCACTTCCTCAGACATGATAGATCCACTATCATCACACTGTTTAATTGTTGCAGGATCCAATCTGGGTTGGTCACTGGAACCAGAGGTTTAATCTTCCGAGCTTTCGGACTCGTGCTGGAGCCTATCGTCAGGGAACTTCTCTCTGGCAGAGTGTGTGCTTTAGGCTATTCTATGTGACATTTATATGTGGCTGTATGAAAGCTCAGAAGACTAAACCTTTGGTCCTGGTAACCGACCCAAATTTGGACCCTGCAACATTATCCTGGGACACATATATTCGTTTATTTAATTATGTACTATCCTATGAAATACACTGCTTTTTTTGGCAGTGATCTGTTAATGATAATTTAGAATTAACTAGTAAGAATACCATACTTATTTAATTAATATGCTGTAGTCATCTATTTGCTATTTATAAGAATTCATTGATTATCACTAAGATAATACCTAAAGAACTTTGTGTTTGGCACATCAAGACTATAGGTTTATGTTTTATAAGACACAGTTACCTATAATGTAGTATACTTAATTAAAATTGAAGAGTATTGAGTTAAATCCAGAACTTAGAATGATACTGTACATAATACTTTACATTTTATAAAGGCTACATTTTTAGTTCTCAAGGTATTCCAATGTATTTATTCATTTAAAATTACTGAAACTTTCAAAACATTCACCCAAACTTCTGTTAGGCTACCAAAATTAATACATTACTGTCTACAAATACAAAAGGTATGACAAAATTGCACTTATAAAGTTCAACAAATTTGCTTAAACCTTTATTTTGGGGCCAAAATATACACAAAGTTTTGAACAAATTGTAAATAAATTTTACTTGTTTTAATTCATGCCTATCATTTGTTCATATTATCTTGAATTATTCAGATGGACTCTAAACCTCTTTTGGGGGGAAATGTTCTCTTTTCAGAGCATGTATTTTGTCACTGACCTAATTCTTAATTCCGAGCAGTTTCTGAAAGGATGTTGTCAGCAACTACTCATTAGAGAGCCAAATGCTTTGGCAAGCTTTAACTAGGATAGACATTCCACTTCCAGAATGGAGTGAACAAAAGGTTCATCCCATTTCCGATTGTTTAAATTCCCACTGATAGAAAAGTCACTCAGTTCAGTACAGGTGAGAAATCTAAAGAGACAAGTAAAAAAAAAAGTGACTCCATTTGGCACAAATGTAATCCCATACCTGATTAAGAAAAGTGCATTCAACCCACATTGACATGGGTCAACATTTGCTGTGTCTTCAAGTATTACATTTTAGGTAAGCTTAAGTTCTTAACCACAATGTAATTAGCTTGTGCTTTTCTGTTTGACAAGCACACACAAATTATTGGCATGTTCTTTTTGAAAATAAATACAAATATTTCAAATTTCAGGTATTAGTATTCAAGCATTGTTTTCTATTCTCTCAAGTTGATAACTTCCCCAACATATGCTTAGATTCAGCAGTACAATGCTTATTATCAAACTCAAACACTACAACCGATAAAACTATTTGCAAATAAACAATTTCCCAATTACTTAGCATTGTATGCAAATAGTCATTTTTAACATGTCTTTTTAAGATGTTTTAAAATTATACAAAGATGCCTATATAAACTGTCTACAGATTAGACTATATCAGTGATGGCTAACCTTTTCTGGACTGAGTGGCCAAAGCACATGCGCCTGCAATGCAATACACATGCAGCCCCTGTGCATATGTGCATGGCCCGCTGCATGTGCCCTGCCCATGCACATGCGCCCCTATGCATGTGCAGCCCCTGCACGTGCCCTGTCCCTGCACATGTGCACGGCCCGCCGCATGCACCCTGCATGTGCACGCATGGCAGAGACCCAAAGACCAGCTGGCCAGTGGGAGGCCCGCTCACATGCACAGCAGAGCTGAACTGGGGAAACGGCTCACGTGCCATAGGTTCTCCATCATGGGACTATATAATTACAATGCATTTTTCATTCTGTGATACTAAATACCACATGGAACTTCCAGAGACATAATAATATTAAGGCTAAAACATCTGCTTTATTCTAAATGTATCTTAAGAAAGTCCTATACCAAGAAAACCTTGGTAGTACAGTGGTCTAAAGCACCCTGTTATTAACACCAGCTGCCTGCAATTATTGCAGGTTCGAATCTCACCAGGCTCAAGGTTGACTCAGCCTTTCATCCTTTTTAAGGTAGGTAAATTGAGGACCCAGTTTGTGGGGGCAATAAGCTGACTTTGTATAAATATATAAAAGTATGAAGGCTATTGCTTAGCGCATTGTAAGCCGCCCTGAGTCTCCGGAGAAGGGCGGCATATAAATCAAATTTTTTTTAAAAATTACTCTGTATTTAGAGGTGTTGCTAGCAGGATTGGGAGAAACCAAATCTACCATGTAGTAGCTTTATTCATTAATTTATTCAGACAACTTTAAGTACGCAATAGGATTTCTACTAGAAATTGGAGTCATTTGGAGAAAGTCTGTGGTGTCACAGTGGTTAGAATGCAGTATTGCAGGGTAACTCTGCTCACTGCCAAGAGTTCAATTCCTTTGATCCTGACCAGCTCAAGGTTGACTCAGACTTCCATCCTCCTGAGGTTGATAAAATGAGGACCCAGATTGTTGGGGCCAATATGCTTAGTAGGCAATAAACTACTTAGAGAGAGCTGTAAAGCACTGGGAAGTGATAGTTATGCCTAAGTGCTATTGCTCTGCTATTAAAAAACCAGCAAGCCGCATGACTAAACCCGAGTTAGGAAGAATTGTTGCAATGAGGTAGAGTCATTGTTGCAATAGGAATTGTGACTTTTAAGATGCTGATAATCATAACCTGTGTCCCACATGAACATGCATTAGACTATATCACTTGATGTTCCTCACTTACAACAAATCACAGGTGTCTTCAGATGAGGAAATAAGCAAACTCTTGCTACCAGATGTGGTTAAGTTCTTCCCAATAGCAGAAATGTAAGAAAAATGGAGTAGGGAAAGTAAATACACACTGGTTGCAAATATTATTATTATTATTTTTTATTATAAAAGTTTTTATTGGTTAAAAATAAACAATATTATCGCTTACAATATGTGGAATTTTCATTATCCTTTTACAAAGATAATATATATTTTCTTTTTTTTCATATACAGCAGATCTTCCCTTATTAAAATTTCAAATTTAACAACCGGATTTATACAAAAATATCAGTTCAGTATCCAGAGTAATATTAAAGTTTACAAAAATAAGAGATATCATAAAAGGCACAATGTAATAGATTCCTCTCACTTCGTCATTTCTTGGTGCAAATATTATTGTGGAAACTAATAATTTGTATTTATTTTCAAGAGTGTTCTGATTTAGCAAAGTGAAGAGATGCACAGGATCAAATTGTGAAAAGGCAAAACATACAGATGACATCTAATAAATCCAATGGCAACATCAAATTATACACAGGTTATGTTCCTGTGTATATGATCAATACAATCATATTTCTATATTTTCATAGTGATTAACCAAATTATGGTTCAGCATTACTTGTGAACACAGTCTATTTCTATCTAATGAATTCTTAGGTCTCAGCTGGAAAATTGTGGGCATTTCTGTCACTGCGTCTCAAAAAGGATACTGTGGAGATTGATTGATTGATTGATTAGCTTTGTTTGTGGAGTTAGAGAAGTTTGCTGAGATGACCAAGGGGGCTAGAGCAACCTCATAAGAGGAAAGAATGTAAAATTTGAGATTTTTTTTAAATACAGAAAGCAAGTGAATGAGAGAGTTAAAGAGTACAAAAGTTTGCATAGTATGGATAAAATAGCCGAAAAGTTAATTTCCACTTCCCGGATTAGTAGAATTGAGTTCAACCAATAAAATTGAATCCTGGAAGAACAAAAAAAATTTAAAACAACATATAATTAAACTTTGGAATTTGCTACCATGAGATGTAGAGCTATCAGCCTGGCTGGCTTAAAAAAAAAGGGTTGGACCAATTCCTGAAAGTCACAGGAAAGCAAGCCTTGATATCACCATGGCTACCTTTAAAGACCATTTGTTGGGAGATTTGTGGGTTTCCTTGTGCAGTTGGTTGACCACTCTGAAAACAGACAGATGGATTAGATGGGCCGGCCATTCAATCCAACAGGTCTCTGCTTATGTGTATTTGTAACCTAATGTTGCAATTGACTAAAGCTATATATTTTCCCAGTTGCCAAATGGGATGCATTGACAGCAATTATTGATCCCAGTTTTTCCACTTCTTATTCATCAGTCCAAAGATGCTGTAGGCTCTGCTTGTTTTAGTTTTTCTACAAACTGAATCTAACCTTGGGGACTTTCTCAACACCTACTGACTATCCCACAGAATTTTCCCACAGGATTGGCATTGAGACCTTTCCCAATAGACTATCGAGTTTCACAAAGTACAATACCCTTCATAGAGAGCTCTTCCATACTGAGCTGGCCTGACAGTGATAATTTCCTGGGAATTTTAATCTTGCAGTTGCCTGACAAATTTCTTGTCCTAAGCCTTGTAACTCTGGGATAAGATGGACTCTACTCTACTTGGATTACGTGGATTATCATAACAGGAAGAAACACATACTAAAATCTGAAATTCTGAGTCAGCACATCAAAATTATAAGAACAGTTCAGGTGAGTCAATTATTTGCCACTGCTCTAATCTATTTCAGTGACTCCAGCCTATTCCTGGATCATCCTCGGTCCCAAAAGGTATTTCAATCAAATTGCTAGTTTGATTTACATTGCCTGGAAGCAAAGGAAGGCTTAATTTGGCTTTTTAATAAATATCAGGAATACTCTGCAGCCATGTCCTATTAGCAATGTAAGAATGCAGAGAAGGCATTATAAGCAATTACTTTGTGGGAAGACAAGAGAAAGGGTCAGAACTTTCTGATAGTAGCCACTCAAGCCAGAAACTCCACTTCACTCTGGCAACTCTACCATTAAAACATCCACTTTGACCCATTTTTACAACTCTGGCTAAGATCCAAGAGACACATTTTAGTTCTCTTAACACATAAAGAAAAAAGCCAAATCAAATTGATCTGAATGCCTCTTCCCGATAGCTACCAGTAACAACTCCAGAAATTAAAAAAATAAGTTTAGCAACCTAAACCAGAAAACACCCCAAGCAATGATTACCTAATAGCAGAACTGTAAGGAGTTAGAATGGTAGACCCCAATATCAGTCACCCTTTTTTCATTGCAAGAGTCCCAGAACGTTGGGGCACAGCAGTAATAATCGCTATAACAGTGGGAAGAAAATTGAATGACCATCCAATTAGTTTATAGAGGATCATCTGTACACCAAACATCTGAAGACAAAATTGTTGGGCTGGCCAAAAACATTTATTGAAGAATTAGGAATAATTGTGTAAAAAGAGAAAGTCCTAGTATGCTTGTTAAATGATCACAAAGTTGAGCAAACCAATATTTTCAAATATCTCTTAGAATCACTTTTCAAGTCTCTGATGAGAGAAGGGCTCATTCAGACCATGTAGTTTAGAATGCAGCCATATCAAATTTTCCATTGATCAAGGGATGCCATACTAATCCTTGATGCTTTAAAGTTATTCTGTGCCCAGGTGTGCACTCAGCTCCTCAATGGTTCTCAGCTAGGCCCTATGGGAACTACTCAAAAATTGCTATCTAAAATTCTACAAAGTATCATTCAAATTTCCACCTGGTGTCTCAAATGTAGTTCTCCAGAAGGCCAGTGTAAATAAGATTGAAATAAATATTCAGCTTTTCATATATTTCTGCTCATAGGCTTGACTTCTCTGACAGATCATTTTAATGCAATATGGAGAAGGGATCTACTTGAGAAGCTACACGTGTATGGAGTCTCTGAGGAAGTTCTCCTATTCCTAGATTAAAAGCATACCAAAAAGGTACCCAGAAGCCTATTGGACACAGAAAAACAACTAGATCAGTATCAACTATCCAGGGGTTTTCTTAAGGAATTGATCTTCTTCAGTCAGACCTGTGGGATATATAAATTCCATTTGTTTTGAGGAAGTTTTGAACTACAGGTAATTGCACTAAATCACTTAGTAATTTAATGTTTAAGGTTTAATGTTCTGCTTTCCCTGTACTTGAAGGCAGGTATATTCTCTCTATGTGAGTATGTAAATAAATATCCTGTGGTTTCTGATTGTGTCTTTGTGATGTAGTTGCTGCTGAATATACATACAGGGAATCTACAAGGAATCTACAGTTTCTACATCTAAGATTCTACAATTCTTACACATTGTAAGCCGCTCTGAAACGCATTGTAAGCCGCCCTGAGTCTCTGGAAAAGGGCAGCATATAAATCAAACCAATAAATAAATAAATAAATAAATTCCAGGGCTCCTTTTATTTGCCCTGATATAACAAATCCCCTTGCACACAGAAATGCTTTTTACATGCAAATCCTCCTCTTGGACCAGACAGATCTATTTCTCTGCTGCTAAATTCTGCCATACAGCTACTAAATCTAGGCAGGAACTAACAACTTCCAAGGATAATATTTTCCAGACTCCTGCCATTTAGCTCTGCCTATGATCGGACAAAGTCTCCGTTATTAAAAAAAATACCAGGGTTTTACTCTTCATTTTTAGATTATTCTTAGCTCAAATTGCTAAGACGCTGAGCTTGTGGATCGAAAGGTTGGCAGTTCAGCGGTTCGAATCCCTAGTGCCGCGTAACAGGGTAAGTTCCCGTTACTTGTTCCAGCTTCTGCCAACCTAGCAATTCGAAAGCATGTAAAAAATTTAAGTATTAAAATAAGGACCACCTCCGGTGGGAAGGTAACAGCGTTCCGTGCGCCTTTGGTGTTTAGTTATGCCGGCCACGTGCCCACTGGTCTTCAGACAGCACTGGCTCTTTGGCTTTGAGACAGAGATAGAGTCGGGAACGACTAGCGAGGGGGACCTTTACCTTTACTTTTTAGCTCAAATTCTACGTGTTGTTAGTTTAGAATTAACAATAGTGCGTTACACCCATAGGCAGAGAATCATCAGAACATAGAACGTTTTCTGTGCTGTTGTATAAATCGTTTTGCTTTGTTTTTATCCTTGCTCTTATGCTGGCCCTGGGCCGAAATTAAGAATTACTTGCTCGCCTTCTTGCTTACCAGCCTCAAACGGTTCGCAGTAGCCAACATCCCCCTCTGTTCCATCAGAGGGAGGCGACCTGCCTTGTTCCAAAACTGCAAATTTAACTCCCCAAGTGCGTGAGAAACACACTTCGCTGCACGCACGCACACACACACAAACTTTTCAAACCCAGGAGTTATTGTGTTCCGCAAACTCAAATTTTGTCCCCCACCATTACATTTTCATTACATTTGTGCTGGAGGCCAGTCTTAACAGACTCGGGGCTGTCATCCGGCATGCAAGAATTTGAACCAGCCTCTCTGCCAGCCACGGGCAGCCGGGGCAAGGAAGAGCGGGGGGTGCGCGGGGGGTGGGGGGCGTTTGGGGAGACCCCAGGGAGGGTGGGGTGGAAAGGAAGAAAGGGAAAGGAAGCAGGCCAATCCCGCCCATATGGAAGCCGGAGGGAGGAGAGAAATCCCCTCAGAGCCAGAGGAAGAAACAAAAGAAGGGAGAAGAGGGGGGGGGAAAGGCGCGCGCTTTGGAAACTCGCTTCCCCGGAGACTCATCCCTGGGAAAGGCAAAACGCTCCCGCTTGAGACCTACCTCGCTTCTAAGCGGCCGGAGGAAGAAAAAAAAAAAAAGCTGCTGCAGCTCCGCCTCGTCCTCCCACCGTTCGGCTCAGCGACTAAAGCGAGCCGCCCCGAATCCGGCATTTATCCCGCCGCGGTCGAGAGCGCGCAGAAGCGACCAGGCGGCGCCCACTTCTCTTCCTCGCTCTCCCTCTCCCCTCTCCGCAACCTCCGCCTCCTCCGCTCGACTTTCTCCGCCGCCTTCCAGGCTTTCGCTTTCTGCCGCACGAGATCGCGCCGCCAAAAAACGAAAAGGGGGAGGGGGGAGGAGAGAGAAAAGAAAAGAAAAAGGAGGAGGGGGAAAAAAAACCTCGCTGGTCCCGATCCCCTTCCAAGCCAGCAGCCCTCCCCGTCCCGAAAGCACGGCCGCCGTTCGCTCTTCCTTCGCCGCCTCCTCCCTCCCCCCACACACACTTTCCCTCCACCCAAGAAAGAAAGCAAGAGGGCGGCTTCGGGCGCCGGCGCCAGAGCCACTTAGCTCTTGTTGGTGTGGCTCTGCTCTGTTTCGCTTACAGGAGGAATTCTTGCCTCGCCCGGTTTTCAGGATGGGCTTGAGAGATAATTATAGGTTGATTTCAGCGATAGCAACTATATCTTTGAAAAAAATAAAACAGATAGCACCCGTATCTTAAAAAAAAAAACACCCAAAACCTCAAGTGATCTTAACGATGTTTTAAATGAATGACTACAAAATGTTGTCGTTACGTCCTACATCCGTCCAAGATGCAAGACGTATCTCGGATACGCCGTTTCTTCCATCCTCTCCCGATTTCCCTTTTCTCTCCAGCAGCATAACTTGGCCGGCTGCTCCGTCTCGCTAAGTAACGGTTAAAAGGTTTTCCTGTTGAGGTTTTTGTCGGGTTGGGTTGACTTCGCAATTGGTAAACATACCTAATGAAAGTAGAACGAGGCATATGAGAGATAAACTTCCCTTGTGTGTATGAATAATGTGGTTTGGGTATACAGGGAACAGCTGCAGTCATACTAAGCAGAAACAAAACAAGCCAGGAAGGTGTGATGCATGCAAGCGGGCTAAGCCACGCAAAGGCCATGTGTGTGTCATGCATATGTCATAATTGGTTATTCGAGTTTAGCTAGACAAGGCAAATAAGATTGTCATAGAAGAAATAGAGACTACCCATCTTTGACTCTAGCCTCATCCGCTACAAATCTGAGTCCTCTATCATATATTAATAGGTAACCCTCTGAAAAATACTTTCAAGGGAAGGTATTTCAAAGTAAAATGTTCTACACTTCTGTGCATACTGCAGTGCATTGCTACATGTGTTGGACTGGAAAATTCAATCCCACCTTCTATCTGTTGGAAGAAGTGATCAGGCATTGTTGCTTCCCACAACAAATACAACGAATAAATAAATAAAAAATCTCATTACTTGAATTCATTATTAGACCTAAAATTACAGCTTGAATTTTCATTTGCTCTTACCAAGCAGAATTTAAAGTATATTGCTTGAAGCTGAGCCTTAACAGAGACTGTGATTCCTGTGATTCTGGTATGCAAAACAGAAGGAAAGAGTTGCTAACTACAAGATTCCCAGGCTAGTTGCAATTCATTAATGCAACAAGTAACCATCATTGTTCACTTAAAACGAACCACGTAATGCAATGTGTGTAAGGCCTCTAAGACCTCCACGCCACAGTACTTGTATTCCCTGCACCCATGTTGTGTACATTTTTTCAGACACGTTCAACCAGCCACTCCACTGCCTCCCTTGCCCAGAAAGTTGCTATGAAGAGCTTGAAAGCTGTAACAAATGAAAAAAATAGCATGTCAGCATTTTAGTAATCAAGCACTTCTCTCTGTATTGTAACCATAGTTGCCAACTGCTATGGCAGCTGGAAAGAGGAGGGGGGGGAGAAACAATGCTACCACCAGTCACCAGAATGAGGGTCCGAGGCCCAATGATAATGGTTGCCTTGACACCCAGACACAGGGTGATTCAAGAGTTCCTACCAAGAGGAGAATAAACCATCAACAAGGTCAGCAGAATTGCAATACTGCAAAAGGGGGGGAAAATTAGCTTTGCTCTGGCATCAAATTAGCCATGCAGAGCCAGAAAAAAAATCAACTTAGCTCTCAAACCCAGTTAATGCTATGCAGGTTTGGAGCTGCTTCTGCATTGTTGCAAAGAGGCACATCTTTTGGCCTGGTTTTATATACTTTTTGATATCATTCATATATATCCAGGATAAGATGACTTTGATTTTGTTTTTGTTGAGAAGATGTTTTGCAGCCTCCTTATCAGGCCCTCCATTATTTAGAACAGCCCTAAGAGCCTTGCATTGCAAATAATGAAGAAAAGTAAAGCAAGGAAAGAGAGGCAATGAATGTGTCATTTTTCTGTTGAAAGTTAGGGGCCATGAATCATAGAGCAGTTTTATAAGGATGCTTTGCTCACCCCTTTGTTAAAGCAAAACACCCCATTGAAGGGCAGAATCCTATTCTATAGTCAGTCATTTGGCCAGTATGTCTTTAAATTCAACAAGTACAGCAATAGGGTGGCATTAGCTTAACCTTTTGGTATAAAAGGGAATAATGAAGAATTTTTTTTAAAAAAAATTACTGTTGTAGAAAAATGTTATTGGCGAAAAGACCCTGCAATCTTTCCTACCTGCATTTACATCAGCAACAAAAGAGTTTTGGTTGACATTTTAAGAGACAATTTAAGATCTGGCAAGATGTAATTTTTTCTGTGTTTGCACTTTACTGAGTTTGCACTTTACTGAGCAGAAATAGAGACTGGATATTCATCTGCTGTGATGTACTACAGAATTGTTGAGTTTCTTCTATTTTAAAGCAGGAACAGTCAATGCCAATTGTTCAGGAACAACTGTCATGAAAAACCCCAAAGAAATATGTTCTGATGTGGGAGTAAAGGAACTCTTGGTTGGGAAAGAGGCTTTCAGAATGTTTAGTTACGCTGAGGACATCATCTACATATTGGTTGTATGAAGCTCTGCTTATTTGTGTTGCTTTGAAATATCAAATCATTTGTTGATTGTTGTTGATTCAGTATTGCAATGTTTAAGTTAATAAGTGAAAGCCAATAGCTGCATTTTTAGAAACACAGGAATTGTCTCATAACCTTTACTTTATCTACATTAAGCGGCTGTGCTGCTTTAGAATTTCAAGTACCTTATTTTGACAATTAGCTGAAAATGCCTGATATTAAATTTAGGACATGATGAATGCAAGGTATGTGCTCTACCACATCAAAGCTAATCTCAGGGACCAGCAATGTCAGTCGTGCACTAAGTGTCAGTGCTCCAAGTTGCTTTCGTCCCAGCGCTGACATGAGAGAAGAAGCAGCTTGACTTTTTACCTACTTATTTTCCCGGCAGATAATATCCCCTAGGAGATGAGATGGGAGGGGGGACATACCTGTGAAGTGAAGTAGCAGAGATGACGAGAGTGACTTGGAAGATGGCCAATGAGACGCTGAGAGTTGAGGAACGGAAAGGGAAGGGTTTGGGGTCAGAGGGTCAGTTTCGGCTACGATGAAGTCCGGGTCAGATCGTTATTCTCAATAAATGAAAGGTTTCATCAAAGACTTTGTGTTTGGAAATGCAATTTATTCGAGATAACATCGTAGCCTGACACTAAGGTTCATTTCATTTCCTGACCGGAAGTCCATTAGCATTTATCCTCTGAGTTTGCTGTTCCTTTCCGTGCAATGGGTTAGGGTTAGGCTTGTTGGGGGTCATCAGTTTCCTTGTAACTTCTTTCTAGTCAACCTTAGTTGATATCAGCAACAAAGCATGTTTGGATTTGGTTAGTAGTTGGATGGGAGACTAATAAGAAATACTGATAAAATTACTAAATGTATCTATTTCAAATAGAATTCAATTGACTAAATGAGTTTCCAATCTATAACTTGTTACTTATACTCAAGACCTTCCTCTCCCATAGGAACAAAAACACTAAAATCTCCTGTAGCCTGCATGGCCAATTTCAATCCTTCTCCCCACAAGGAGAACTAGCAGAGAGAAATTCAGTTGAAGCTATCTTCCATGCACAAGGCAGTTGCCATTTTACACAAACTCCCAGAATTCAATTTGCTGTAAATGTACAGTAATTTCCATCATTTCAATCCATTGTCTGAATCTGATTAGAATATTTCCAAACTGGTTACTGAAGGATGTAATGCGACTTAACCAGAACAATATGCTTATTCAAGGATTTGTACTGGTGTTAAACCTGACATAATGTTATGTCTGAAAAAGAAAAGTTATGAATAAATATCTTTTATTGGTCATAGTATTTTCTATGTACTCCTCCACAATAGGAGGAAATCAGTTTAAGAACATTCTGTTCCACAAATATTGGGTTCACATTGTGTGCTAAGCCATATGGTTGATTTAGCATATTGCGTGAATGGTTTATAAACCATGGTTTGTATGTTGTACAAATGCAGCCATTTACAAGGTGTAATTTAGTGCAACATGTAGCAAGTGACATATCTTAAACAGTCTCAATAATTAATGTACCTTAAGACCTCTAATGCTAATAAGCATCTCTAATGGAAGCAGCATCTCTAAAACTACATATTTCCTGTTTCAGACCTAGACACCAATTTCTGCAGAAAGTGGGAATGAGTGTTAAAAAATCCCTAGGGTGGGATTTTTCCTACCTCATATGAGATAGATCCCACCATTATTGCATATTAATATATGCTTCCTTTTTCACAGGCAATGTAATGATTCCATAATGAAGTCAAATTATGACCAGCAGTGGAGATGCCAGAAATTCTTGAACTATAGTTTTTGATTTTGCTTCTGAAAATGCACATGCTCATTATAATGTTACTTCTATGTAACTGGCACTTGTTATATAAATTATAGCAAAATTTAGGTAATGGTATAACAATGAATTATCCTGTTCAATTCTTCCTCACTGCTTGATAAAACATTTAATTAAGAATTATTTTGACTTTGCACAGAATCGTTAACCTTCCAGTAGATTTGTTACTTTTAGTTCTAGCTCTTGAGCTTCCATTTATCTCATTCTCTATAGATAGTGCCCTACTTTTAAACTGAATTGGTTTTCAATCTTGTAACTTTTCCAAGGTCACTTACACTTTGCTTTTCAGTGTTATTTTATTATAACTTTTGGTACATCATTTCATAGTTTTGTCAGAAGGGTTATGTATATCATAAAGGGATTTGTCTTCCTTTAATGGAAAAAAGGTTATAATACTTACCTTTTACTGAATTTTCTAAAATTGTGTGTTAGCTTTTAGGGATGAATGTTGTGGATAAAATCATTGGATTAAATACTTTAAAAAGTGGCAGTTGTATTTACTTATGGGATGTATATGTCATCTCTTTGTTTAAAATGATAAAGCAGATTAAATTATACAAAGAAACAATGAAAAAAATACATTAACACTTGAATAATAAAAACATTGATATTTAAAGCTTGGTTAAAGTGATACTTCTTTTAAGATCAGGATTAATTTTCCTGCTGGCTAGGGATTTATGGGAGCTGAAATCCACAAGTCTTAAAATTGCCGAAGTTGGACACCTCACACCCGTTTTAGATCTTCTAAGGCAGAGAGAGGTAGAACCAAGCCAGAACTGAAGAAGATTTCTGGATGAAAAGCAAAACATTTTCAAGAAAAAACTAAGAATCTCCAATTGTCTTTTGCAAAGCAACTTTCAGGAAAACCATTGATCAGGAATTCAATAATTCTGATAGTTGCCTTGAGGGAACATATGGTGCAATTACCTCAGGTTACCTTCAAGGTTCTGGAAAGTCTCTGAGCTACAAAGGGTATGCTTGGATATTTCTGTACTTCTTTATCTTATCTCCTGGGTGCTAGTTTGTCTGTGTGACAAAGTGATAGCAAAGTAAAGGTATAATATATGTCTCATCTTCTGTTCAGGGTTCCCTCCTGCTTAGAGGGACCCATCTTTATTCAGCTGAATAAATGCATATCAAGGCAAACACTGGGATTCTGTGTTTATTTTACTGAGCTACACCTGAAAACCAGCAGAACACCACTCTGACCTGGATCATTGAGAATCTCCACAGACATATGGAAGTGAAGATCTTCTCATGTCTGCCTAACAGGCAAGTCTTAAAAGAAGGGAATTCTCATGGTCAGGCAGGTCTGTAACTGGACAGGCAGATCCTCTGAAAGAATGGTTTTATAAGTTAAATACAATATCTTACATTGTATCTGGATGACAAATTAGACCTATGATGGTGAACCTATGGCATACATGCCACAGATGGTACACAGAGCCACTCTGTGGACACGCTGCTTTTCCAGGTTCCGTGACGCACATGCACACTGAACAGTTGGTCCGGCTGTGCATGCACGCTGGCTAGTTGCTCTCTTCCACGCATGGGAGCGTGCGCATGACAAAACCCAGAAGAGTAGCTGGCCACCACGCGGATGCGCACCGGCCAGCTGCTCTCTTCTGGGTTCCAGCATTCGATTGCGCGCGCATGCACTCCAGTTTCGGCATTCGGTGCCAAAAAGGTTAACCATAACTGCAATAGACAATCTGTGCAGAACTTTCAGTTTTGGCATTCTATAATATCAATACATTGAATCAAACTATAACTGACCTATTATATCTTTATTAGAATGTATATCTTTCCAAGGATCCTTCCACATAGAGGGCTGGAATTGACAAGGAACCTGGGACCAGACATGACCAGTGATGGGTTCCTCCCGGATCAGCCCAGTTCCGCAGAGCCGGTAGCAGTGACGATATGACATCACCGAACCGATTCTGCCTCCCCGCCCCACACCCCCTCCGCGTTATTCTTACCTTTTATTTGGCCCCACCCCCAATCTATTGCTGACTCCTGAGTCCCAGCTGATGGGCTATAAGGAAAAACTGTTTAAACTCTTGCCGCGGAGAGTTTACAAAGGACCGCTCTACAGCTGATCAGTGGTAAAAGGCAGTTTGGTAGTAGACCGGTGCCTCCCAAAACAAATGAGTAGACCGGTGCCTGCAAAAATAAATGGGTAGACCAGTGCCTGCAAAAATGCATGAGTAGACCGGTACCTGCAAAAATAAATGGGTAGACCAGTGGCTCCAAAAATAAACAGGTAGACCGGTAACAGCTCTGCAAGCAGTTAAAAGCCTGGTAGACCAGTGTCTCTCCTAAATCCTAAAGAATTGTCACATGACCGTCAAGCCACGCCCACAAAATAAGCCACGCCCACAGAACAGGTAGTAAAAAAATTTAGAACCCACCCCTGGACATGACTATTCAGTGAACGTAGGCCAGATGGCCAGCATAAGAAACAGAAAGCAAGCAGTTACAAAAGGGTGAGAAAAAGAACCAGTCTTGGAGAATACATATCTCTAAAATCAGATACATAACTACAATATTGGGTAGAAGATGTGTTTCACTGTAACTATGGTTGCTTGTGTCTGCAATAAAACATGTTATCTACTGAAGACTTTTGTCTTCCTAAGGGAGAGCCAAATCCCAGAGGAAGAATTATTGCATGGCCCTGGGAGTAACTCCTGAATTACAACTCAGTGCAGTAATTTGTCTCCTTCATGTCTGATAACCAATTTCTGTAGCTTCTTTAAAAATGATATTGAAACTCTGGAAAAGAGAAAACAGCAGGACAAATTCTTGGTGAGCATGTAGCAAATACATATAACCCAGCTCAAGATGTTTCTGTTATTTTATTTTTAAGTCTCTTATCACTCAAGATTTGAGATGTACTAATACCACAGAACTAGGCAACAATCAAGCTGTTTATAGTAAAGCTGTGCAACTATTTAGATTTACCAAATGTTAAATATAGTGCCTCCCAGGAGCATCTAGAAACAGTGATGTCTGTTCAATTTGATCATATAAATTAATAAAACCATTTAATCCAATCTTCACATTCAATGGACATTTAAAAAAACTGCCTGAAAATGTGTATTAAAATATCTATATTAGTACATTTGCAAAGCAAAAAGTATTGCGATATTTGCTGAAGTGCACTATCTCCACAACTGTTCCAGTCCTGCACTTTTGTTGATAGAGAAGTAGAGATTAGGTTGCTTCACTTTGAAATGCATTTTGACTAGAAATGTGGAGCAGCTTCACACAGTACCAACAATGTCACAGAGAAAGTTGCAAATTTGTAGTTTGTCAATTGTTTATGAAAGTTCAACATTGGTAATAAAGTTTGGACCTATTGAAATATAGCTAGTAGATAATTAACAACAACAACAACAACAACATGAAGATAGGGAGGGATGGGTTGTTGTTAGAAGAGTATGCACAATTTCTAAATAATTAGCCAGCTTGTACTGTCTAACAGATGTCAGGTTTATTATCGTTCTATATGGGATGCTGTTCAAACATAACAAAAGGAAGTTCAAAATATTTGATCAGCTTCTAAATGAATGCAACTGAACCTCCCCAGCCCAATATTTCTCTCTGTCTCTCTCTCTGTCTCTCTCTGTCTCTGTCTCTGTCTCTCTCTCTCTCTCTGTCTCTCTCTCTCTCTCTCTGTCTCTCTCTCTCTCTCTCTCTCTCTCTCTCTCTCTCACACACACACACACACACACACACACACAAACATACTGCTCTCATCATGTATTCCAAATGGAAAGTGCAACTGATGTGTGAAGAAACCCAAATGGCACATTAGAGGCATATTTTTATTGGAATATAGTCTGGAGCATCAGGAAAATGCTGTTGTTGGCAAACTGTTATTGAGCAGTTATAGAAATGCTTCCCGAAAGGCAATTAAATTCCAAGAAACATTCCTGCTCTTCTTGGGAATTGCTCAATTAGCCAGAAGCCAAGAGAAGCTATTATTTTTTTCACAGTGTCAGTACAAGTCCTCAGGATGAGATTACTCATTTATGAGCGAATTTACCATATGTTGCTAGAAATTTGAATATACTGGGATTGAATACCGTATTGTTCTGAGAGAGCATGATAGAACTATAATGATCTGCTGAGCATCAATATTAGACATTTTGTAAAAAAAATATTCCAGTGCTACCGGTTCTTATTGTTAATTTGATTTTATAGTCAATGATTAAAGCATATAAACCAAAATAAAAAAGAAAGAGAAATGCTCAGATTAAAACAGCCAACATTAAAAAATAAAATATATTTAAAAGGGCAGATCAATTTAAAGGTAGAAGCAGATCATCAAAATTGCTAGGCCATTAAACATCTAACAGCTATGGCAATTGCAACAAATTTAATAACTCTTCTGAAGAACTGTCATTTTAGGGCAGGCATATAATCTCCTATTCCAAACTGCTGGGCCGTGGGATAAGTAAAGCACTAATTTACTTAACCACACTTTGTAGGAGAAGCATTGCAATAGCATGTGAGAAATTGTTTCTCTTTTCTCCAGTAGACAAGGACAAAGTTGATCTTACGCAGCAACATTATGAAATATTTCTTCTCACAGTGAATATTAAGGACACTGTAGGGGTATAAACTGGATTAGGTAGAGGGTATTAACCTACAAAGTGGCTCTTTGGCTGAATTGTGGTGGATGTTTTTTGATCAAGGTTTCATTGTTTCAGAGCACAATTTAACTGCTTTGGGACCATGCTATCAAAGTGAGTATATCTTGTTAATCAATATTATCATGTCCTTTTTTGGATGCCCTATTTTACAATAGACCATACTCAATCTAATTTGTTCATTTTCATTTTCATTTTTATTATGCCTACAGGCTCTAATCACACATTTTTCTTAAAGGAAGAGTTTTATTTCAAATCAGATTGCATCCTGATCAGTGCATAAGATAGGCTTTATAGGATAACCACCTCTGTACTAAATTTCAGGAGTATGATTTTTGAGAGTTCCAGAATCTTAAAAAAAAAGGTGTGTGTGTGTATGTGGAGAATTTAGTGACTTCATATCTCCAGTTTTCCGAGTAGTCAAGAAAATAGATTCAAATCTCAATAGAAACAGTTTGAACCTGTCAGACTAAAATTTATTCCACATGCTATCAACAAACTAGGTGCAAGACTAAAATGGTGAGAAATTTGAAACAGTTGATGTAAAAGGACGGTGTTCAGAACTAGAAGAGAGAATATAAAATAGGTTTTTGGCAGATGAGGGCAAAAACAGAACATTACATATAAAGAAATTATATGTAAAAACAGCTGAAAAATATAGATGTTTATTTTATTTATTTTATACATTGCAGTTAGCCAATACAGTAGTATTAAATTCATGCATTATCCTAGATTAAAATTAATAAAAACATCTTTATAATTCAGACCAGCTCCTCTCAGAGGAAGAACTATGAATTAATTATACAGCTTGTGTATTTGTACATATGTACATGTATAGTATATGTACATACTTCAATACAGTAGTATGTTCAAATTTGTTTTAAAGGATCAGTTCTTAGGGAGAATTTCCATTCTATTGCATGACATTGCTAATGTTTACTGTAGAGAGACCACATAAACAGTAATCGTGGCACTGAATGATTATCTGACTACCTGTGTCTCAATTTTGGTTCCAATGAATCAATAATATACTTCTAACTCTATAAAAACTTCACTATTTGTTTTGACATTAATAACTTTGACAAATTTAAGTGCAAAAATGATTCATAGTGCCTTTAAATTTGGTTTGTACTATTGGAACAAACAAAAGTATTAAGCACATTTTCCTTCCTTGTTCATTTGTTGATACTGGATATACCATTAATGTTAGTATAAAGATTAATAGCTTCTAATTCCCTGGCAATAACAAATTCAAGCCTTCGAACATGGTCTCTTTGAGATTCTGATCAGCCTCGAGGTCTTTTTCCACCACCATAAAACTTTAGAAACTCAACCCTTTTTAAAAAATATGTAATGAAGAAAAACTAGAATTATATTAAAAAAGAAGATGAGAATATGGTGAAATGAAATAAGAAAATAAGATGAGAAAAAAAGGTAATCATAGATTTGAGATTTCTGCAAGTCATCTTTCATCTTTTCATACAATCTACCACATATTTGTGGATGGCTGTTTTAATGTAAAGGATTGATAAGGCTTCCCAAATGATGAAGGATTGGTATAGGAGGACAGATCTGTACCCTTAGCAATGAGGATCAGCAATTCACCATTTATGGTTAAACAGCTAATAAAAATTCTGCCCATGTTTCCAGATTGGTTAAAGTAAATACCTCTGCTTCAAATGGCTAATGAGAATATATTTCACCTCCAACTTCCCTGAAAAACTGATTGCTGTGTTTTTACATATTTATTGACGGAAACAGTGTAAAAATGTTAAAAAGACAAATGAAATAGAGAAAAATACTTCTTTTTTCAATAAAACTATGATGTTTTCCTTCCTTCCTTCCTTCCTTCCTTCCTTCCTTCCTTCCTTCCTTCCTTCCTTCCTTCCTTTCTCTATGTTAAGAGTAATACATTTCCACAGAAGCATAATTCATCATTGTGACCAAAGTAAACAAAGACACTGAAAGCCAGAATTATATTTCTTCAGCTGGCTTTTATATGGTTTATACCAGTATATAGGAGACAAGCAGTGAAATATTGCAGTGTAGAAAAACTCTCTCAACAGAAAATTTATCTCATAGGATTAGCTGCTATTGGAAAGACATGTTCCGCTAATTTATGAATCTCACATTTCTTAGAAATGGAACACCACCAACAAAAGGCTCGAGGTTGACTCAGCCTTCTATCCTTTCTAAGATAGGTAAAATGAGGACCCAGATTGTGGGGGCAATAAGCTGACTTTGTATAAATATACAAAAGTATGAAGGCTATTGCTTAACGCCTTATAAGCCGCCCTGAGTCTCCGGAGAAGGGCGGCATATAAATCAAATTTTAAAAAAAGTCTACAATTTTCATTGCTTGGGGAAGGTATATAAAAGGTAGGCTTTCTATAAAGTGATGTGGGACATCATCAACTGGTTTGATTTACTCATAATAAGCATTGCTCTACTATCAGCTGCTCTTTTGCTAAATATTCTCAACCGAATTAAAAAACTATTTGCACTTTTCCGCATTGTTTACCTTGTATAGAGTGTAAACCTGTTTATATCAGTGGTTCTGTGACTTAGGTCACAAAAATAATAAGCAAAACCCAAATAATAGATGAGAATTATCTGGGTCTGAAGCAATGTTTATAACTGAAGGCTGTCTTCCTCTAAAATAATTAGTGCAGTGTCTTTTTATTTGATTTGATTCCTAAGTACCATTTTTGCAAATGCTGTTTCAATCTTTGTTCTAGAAAACAATAAAATGCTCATTTCTTTTGCTCTAATGTACCCATTGGAGAGTGGCTTCCCACCCCCCAATTCTCTCATTTCTTTCTAACAGCTTCTTTTCTGATATTCATAAAGGAATATGTCTCCTTTAGACTATTTCTGTATTCTACCAATGTGCGCTTACATACTTGTTGTCTGAAGCTGATATCAACACTTCAATCATTTCTAAAACTAAACCGACCAATAAATGAGCATCAAGATCATCAGCCAATCATTCTTTGTGCTTCAGAAATGCCAATTGCTAGCTTCAGTGCTTTCCCAGAGCTTTCAATCATATGCATTAAAAAGTAGCCTTTCCCCCTTTCCTCACAAAGAAATGCCCATACATTTCTTTACAAGTATTTATGAATATTCTTCTAGTGATTTGCAACACATTCTTCCTGATAAACTATAAGGGTTTGACCACAACTGGTACAAGGATAGGAAAGAAAGAATGTTTTCTGACACTAATGGCAATTGAAGAGAAACATCAAAGCATTCTGTTCACTATGGTAATAGATTAACACCTCTATGAAATGCATGATCCCAGCATATCCAGAATTTAAAGTGGCATGGCAACAACCTTGAGGAGCAACATGCCAACAGAACTATTTTAGGGCATTTCCTGAGCAGGAAACAGAAATTGAAGCTCTATGGAATGGGAGTTTATGATAGGCAGCCTCACCATTGTAAAAAACAAATGGCTTTCAACACTCAGATTATACCTGTTGCTGAAAAAGAATGAAAAAGATAAAGCAGATTTCCTAGAATGGCAAATAGAACCATGCAAAACTTCAAAGGGTCTTTTGTTTTGATGCCACTTCAGTTGAATTACTCCACTGAAGCAGATTAATGAATTGAGCAAAGACTACTTTGATGTAGGAAGTGGAATCAGAGAGCTATAAAATTGTTCACAGATGTGGGGGCTTTTGTGAGATTATTGTAAATAACAATAGAAGTTTGTTCAGTTGCTTATGGATGAAGTTTTATACTGCTTCAATCATAGCACACTCTAAGCAGTTCATAGTCCAAAAATATATATAATGCAATCAATAATACAATAAAACAGTAAAAATGCAAAATATCTGATGAATTTTTACTTCCATATATAGATAATGCTGGGAAGAAGGCTGAATGTATGAAGAGCATTCTAACATTGCAGAAGTACTGATCTGAGGGTTAGCTAGCTATTACTAGCTAGCTAGCTAGGGTTAGCTATTACTGAGCAAACTTGGCCTTTTACCAGGGTCTCCCAGCAGATAGGGCTGCTATCTCAGAGGAGATGGCAGCAGTGCATCCTCCCCAGAACTTTTCAAGGCTGGTCCAAGACTAAGCCCACCCATCATATCTTCTTGGCAGTCCCAGATTCTCTGCTAATTATAAATGTAGGGTGGGGACCTTGGCAGAACAAGGAGATTCCATCTCCTTGGTGTGCTGCATAATTGTACAGCATGGGGAAACAGAAGAAGCATACACCACAGTGGGAAGGGCCTTGACTCAAGGCTGTGTTATAGCAGCTAGAGGGCAAAGTAAGAACTGCAAGTAGGCTAGGTAAGTAGCCAGGGGAGTGTGTCATGGGGAAGGCCTTCTTACCTTCAACAGGAAGCTATTCTTCCTTGGATTGAGGTATGTGTCTGTCTCCTCTAGTGCTTTTTACAAATCTGTATGTAAGTTTACTGGATTTGGATTCTTTCTAGCACTCAGGAATGGAATAATAAGAAATAAAGATATCGTAACTTTGTTATTTCTATGAGGGATTTTCATCTGTAGGAAGCACATTTAAACTTGCAAGATTCTGTTAATATAATCTTATAATAAAAGCAATATTAGCATATGTAACTTTGATTTCCTGGTCTGATCTACCTTGGAGGACTGACAGCATGCTTAAATAGAACAGTTTTTATATTTTATGTTTTGCAGTCATCAACCCTGATCCCAGCAAATGATGATTGTAGATCATTGGAGAACTTGTGGTCAAAAAATATAATAGTGGTTTGTCTGTCAGGAGTGCTGGCCAGATCTTGGCAGTATTTCCGGGGCCCATTTCAGTTCAACTAAGCATGGCTTGACAAGGATTTAATTCAAAATATTCTTAAAGACTGTCCAATATGCAATCAGAGATATAAAAGAACCTTTATTTCATATTAGGAAAGAATTGCTTCAACATGACAGAATTTCCTTTTTATATTCACTGATCATAGTTTAATTCTGGCACTTATTTCTTTCACAGTTCCCATAGTTAAATAAACTTTTTGTCCTGTTTAGCTGTGAACCTGGACTACTGACATAACCAACATTCTGTTCTGGAAAAAAAAATATCTATTTTTTTACTTCCATTTTGTCAAGACACATTTTCTGATCCATATTTTCTTACTGAAATCATCACTGAAATCAGATACTAAAAATCAACAATAAAAGAAGATTTACAACCTCTTACAAAAATGATGCATATGCACATTAAACGATGGGCCCAGTCACTCATCCTGTTTGGCCCTATGAAGTGTGCTGATTCCAAAAAACACACACTGGCAATATGGATGCTCTGGCCAACAACTTCAAAGTCCTGACAGAAGAGAAAGGAAAGTTGAAGGTCAACTGACCATATGCCATTGCTTGCCTGCCTGGTTTGGCTTGTGAATTGTTATCTTATTTACTATTACTGAACTCTGCGTATGTTTTTAGTCTGCATTTAACAATGCCCAAAAAAGGCTATTATTTTGCATGGGCTAGCTACTGAGCTTGACCTTGTTTATATCATTGCAGTCTGTGCCAATGCGTCATATTGCCTCATTAACCTTTCTGCCAGGCAGAGGTCTTTTGGAAAGCAAGGTGAACATTGCTTTGCACTTGCTTCTTTTTCTTACTGCTCAGTTTCTTTATTGTGGCCAGCTACAAGCTTTAACTTTGTTCTCTTGGGTTAATGAATTAGTAACATTGATTACAGGAAGCATGTACCACATGACCATTTCTGTCATGTGGGATTTGTTGGGTATTATTCTGTGAGCGGGCAAGCTCCTGACCACAGCAATCATTTACACGAATGCCTAGGACATATTCTTCACCCATCAGCGCCCAAGTTTGGGGACCTTCTTAAAAATTAGTGCTTTAATTAAGGTTTGAATGACGAGAGCTAAGAAGAAGAAAGCTATGTAATTGACAAAATACATTTCTTGCCAACACTGAAAACTGGAACGATTGAGTCTTGCATGGAGGAGACCAGGTTTCAAATCCTAATTGTGGCACCGAATTCACTGAACATTCTTGAGGCAATTGATTTACATTAACTTACCTCATTAGACTGTTGCGAGTATTCAAGGGCAAGAACTATTTCTACTACAATAAACACCTCAGTAGGAGGTAGGACCTCATGGGAGATTATGTGCCATCAAGCCACTATCTATTTTTAATAACCACATGGATAGAGTTTTTCCAGGTCATTTTTATCTAAAACTTCATTTACATCTTCAAATGCATCTACCTTGCTTCTCAGTTATCCTCTTTTTCTTTCCACCTTTTCCAGCATTATATACTTCTTTAAGAAAGCTAGTTCTTCATATAATGTATGAATAATTTGTACAATAATTTGAAAGTGATAATTTATACCTCAAGTGGGTTCATTTGTTTTCTTGGCTATCCTTGATATTCTCAGAAGTCTTCTTCAACACCAAACTTCAAAGCCTGTTTCTTCAAAATCTGTTTCAGTTCCATAGAGTGTCTCATGGATAGTTATTGTCTGCATGATTCTGATCTAGATATAGACTGATCATGGCATTTGAATAATCTTTTCCAAGATCTTCATTGTTACTCTAATCTGTGCTAATCTGCAGCATATTACTTAGCTTCTGGTTTCTTTATTGAAAAGCAGGAGCTATTTCCTGTTTCAACATCTTCATTATCAATTCTAAGGATGATTGCAGTACTTATTGTTATTGTCTTTAATTTAGTCTTAGCTCCATTATTTCAGTGTGTTCCTTAACTTTCATAATTAAAACTTGAAGGTCACTTGCATTTTGAAATATCAGAATACAGTACTGTCATCAGCATAGCACTGATTACTGACCCAGTTTAAAGAAGCGCAAAACTTCTAATCCTGCTTCCTTCAGTATATATTCAGCATATAGGTTTAATACTCTCATCAACAGATTTAGGATATAGATTTCCAAACAAATTTAAACAAGGTGGCATACCCCTTTTCCCCCCTCGACTATCTATCATGAATCATCAATAATATCTTGTGTTCCTCTGCTTTTTTATCAAGCCAATCAAATAACTGGCAGTGCCCATTCCTTATAGGGCTCTAATCTGTGTGGGATAATCCAAAATATTATTTTACTAGCAGATGAAATTAAGCATATTGTGTGAGACTCTGTTAAGCCTGGTGGCGCAGCAGACTAAAAGCACTGTTATTAACATCAGCTGCCTGAAGTTACTGCAAGTTCAAATCTCACTAGGCTCAAGGTTGACTCAGCCTTCCATCCTTTCTAAGGTAGGTAAAATGAGGACCCAGATTGTGGGGGCAATAAGCTGACTTTGTATAAAATATACAATAGTATGAAGGCTATTGCTTAACGCATTGTAAGCCACCCTGAGTCTCCGGAGAAGGGCGACATATAAATATATTTTTTTTAAAAGGTCTCCTTTAATATTTTATGTAGAATGATCTTTTCAAATATGTTACTATTGTGTTGTATGTCAGACTTGCTGGCCAGTTTGGCTAGAATCTTTACTGATCCTTCTTTTATTGCTTGCCATATTTCTGTAGATATTCCATCAATTCCTGCCAATTTGGTAATAACTAAAGTACTGATTTAACTTCATCTCATAATATTAGAGGTTCAGGTATGTAGGTGGGTAATATCTTCAAAGGTATCTTGGATGTTGCCATCGCTACTGTATAGAATTTCAGTACATTCCTTGCATTTTTGTTTGAACCTCCTGAAATCAGTTAATATCTGTGAATTAGCATCAATTAACACATCAATTTGAATAATGAATTGGGGTCCAGGAGTCAAATAGGATATATTTGGTACCATTTTGCCAAAAATTGAACCAATTCATCTGATCTGAATGTCTTGAGCAGATCTCATCTGAGTTCCTGTTCTTGATTATGAGTTCTGTTTCATAATTTTATTTTTATTCTGTTTGTTACTCATGAATGAATGAATGAATGAATACTATAATGTGGTTCTGTGAGACTGCTACACTTAAAATGTAAACTTAATTTGAAATTACAAGTCTCCATACTTTCCACTAATTAAAATTGGAAACATTAAAAGTGATTTCTTTTTTCCTCCTCTATGTTAGAAAGTTTTTATTTAACCAACATTTAGCTAACCTAAATGGAGTTAAATTTGCAGGAATCATATTGCTATGTTAGAGCTACATATACCAAGTTAGACAAATATTTTTTTTTCTGTGAGAACTGCCAATATCATCTATATTTCTTGGCAGAATTAGAAATTATTTTCAGGCATAGTTTTCTCCTTTGACAGAATAAATCCTTTTAAAATTCAACAAATTAAGTTCAAGGATTTTATGTTGTCATTTCACGACAACCAAACCAAATATTGGTATTCTATTTAATGAAAACCCTGTCAGATAAATAATCACAGGAAATGGGGAAAATCAGTTTTCCCCCAGTTTTTAAAAATTCATATATATTTAACAGTTTAACATGAAATCTTTATATTTTTTATTTTTGTTTTTGATTCACTAGATGACATTGGTATCAATCAGCTGAAAAGGTTTGAGCATCATGGCCCTTGGCTTAATGAACTTGACCTCATGTGATTCTCATGGTGATTTGAGTTTGAAAATCTGATCTTGAAAGCCTTATGGATATGGCTGTCCTTACTTACTTTTCCCCTCAGGCTCTGTTTCTCACATTGTGATTGTTGTAAGAAACAGCCATTGCTCTGGAGTTTGTTGTTTCCTGACTTTTTTTTTTTTTGATGACTCCTTTGGTAGCCTTATGTGCTTGATCTGAATTATGTATATTCTTCTGACTTCTTACAGCAGGGCTGTCAAACTCCTGGCCACAGGCCGGATCCGTCACACGCTGGGCATGCCCATGCCCAGTTTAGCAAAGGGAGGGAAAGTCCTGATATGTCACGTGATGATGCCATGGCGATGTGAGTTTGACACCCCTGTCTTCAAGGTATTTTTGTTCACTGTCCTGGCCTTTATTTTCTAACTGGCTTCTATCATGTGCTGTTTCTTCCAGCATATTTCCATGCAGTACTAATCTAAAGGTCCATTCTGTCTTATAAAAATTGAAAATCCACTGATGACCAAATATGCCTCCAGTCCATTCTGATTTGACAAATGTTGCTCTCAATGGTAAGATGGGTGATGTATAAATTTAATAAGTAAGTAAACCCACTAACTTTAGGGGTATATTAAGCATGAGTCTTTCAATAACTTCATTCACTGAATACAGAAAAGGCAATTAATCAAGGAAATAATTTTTGTGTAGACTCTATGACAATCCTGAGGGAAAATATAGATTAATATAAAATATTGTAAAATTGCCTGTAAAATATTCACATCTAAATTGAGACTCAGAATGTAAATCTTCACTGCTGCTTATCAAGCTGTTTGGATATATTCTGACGAGCATTGTCTTCATTTGAGTTGTAAAGGAAAAGTAAGTTAAGGATCTTGTTTTAAATTGCCTCTGTTAAGAAATTTCTTTTGTCCAGAATGTCCCAATCATGTTGCTATTATATATGTGCTAGAACAGGGGTGTCAAGCTCGTGGTGTCACATTGTTGTCACATGACGTATCACATATTTTCCCCCTTCACTAAACTGGGAGTGGGCATGGCCAGTTCATGACGCATCCAGCCCATGGCCCGCGGATTTGATAACCCTGTACTAGAATATTTAGTCCATGCTATGGCAACCTGGAACTCTGGGAATTATCATTCAGCATCCTTAGAACATAACAGATTGGGGAACCTGCTCTAAATTCATCTTATGCATTTTTTCTCAGCATCTCTGATCTTAAAGAGGCTGAATAAGCAGCATATTTAGAAGTATCCTTCCATAATAGAAACATTTCTATTCCTTTACATGACAAATTAACTTAAATAAAAGGAAGCAAAAAGAGATCTACAGTGTGACAAGGGCTGACCTATTCCGTTATTTTGTTTTGCCATAAAAGCTAACCAGATTATTTCCAAAAGTTCCCACCAAATTGTTGCCCTTCCTTTCAAGAGATAAAGAAAAATAATTTAAAATCTGAAATATTATGATTAAATGAAGCCCTATTTGGAGGAAAGGATGGAGGAGCATGTGACTATAGAAATAATTATCCTTTTATTGTATAATTGCATGGATTTTTCCATCCATGACTGAAGTTCCAGCTCTTTAATTTTTTTTGTTTTAAATACCTCCTGATGTACAACTATGGCAGTTGCATTGATCTCTCTTACACTTCTATTATTTATTTCCTAGATTAGGTATTCTAAATTTTATTACTGAATTGGAAAAATCATATGTAACCCTTCCCCCCCACAAAAAAAATTCCTGAAGAAATGTTTAAGTAAAGTAAAATTGTTCTTTTTGATATATAGAACTTTCAATTGCATCTAGGAAATTTGGGATTTAAACATGAAAGTATCCATTTACTAAGATTGCTAATTTGTTTATGTCATACTAGGTTATGATACACAAAACACATCATCTCTGAAGAAAGTGTATCAAACTGTTGATCTTACTCTTAAAGCTAGAGTCATTTTAAAAATCCAGTATGTATGTAATTTCCAAGGTAGTTGTTATGCCAAAGCAAAATAAATCGGTGTGTTGCTGTAACCTTTGTACTTCCTGCAACCATAATATGAGTCAGAATACTTTAACAACTTCTCTGAATAGCCCAAGGCTGCATTATGATCCCTGAGGGCAAGTTAAATACACCCACATAGCTTCTGTTCACTGAAAATGGACTCTGCCCTATGTAATATTCCCTTACATAGAGGAGTTTATGTTGCAGTTATAGGCAAATGATAACCTTTACTATAATTATAGTTGCATATCTTTAATGATTTTCATTTTCATACTAGCTCCATAATGTTTTAAATAGTGGACCTAGTAAAGGTTACCACATATGGTACAATAGTTGCATTCATTTACACACATACTAGGGAGTAAAACTTTCTGAATTTGGGGATGTATTTTTGAATAAACATACAGGCAGTCCTCGACTTGACCACAACCGAGCCCAAAATTTCAGTTGCTAAGTGAGACATTTGTTAAGTGAATTTTGCCCCCATTTTACAACCTTTCTTGCCACAGTTGTTAAGTGAATCACTGAAGTTAGTAACACGGTTGTTAAGTGAATTGGGTTTCCCCATTGACTTTACTTGTCAGAATGTTGTAAAAGGGGATCATGTGACCTTGGGACATTGTAACCGTCATGAGCCAGTTGCTAAGCATCTGAATTTTGACCACATGACCATGGGGATGCTGCAATGGTCATAGTACGTGTGAAAAATGGTCCCAAGTCACTTTTTTCAGTGCCGTTGTAACTTTGAAGGGCCACTAAATGAACTGTTGTAAGTCGAGGACTACCTGTATGTAGCTTGTTGCTATACCGAACCCAAGACAACAATTTTCACAGACAGAATTGTATAAAATAGAGACTGATTTTGAGCGAAAAAGCTTTGAAAGGAATCAGGCCATTTGAAGGCATTCAAATACAATTGGAGTTCTACTTCATTCGTTAGGTGCTATGTGAGTGGCTTCAAATTCTCTGAAGCACTTTGAGTATGAACACTGCAGGGCACTAATAATCCTTTACTCTGAGTGGGATTGTGTCATTTTGTGCTCTTATTCAGTTTGCAGATTAGAGGTTTACCAAGACTCATGGCTCTTTTTTCAATAGCACATGGTAGCTAAAGTCAGGGACTTTTGCACAAGTGCATTTAATATGCCCTCTGTGCCTGTTCCTGGATTGTGGTACCTTGCTAAGATCATTGATACCTTTGACCTTTAGACTGGATTACTGCAATATAGTCTACACAGGATGGTCCTTAAAGATCATCCAGAAGCTGCAATTGTTCCAAAATAAAGCAGTACAAATAATTATGGCCATTTCTCATTATGCCCACCTATGCTCTCCAGTGCAACACAAAGGGCTGTTTATCTGATACCTGGCATAGAACATGTATGCTTCCAAGAGTATTTTCTTATCCCATATGCTCCAATATAAAAGTTACACTTTAGGTCCTTCCTTGAAGCAATGGACCTTTGCTCAACAGCCATGACTGGCAGCTTTTATCTTTTAGACCAATTTTTCCCCTAGTATATGGGTGAATTGGACCTTGCAGGCCTTTAGGAAAGTGATTAAGATCTGTTTTTCCCCTCTGGGCCATTGGGCCAGAATCACCAGAATCTCCATTTTTAGGAATTATAATAAATTTCAGTAGACCATTTACAGTATGGTCTACTTAGTTTTAATGATATGTGTTGGGTTTGTATTTATTGGCCTTATTTTTTTTCCTTTCTTTTCTCCCTTTACCCCATTGTCTAAGCTGGATGGCCATATAAATGCAATAAATAGATAAGTAAATAAGTCTTGGCCCATCTGCTCCCATATGACTCTTTATCACAGAACCTACTTCATAATGGCAGTAATAGTAATTCTCACCATTCCTGATTATTGACAGTACAACTGTTATTCATAAGAGCAGTAGCTCCGTTCTTCTGGATGACACCTGGTTGTTTGACTCTGCTATATTGCTACAGAAAGTAGCTACTATAATGCAAACCAAATATGACACATACATATATACATATATTTAAAGTAATTAAATCCAAGAGCTGTGGTGATGCAGTGGTTAGAATGCAGGATTGCAAGCTAATTCTGCTGATTGCCAGCACTTTGATTCTTACTGGCTCAAGTTTGACTCAGGCTTCCATCCTTCCAAGGTCAGTAAAACGAGGACCCAGATTATTGGGGGCAATATGCTGACTCTGTAAACCACTTAGAAGGGGATGTAAAGCACTGTGAAGTGGTATATAAGTCTAAGTGTTATTGCTATTGCTGGATGATTATGGAACTGAAGGCTAAAACATATGAAGAACGATTGCAGGAATTGGATATCTCTATTTTAATGAAGAAGAACTAGAGTCCTTCTGTTAACAGTGATCCAATATCTAAAGGGCTGCCACAAAGAAGAGGGGTCAATCTTTCTCCAAAGCACCTGAAGACAGAACAAGAAGCAAGGGATGGAAGCTAATCAAGGTTAGAAGCAACCTAGAACTAAGGAAAAATTTCCTGACAATCAGAACAATTAATCAATGGAACGACTTGCTTCCAAAAGTAGTGAGTACTCCAACACTTCAGGTTTTTAAGAAAAGATTGGACAACCATTTGTCTGAAATGGTGTAGAGTTTCCTGTTTAAGCAGCAGGTTGGATTAGAAGACCTCCAAGGTCCCTTCCAATTCTGTTACATATACATATACATATACATATACATATACATATACATATACAT
>WNWU01000019.1:23409920-23422451 GCA_012654045.1 Ptyas mucosa | reverse complement strand
TACATATACATATACATATACATATACATATACATATACATATACATATACATATACATACACATACACATACACATACACATACACACATACATATACATATACATATACACACACATATATATAGATATCTACAGTACATACACATATACTTGTGTGTTTGTGTTAAAACATATAAAACTTTAAAAACTAATATAAACTGATATAGTTTCTACAATTCTATGGCTTATTAAATTTTTGATTATTTAATATAATTTTATGTGCTATTACATAACATACAACTATAAAAACAAGTCAGCTGAATTAAATTGAAGAAATCTAATCTATGCTATGCTAATTATTGCACATTTATTTTTCTTAATTCAATTCATTAGGATATTGCTTTTTTAAAAATCTTGTTTTGAGAACAGGAACCCAAGGACTGATATCTGGGTGGATTAATCAACAGGTAATGACATTGGGCTGGAATTACAGGACCTTGGATAGTTCCAAGCACATTGTTCCAAGAAGTGTTTTTTTCGGAGCATTCTAACCCCCCCCCCCCCCCAAACACAAATGGATTTGTATGGCATATTAATATACTGTGGTTTATTTATTGTTTTGTCAAAACCCAAAGCCTGGATTAAATTACATTTAACCTAGAAATGTCTTTAACAATTTGTGTCAGTAGTTTGCTGTAGGTTAGCTTGACTAAGCCATAGTCAGGTGTGCCATCTTAATTAGAACAAATGGTTTCAATGTCAGTTCCATAAAGATGCTTTCAATTGATGATCCCAGGGAAAGATGCAACTGCCTTAAAATGTTATTGATTGATTTTTTTTTTCATGTGGTATACCTGTTTGTAATCAGATGTGAAAGGTTGAACAATAAATGGATAATTTATTGCTAAGCTCCAATGATTTCTTTATTAAACCAAAGCAGGTATGAATAATTGTAAAGAACAGCTGTCCTTGTAACAGTATTTTATGTTGCTTGTGATTCGTGAATACACACGCACACACATACATGAAGGAGGTCTTTGGAAAAATAAAATGTTAGGGAATTAATTATACATCCCATTGTGACTCAAATTTAATTTGAGGCAGCACATTTTTAAAAGAATTCCAACATTTAAAAAAAAAAACAGCCCTTCCAGGAAATACCAGATAATTACATAACATGCAAAGTTGGGAATAGTAAGCAACAGAGCACATGAAAACCCACGAGTATTCTCCATGTGCTCTGCCATGTAAGGAATAGTTGTTCTTTGAATTTCATAACCACAGCTAACACTAAATGTGATTTACCATGTTCCGTGAATATATTCACTAGTAGCTTGAATTCTGGGAGGTTTTAATATTGTGTGTGAAACCCCTTATGAAGGTGAGAGCCACTACAACTGGACAGGTACAGGCTTAGAATCTCTCAGTGTTTGAAAGAGTTGGTCATGTTCATCTGCTCATGGAAAGATATGAATTGCTATGTTCTTGATGTACAAAACACACTGAACTAATTATCACAGGAACAGATGGACATTTGCTGGTGATGTGGGTGATTGAGTTCTTCTTGCGTGGTTCTGTTAATTTGAAGTTTTGAACAGCTTTGGCTGTTCCTTTCTAGAAAATACTTACTTGACAATCAATATTGATAAAATTGCTGAAGTGAAGTAGAAAAACAGAATACTGAATACTGAAGCTATTATCTTTTAAACTGAATTACTTGGACTGCACATTGAGCTAAGCATGATTTGTTTTCAAAGTGGGTCTGTTGAACAAACCACAAGGGCTGAGTTCACACCAAATGTTAATGTGTTGGATATTCTTGTATTATAAATTTAACAAATTGAATTATCCAACTCAATATTGCTGGTATTGATTGGGAGTGGCTTCCCAGAGTTTTTGAATTTTAGAGTTCCAGCTGCAGGTAGGCTGAACCTGTTATTTCTTTCATGCATTTGTCTCTACTATAACTATTCATTTTGAAATATTGTTTTCTCCATCTGATCTATGTAGCTTGCACCACCTTAGAAGACATTGGGAGCAGCTATCCACTCAGAATCTTCTCCTTTCCTCTATACTTGACAAGTGATAGAGAAGGGAGAACTGAGTCTAAATCTTATGATTGTAAATAGAAGGTGATAAGGAGGTGATAGAACAATAGAATGTGATAAGGAGAAGGACATGATTTGGGCTCAGAAATGAGGATTAGTGTTTTGTCCTTCAAGTCCTGTAGTGCAGCATTGTGGATGATCAGCTGAGTATTTTTTGTTTATTGTTCACTATATTAAAGGGGAAAAAAACCTTTTAATCTATATAGTTTAAAATCAATGGTAGTGGTTTTAATAAACTTTTATACCATTTGCTATATAAGAGCTTTAACTTAAAATTCTGAGAAGCCTATCAAAATCATTAGTGATTCAAAGGAAAGTATGAACCTGAACCTGCCAATCATGAACAACCTCCCGCTGACATCTGTCATCTACTTCACTTGATGAATTTTCATTTATATATGCAAGTCAAAAAGCAGTTAATAACTAATTTTTGTTTACAGTTTATAAACATTTTTATATAAAACACACCTCCACATGAACTACAAAACCATTCACAGGACAAGAAAACACTTTCACATTTAGATATAAAACATATTGTTATATATACTGATCTAAATGTTTTCCAGAAGCCCAAAAAACTTATTAGCTAAGATCTCTCTGTCTTTGCAGATAGTTGCTTTGGTTTCATTATTGATCTAATCAATGGTCAACATTATTTGAAATCTAAAGTAGAACATACCCAGAAGGAAAAAAATAGGCCATAATTCTAAATAGACTTACTTGAGAATACACAGCTGGACTTCAATAAACATACTCCGGATTAAGCTGTAAATAAAAATAGTTTTCTGATACCAAAATATAATTTTGTTCATTATATGCAATGCATAACATTTTCTAAGACATTTTCTTCTATCTTATTCTCAGGTTGCTTGAGGATATTTCCAAATTTCTCTTAGTTATATTTTTTAAAATTTTACTTTATTCTTCAAACTTTATTGTTGAAGATGGGTAGAACTTTTGTTTTCTGTTATACACTGTTCCATCATTCTAAAAGCTTCCTGCTATTCCCATTTTGTAATAGGGCAATAAGGGAGATTCTTCATTATGAATTCTGTTAAGATCTAATTGAAACATGGGAAGGCAGGAAGTCTTCAGACCACAAGACAGATGATTGTATAATCAAAGATAGAATATCCATGAAGTGACAGATTGGTCACTTCCTAACGCAATAAGATCAGAACATTACATTCTACCATGAACATTTCTATTAACCCATCTTCCTGGAAAGAAATTTCAAAAGCAACTTATTTCATCATAAGTAAGAACTGGTAGATTTTTTTCCAGTACGGTACACATTATTTATTATTTGCAGATCATATTTATATTTCTGAGAACCAAAACGCATATAATTCTAGTTTTACAAGTTGAAAAAAAAATGGACACAGAGAGCTACTTTACAAGTTGAGCATTCTAAATCATCCAGAATAAGTGAAACAATTATATATTTGTCTGAATTGGCCATAAAGAATTAATTTATTTCAAATGCTCCTTGCAGATAGTTGTTCTATAACAAAAAATAAAGATTTCAGTAAAAGTTTAAACAGAGAGAAATAAAACAGGAGACTCGACTGGAAAAGTATAAACCATTCTTTATAAATTATCAATATAGTTTTGATTGACAAGTCCTCTGTTTTTAATTTTGCAGCCTTATATAAGAGAATATTTGCTTAGCCACTGAGAGATTCATAAGTACATGGTTGCAAGTAGGCAAAACAATATTGAGTTGAATGCAGGATGTGCAACAAAACTCCTGTCTTAATTCTACAAGTTTTGCTTTTTATCCTGAGGATTATTGAATCGTTATTCTTCACACAGATTTTATAGTAATGATGCAATAATGCAGTAATGATGCAATAAGTACACAAGTTCCAAGGGATAAATATATCGGTTGGGTTCAATGAGAGAATACCATAATTTTGAATCTAGGTGATCCAAAAGTTAGTTTCTCCCTCATCTCCCCTCCTATAGTATAATCCATTTTGAAGGAGCAGTTTCCCTCTCTCAAATGATCAAGAGCCTCCCTTGTAAGAAAAGGGGGGAAATTAGGTGGTGGAAGATCAGTCTCTGTAGGAACACTGATAACATTGTATTGGCCATATTTCATGAAAGAGGAACATCTGATGAAGATGGGAAGAGCTTTAGAAAAGCAAGGCCTGATAGATCAATTCGTGGTCTTAGATCAATTCATGGCCTTAGATCAGCAACCCACGGCTCCAGAGCTGCATGCGGCTCTTTCATCCCCCTGCTGTGGCTCCCTATCAGCTGAATCCACCACTGGCTGGCCCCACCCCTCACCCTCCCCTTCCAGTCAGTCCTTGTCTGGCCTGAGAGAGAGAGAGAACGAGAGAGACAGAGAAAGAGAAAGAGTCACACAGAGAGAAGTACCTGTTTCCCACAGAAAACACTGGGAGCCACAAAACCTGGGTAGGCAGGCTGGGGGGCTCATGTGACTGGGTGGGAGTGAGTGACATCAAGTTGACCACACTCACCCAGGTTTTGTGGCTCCCGGTGATTTCTTTTCTGTGGGAAATGAGTCCAAATGCCTCTTTGAGTTTTAAGGCCTCAGACCCCTGCCTTAGGTTATCTTAGAACCAGGGGCTGGATTTTGCCCATTGCTGCATGATAGTATTGTATATTGTTCCAATGTCTCCATTGAAGGAAAGCACAAAACAAGTCGTTTCCCAATTTTCAGTCAGAACTGTAGTCTCATCCAGATATACCATTTCTGACCAGACCTAGTTATTTCAGCAGTTAATAAAAAAGTGGATTGCAAACCAAGTTAGGGCAGGCTTGATTACAATTAAACAATATCATGCCATGTGGATTTGAGGACTTTGAGGCCTTTTGGTGTGCCAAGATCTTCTAGAGAGTTTTCTGTGCTTTTCCAACAAGTGCTTTGCACATGTGTGTGTGGGTGTATAGAAAGCACAATACAGTGATTTTTCTTATATGACTCTGCAATTTAACTCCAGCAAAAAAAAGTTCTGAATGCACACGGAGCACATTTTGTTCTACTCTGGAAAATGCGCTTTCCATTTCTTTGTTCCACAATTCTTGTTTTGCCTGTAATTTGTCATTATGTTAGTGACTTTCCAACAAACTGTTCAGTTATAAAGCTTAGCAGCCACTTCTAGGTCCAAAAGAAATAATCAAGAAGTAAAGATGCTCTACATGTGGTTAGCTCAAATGATTTTAATCAAAACTCTAAATGAACTGGACAAATTAGAGATCCTTTTAACCATGCATTGGGAGGTAGTCACATCTGTAATTAGAATTCAAAAGACTAGGATGTAAGCTACTTTCACCAGAAAACTTATTTAGGGGAACTAATGGAACAAGCTCCCACCTTCCAGCAAACAATAAACTCAAAAGTTCTTGTAAACTAGACCAGAAGCCAAAAACTTCATATTTGCCCACTTACAGCTTCATAACTTCCACTTACAGCTAAGTAGAAAGGAGAAAAATCTATGGTCCCACTCAAAGTCAACAAATTTAGCTATGATAATAATACCGTAGGTCTCATTTCCCACCAGTAAACCTCATCACAGGATATGATCAGACTGCCTGATGCTTGGCAGCAGCACATTCATAGACTTTACTTTTTCAATGTAGCAATCAGTAAGGAAAAACAGAGGGAAAAATAAGCTGCATAATAATATATTAATAAAGAAGTGAGGGTTTACTGGTGAATGGAACAGCTGGAGCAGAGTTTTCTTGCCATATAGTGTTTTTTTTTTTTGTTTAAAAAATAGGAAAATGTTTTTTGTGAACCCATGTGATGAGTTTTGAAAGTTTATCACTCTACTTGTTTGCTTCTCCCAAACACATTTGAAGTTGGAGAAATGCCAACATTTGATTGCTCATACTACTCCCACACCCAACACAGCTGTTATAAATGATAGCTGTTCAAATAGGAAAATGAATATTTTAAAGTGAAATTGAAAAAGTCCAATATACATTTTAATATTCATCAGTGCTCTTTGAAATGCCTTCCTATAGCTGTCAGATAATACTAGATAAAGTTTGCACGAGTCATTCTTTTAGAGGATGTGAGAGTCTGCATATATTGTCCTTGAAGTAAGGAGGGAAGAAAAAGAATCTTGATTCACTGAAAGAAGAACTACCAAAAACATAGAAAAGCAGAAATCTAGAAAATGATTTATTTTGCTGTTGGGAAGTGCTTCGTTTATGTTCTGGTAGAAAGCCATTTTAGAGAGGTCAAATTAGATATATTTGGCTTCTGAAAGAGGAGCACCAGCCTAGTCATAGTTGATCATAGTGATCTTATTTCAAAGCTGCTTGAGCCATTTTTGAAAGACAGCCAATAGTTACTAGTCTTTTATAAAATTTCCTGCTATGTTCACTGAAACTGTAATTAATTATTTGCTCAACAATAGATCAGTCTTTTGGTTCAAAATGTGATCCCAGCACTTAAAGCTCTTCTAACTCAAAAGAATTCAAAGAGTCAGGAAAATGCAATGTGGTTTTTTTGTTTTGATTAAACTAGCAAAAACCTTATTTTTTATACTTGCAGTGGTGTCTTTTCCTTTATTGCTTTTAAATTCTGTTAATAGAAGACAGAATCAGAACCTAGAACATACCATAGAATAATAGGTTTTCAGCTGTTAGGAACTTTTAGATAGACACACTTTATAGCACCAGGTGAATTTCTTTAAATACCTAGTGAAAGAAGTTTTAAATAGAAGTTTATTTTAAAAAATAAACAGCAAAAGGGTAATAGTTTTCTCACTACTAAACTGCATCTTATTGGATAGGGCCCAATGCTCAAAAGCCTTCAGAATTTTGAGTCTATCTTCCAAAATGTTAGTAATTCTTCCCAACTTGATATCTAAAATTTTATGAGTGCCCTTCAATCCCTTCATCCAGGTCATTTATGAAAATGTTGAAGAGCACTGGGCCCAAGATGAAATATTGGGGTTCCTCACTGTGTACCTCTCCCACATAGATGTAGTTACATTGAGGATCACACACTAAGTAGGGGCAGGCTTCATTATAGTTGTAAGCTGAGGACTACCTGTAGCACACAAGGCCAGTGAAATATGTGTAACACACACACACCAACACACACACACACACACACACACACACACACAGTAAGGAATGATGCCAGGAGCACAACAGACTTCCTTAACTAGCACCGTTAAGTGTACTAACTAGCACCATATATGTTTGCTTCAGTTTTCATACTCCCCAACAGCTTGTTCATGTTATGATGTTTGAGAATTATGGGAATCCAATACACATCATAATGGCACCAAGTACAGGAAAGTGGCTGACAATCTATCCAGAAGCTTTTGTTTTTCAAAATGTCTAACATATCACAGAGACAAGGAAATTAGTAGGAATGGGCTGTTAGATATAAATGAATGCTAGCTTTTACATACTGTCACATTTACTGTGGGAAGATTATGCTGCATCTGTGAAGTCCTTGCTGTATAATCATTGCTGCATTATTTCCTGTCC
Source organism: Ptyas mucosa (assembly GCA_012654045.1). Lineage (NCBI taxonomy): Eukaryota > Metazoa > Chordata > Lepidosauria > Squamata > Colubridae > Ptyas > Ptyas mucosa. Next base: position 23,414,878 of record WNWU01000019.1, on the reverse strand, counting down.
ATTGAGTTAATGGCAACTGTAATTATTTGACGAATAGTGAGGCCCATCCATGGATGAACTGAAGAAAAACAAAAGCTACTTGTGAGGAGAAAACTTCAACCTTTTCATATTTGAATCAGTTTGCAATTGAGAAAAGCTCATTTGGTTGATTTTGTCACTCCTTTCAGTAAACCATAGAACTCAAGATCCAAATAATAATTAGAGATATATCTTCTTCTCAACATGCACCTTATGTCCATTTAACTGCTCTACAGTTTTCTGGATTCCTTTGTCAACAGTCTTAAAATGTCATTCTGTCATTCATTCTTCTCCTTGCACTGTCCTATCAAATATTGTTAGACTGAAAAAAACACTACAAATTATAAAAAAATCTTCCTGGGCATTTCAGGACACTGTTATCTGTTAAAACAAATCCTCTTGAAACTTAATTATTGCCATTGATCCTAAATATATGGTAGAAGAGAAAATAACATATAACACTTTTACGATCAAAGTGTCTTTAGTTTCTTTGTTCATTATATATAGCTCTTCATTACTTAACATTAAGTAATGTTTTCTGAGCACTATATTTCTATCCTATGATTCAGATAAAAAGTTATCCCTAGATAACTTATAAGTTACAATATTATAAAATTGATTTAGAGTTTACATAGCTTAAATCTTGAAATTATAACAAAGAACAGTCATAAACCACAGAACAAGAACTCTAATTTGAAATAAGAAAAATTATATGCAAGTTGAGTTTTGATTATTACACAGTCTAAAATGCATGATATAATACCATGTGTCATAAAAGACAAGGAAAGCTGGGAGGAAGAGAAATCTCTTATAGCTATTGGAGGCAATGATAACTTTTCTTGATTTAATGCTTATCTTTAATCTAATGTTGCTTGGAAATGGGAACTGGAGCAGAAATAAATGTAGACATTGATTAAGGGACTTCCTAGTCATGAGAATGAAGAACAGGGTACATAACCTTTCCAAAAAGAGAGCCATACTGCATCTTTGACCATTATGTTGGGGTGCATATTCCCAAATGGATAGGATCAAGACAAAGCAATATTTGATTTTATTAGCTTTAAATCAATAAGCAGATCAATCAATTAATTGTAACTTATGTGATTATGTTCCATGTCTTAAACCATTTCCACCTTCTTTCATTTGAAAAAAAAATGCAATTTAATGACAACTTTTAGAAAAGTGTTAGGAATTGTATCCATACTTTTGTATTTGGAAAAGTTACAACTGAAGCTACCTAAGCTTGCTATATTTAATAATATTGGACAGGATAAATATACAAATGATTGGCCTCACACATGTTCAACTGATTCTCAGGCTGGCAAATCAATCAATCAATCAACCAATCAACCAACCAATCAACTAATCAATCAACCAACCAACCAACCAACCAACCAACCAACCAACCAACCAACCGGAAAACACATATTTTAGTATCTTCTTTAATTAAAAATAATAAAGAAAAAGTAGCTATATTGTTGGTATATCCATTGTAGACTGGAGCATAATCTTCTATTGCATATACAATAATTAATGTCTTGAATAGAAAAATCATCCTTCCCATCCCACTTTCTCCAGCACGTGTAATTTCTGACCAGTTAAAGAAAACTGCTTAGCTACTTTGGCAGCCTAGTACAATTTGAACTATGGCAACTTAATTTAAATTGCTTGAAATGGGTAGCTGGGACAAATTATAGACAAGAGAAAAAGAAGAATGCGCCTTGATGGGAACTTTACTTAATGTTTAATGAACGGAAACAGACTTGCATCATTTGAATAGTTATAGCTCTTAGAAATATGTCACTGAAACCTGCTCATTTCCCAGAACCTACTGATGTTTAATAGCATAATGGTGTATCGTCTAAACTGAAGTCACTTTGGATCAGTGGCTTCATTTCCAAATGAGCCAATGAGTAGAAATTTTAGTAATGGGGAAAAAAAACCTTCATGAAAATCATGTCTGAGGAAATATGTAATGAAGCAATCCTGGAAGTGGGAAAACAGACACTTCTTTCCGTTGTTCTGACCTTTTTGATGTTTCTGTGAGAACTTTTCTTTCTGAAACACTCCTTCTTAACAAAACATTTCAACCACAGTGAGAACATTTTCTTTTGCTGAGTTTTGTTTAGGAGATTGTGTCATCTCGTTTATTTTCAAAAATTGATGTAGTGTTGTTAATGGATAGAGTGACCTTTATGGAAAGCCCACCAAACTAAAAAAAAAGGGGGGGGGCTTTTCCTGGGAAGTATATGGTAAGAAGCAGATCTACATTATAACACAGGCAAGCCTTCCTGTCACCAGTTGGCATAGACCTGGCTACATTTTGATGGAGGTTTTTGGCTGTTGCTTTTTAAACAGAATATTTTCACCCACTCTCATCTCTGTAGGATAGAGAGATACATTCAGCTAGCAGAGATACAGCTGCATAGAATATACAATTAGACTCCAGTCAAATTGTATGTGAATATGGAACAAAATTCTCCAGCTATGTACCATTAAAAAATACAAGGCACAGCAACAAGTCCCATCATCTTATGTTGGCTGGAATTGATGGAAATAATCCGTTGGGCCTTGAGTATAATTTTTCTATATTTTCTTCTTCCTACATAATTTGCTCTGCTTTCTTCATGTTCAGTTCCATAATTTGAAACAGATACCAAGCTCAGGCATGCTTTCTCTTGTCCAACATCTTGTTTAAAATATTTAATTTTCCCTGAATCATCAGCTACCAACAGGCCTACTAGCATGGCCATTAGGAAAAATGAGTGCTGGAGTTAAAACTATTTGGAGAATCTTGGTTCTGTATTCTTGCACTGAAGTAATTCATTTGTATATCTTTCCTTCCAGTCTTCTTCCGTTAAATGTCTTGCCTTATTTAAATGCCCAAGTGTTGCTTGATCACAGGTGCAACTTTATTGGAATAAATCTTCAACAGATTTCATTTGCAGCATTCATAAGAGAATATTCACATAAGACTTCAACAAAGCACATTATTGGACTTCAGTCAATACAAATAGCTTGTTCATTTCAACTAACTCATTTCTCATATGTACAACACCCAAGTAATTTAAGCTATTCATCAATGCATTACTTTATCAATTAATTTCCCTGTGTATTTTGTAGTTATTTAAATAAGTTTTCTTTCCCTATTTATACAGTTTTCTGTCTGAGGGACAAAACATACGAGGAGAGATTGGAGATACTGAATATATACATCTGGAGGACTGAAGAGAAAGGGGTGACATGTTTGAAACCTTTAAATATATGAATAAGGTTCTAGAAAGCAGTATTTTCAATATTAAGCAAAAATCAAGAACATGGAGGGATAACCTCAAATTTACAGGAGGAAAGTTTAGAAGTAATGTTAGAAAATATTACTTCACAGAAAAATAGTGAAAGCTTGGAACCAACTTCCAGAGGTGGTAGCAGGTCAATCATAAGTAAATGAGTTTAAACATGCTTGAGATAAACTCATCTCTATCATCTGACAAAAGTTTAAAAAATAGAAATAATAATTAAAAATAATGAATTAATGGATAAATAATGAGAAAAAAACCCAAAGAGCAGACTTGATCGATCACTAGATCTTTTTCTGCTCTCAGTTTTCTATGTTTCTATTAGTGTTAACAATTAAATTGTTAGCAATCAATGAAGGGATTTTACTTACTTTTACTTTTAAATAACCATCTGCAAATTAACAGAGGTCGACAAGATAAAGATAAAATCATTGTTCTTATGCTTTCTGTGGAAGGTAATGTTTCTGACAGTTTTGCAACTGTTTCTAAAGAGAGATTTGTTCATGGTGGTGCCACTCTTAAGTAAGCATATGCTTGTGCTTTATATTGATTTATTTGCTCCTATTTATTTCTATAATTTCATTTTATTTTCTCAATGTGTAAAAAGGCACTAAGAGATCCAAAAGGATAAAGTGAGGTCCAATAGGCCCATCTAAATCTTAACAAAGGTAATCTATGAGAACAGGCAACACTACACCTCTGCACCATGCCCAGGCTTGAACCCAAACTGAAATAATCACATAATCTGTGTCTTCTAGAATACGCCACACTTGGATTGCTACCATGTACTCTATAATGTTCTCTTGAAAGAGAGGTTTGGAGACCAGGTGATAATTATCAAACACAACTCAAAATATGCACATATACCTAAAACAGAATTTTTGACAATCAATTCTTTAGCAAGGCTAGGAATAACAAGCAAATCACATGCAATTTATCAGAAACACTTCTGCATTTTATTTTTATGATACCACAATATGTCAGTGATAAAGAGTCATTCCTTTGGTAAGGCAGTTTAATAGACATGCAGCTGCTCAGGGATATTGACTGACTTTACAAGCTAAATTTAAATATCTTGTGGTTCAGGAAGATGCAAAAAGCTCCGGCCATATAATTCACATCTTTCCAAATACAGGGAAGTAATTTTGTCTTTCATTCTAGATGGTTGCTTTTGCAAACTACCCTGTATTTTTCTTCTCCTTGAATTTAACACACTGTACTTTTTAGTAGAGGAGGGGCTTAGTTTTGGAAATGTCCAGAAATCTTTATCTAAAGTTTAATGTAGTTAAGGAAAAAAGGAAATAATTTAAGTTCTGCTGTTAGAAGGATGAAGCAACGAAACATGCAAAATGAAGATGAAATCCCATCAGATAATTTGGGGGGAGGGGTTTAAGATTTTTTTTTACTTCCTCAATAATGCTGAAATTGTTTCCATTTAAGGGGGGAAATGAAATGATGATGATGAGAAATGTCATTATTAATTTTCAGATTAAATTTGTTTAAGCTACATTTCGAGAAAAGTGATTTATGCTATCTATTATATAGCAGAAGAATAGGATAGGATAGGATAGGATAGGATAGGATAGGATAGGATAGAATAGAATAGAATAGAATAGAATAGAATAGAATAGAATAGAATAGAAT
>WNWU01000019.1:23273126-23405530 GCA_012654045.1 Ptyas mucosa | reverse complement strand
TTTCTTTCTTTCTTTCTTTCTTTCTTTCTTTCTTTCTTTCTTTCTTTCTTTCTTTCTTTCTTTCTTCTTTCCCTCCTTCCCTCCCAACCTCCCTCTCTCTTTCCTCAAAGTTCTTTGTTTCCATAGTCAAAACTATCTTTGTTCTGACCTCCAAACCTTTTCCAGCTTGTCTGCTTAAATACAATCTCTACAACTCTTACTACGCAGGAACAGGAAAAATCTTGTTATTTCAAGGAGTTTGCTCCTTGTTCCAATCTGTTATTAATTAGTAAAGCTTTGTATAATGGGCTTTATCTAATGTAGACCACTTTTAATAGCATCTGGCATGGATGTGCATGTCATTGACATCAACTGCCATGGCTCTCTGTAGGATTGTTGCAGCCACTATGGTTCTGTGCTCCACTTTCTCCTATTGCAAGCTCTCTATTTTTGGATGGGACACAAGTAGTATATCTCATGAATTAAATGATTGGCTTCAGACTTAACCTGGATTCACTCATTGCAGTGCACCATAAATATATTTTGTTTAGTTTTGGCTTAGCGTGTTATATGAAACCAGCCAACTGTAGCTTATTCAATAAATAATGGTGTAAAGCCAGCTTTAGTCATGCTTAGAAGGGACCCATGACTAACTTAAATCCTATTAATTCCATCAAGTTTATTCTAAGTATGACTAACCTGGTGACTGTTTATATCCACTCAAATAACTGGCCTTTTTCTACCATTTTTTTCAGGAACTCAGAATATTCTTGAGAAATTCATCAGCATAAATATACATTGTCCCTTTGAAGCACTTTCATTTTAAATCAAAAGCACATTCAGAGGAGGGCATATCTACTAAATTCATGAATAGTTTTTCTGAGAAAGTCTGTTTCAAAAATATAACTCTCGTGATTTTCCCCTAAATACAGAAATGTATGATTTCATGGTACAATAAGAATTCAGTTGCAACGAACGTAACATGTCTGTTCTTACTGCTGGTCTTGGGGAAAGATTGTTTGATTTTGTTGTTATTGTTGTTTTTGGAGTGGGGTGGAGTCAAAGAAGAAGCCATGATGTTCTAATTACAGTCAATAAATTATATATTATAATGCATGTTGCTCTCTTTTCCTGGAACAAGACCTCAAAGGAAGATAGAACAAGTACAGATAGTAGTACTGAACTGAGTCAATTTACACAATTAGTTTTGGCATTCATTAAAAAAAACCAACTTGATTTTAAAATAGTAAAAGCTTTCGTTGTGGCATGAAGGAATTCCTTGTCTCACAGGACACAGAATGGCTCTTTGAGAATCCTCAGAAATCTCACTATGAAGCCACAATAATGATTCTATTGTTAGGCATTTGCTAGCAACACCATTTAAATGCTACTCTTTTAAAAAATGGGTTGATTTGGTCTGCCAATACAAAATCCAGCATATAGCATGGCTTCAGTGGGAAGCACAAGCTCTCACCATTTCAGGAAGTTCACAGAAAAAAACACCACTGAATTGTGTAGAGTATGAAAAATTATTTAAAAATTATTTATTGAATGGGAAATATGAATATACAGTGCTATCATTTCCTCAAAACTGTTGTTTCTTCCACGGCAATAAAAGATTTCCAAACTGGTGTCCTCCAAGTATTCATTGATTGAAACTCAGCTATGTTCCTGGGAAGTTCTGAGAATTCTGGGCTATCATCCCAGCTCATCCAAGGGATGCCAGATTGATGAAATTTATATTGGACAATAATGTTTACAAGGATGCAGCTATAAGTAATTGTCTTAAAAAGCTGTTGAACACCAACACCCCAGACCTAAACTGAACCCAGCTCCATTGAAATAATTCCCTTCTTTTCCACCAACTTTCTCATTTCTCAATATGTGCTAACTATAGGAAGATGTTGGCAAGAAAAGATCTGAACAAACTTGCTCAATGTGCTTCAGTTATCTTTCCCACTAATTGCATCAGGAGGGAAAACACCCAATAAGGTAGTTTTAGTGAAGTAACCATTGACTTGTGGCAACCAAGGAGAAGAGATTGTAATTTTTCAAGTATAATTTGTTAGGAATCATACATTAATTGTAGAACAGTGAAACAAGAGGTGGGTGGGGCCAAATCTAAAACTGGATAAAGTATCCATTGTTTTTTTTTTCTTTTAAACCCTCTCATGCTTTCACCTTCACTGTTTCCCTGTCTACTTGCTGAACTGATAGACAAGGACATCATGTGATCTTAGAGCATCAAGGTCTGTTCTTAATGTAGGTCACCAAAACGTCATCAAGTATACTATATTTTTATGTTTTAAAAATTATCTAGAATAATTTAAAAAGTATGCATAGAACAGCACTGAAACATCAAAAATTACAGCATATTGCAATAACAAAAGGAAACAAATTAAAATTGTGATGTAAACACAACAATAGCAACAGCAGTAGCACTTAGACTTATATACCACTTCATAATGCTTTTCACAGCCCTCTCTAAGCGGTTTACAGAGTCAGCATATTGCCCCCAACAATCTGGAATAATCGGAAGGATGGAAGGTTGAGTCAACCTTGAGCCGGTGAGATTTGAACTGCCAAACTGCAGCTGGCAGTCAGCTGAAGTAGCCTGCAGTGCTGCACTCCAACCACTGCGTCACCTTGGCTTGATTGATTGCATTGCTTCTTCTTCAGCCTTTTCTCAAACAAGGAAGAGAAACAATGTCTCTTTTCAACCTTTTCCCCATCATTGCCATTGGAAACCATGGGATAGACTGCAAATGCTTTGTTCACATGATCGGATGGAAGGTGTCAGACCCAAAGAACAAAGAATGACACCTAGAGAAACTTCTGAGATTCCAAGCTTCTCTGCCACCTTGCCCTCTGGGAAGCAACTCCTCCCTCCTGGGACTCCAGACCACATTCCACCCCATCAGGGAAACTTAAAATGTAGCTCAACACATTCAGCAACTGCACAGCTGACTCTTCCATAGGGATTTTTTTTCAAGAGTCAAAAGGCCATTTTTAAACTTATTCTTTCTTTTGCCAACTTCTCCCCCAACACCAAATTTAGACCCATTCTGTTCAATTTTATTTTTCTTCCAACATTTTATTGGGTTATAAAGAATTGTAAGACTAAGACAGAGTAGACAGGAAACATAAATCAGCAATCCTCATCTTGTAATCAAATTTAAATGTATTTTCCAGTATGGTATAATATATAAAAATATTGGGTCGGTAGCCCTCTCAACATGCAGTGATTAATCTAGAATCATAAAAATATAACAATAATAATATAACCAACTCACCACTATTTTATCAAAAGAGACATTGAGATAGCTTTTTTTTCCCAAATGTCATGCAAATACCTAGTATCAATTTTATTTATTTCCTTCAACCTTTTATAAAGAAGGATTGCTAAATTAGGAGCCATAAGACAGAAAAATAGTACATGAACAATTCCTTATATGGGAACAACTACAAGGAAAGACTTACTGGTTCTTTCATAAGAAATATGATATCTGAAAAGGGAAGGAACTATCCATTTTCAAAGAGTATTTGCAGATATCCCATCAAGTAATTTATCTTATGTCTATATTGGACTGATGGATATTATAAATCCACCAAATAAGGGGCCCTGGTGGCACAGTGATTACAACACAGTATTGCAGGCTAACTGTGCCCACAGTCTGAAATTCGATCCTGATGGGGCTTGAGGTTGACTCAGCCTTCTATCCTTCCAAGGCTGGTAAAGTGAGTAACCAGATTGTTGGGAGGGCAATATGCTGAAATCATAAACCACTTAGTGCTGTAAGCACTATGCAGGGGTTTATTAATCTAAGTGCTATTGCTATTTTCTATAATGGTATCCCTTACTGTCAATAGGTTTTTAGATATAAAGTTTATATCTAAACTTTTACCAGAACAGAACAGAATAACAGAGTTGGAGGAGACCTTGTATGTTATCTAGTTCAACCCCCCTGCCCAAGCAGAAGATGCTACATCATTTCTGACAGATGGCAGTCAAGTCTCTTCTTGAAAGGTTCCAGTGATGAAGCTCCCACAACTTCTGAAGGCAAGCTGTTCCATTGGTTGATTGTTCTCACAAATGTAACAATTTTTTTTCTTAATTTTGATTATGTATCATCAAGTTGATGTCAATTCTTAATGACCTCATTCAACTATTAATGCAGAATCATATAACAATCTTACTGATGTTAGCCCAATAATGGAGATGTGCAAAATATTTTGGGTGCAAATTTTTCCATGCAGGAACAGCTTGCTTCTGGTATTCCATATCCAAATTGAAATACATATTTGTCAGTGTTCAGACTGAAATGTGCACATTTCAATCTGGATGTAGATCAAAAAGGTGTCTGTTTCAGACAGAAAGTGTTTTGGCTCAAGTGAGCGGTCTTAATTTTTCCTAGGGTCATGGAAACAACTAATATCAATTCAATCAGTCTCCTTCAACTTTCTGTAAAGTAGGTTTATTTGTTTAAATTTAGAAGCTGCCCAATCCCACAAGACTCTGGGGTGCTTATAAAATTAAAAAAAACAACATAACCAGAAAGAGAAATTAGGAAGAAGAAATGATGAATCTCTGAAGGGACAAACACAACAGTCTGAAGTAAAACCAACAGGAGCTCCACAGATCGATCTAAACATCCAAGCTGTAGCTAATTAGTTTATTTGCAGGTTAAAATGGTAACCGTGACTTATAGTTTTTATTTAAAAAAAAAACCAGCCACCACCTTGGATTTACATTTCAGCTGAGAAGTTAAAATTAGCCTTGGCTATCCTGACTTGGCTTTGCTTTGTTTTACAAAATTGAGCCCCACCTGGTGAAGGGAGTTATAACATGTCCATTTGACTAAAGCCTGGACTTACGTTAAGAATCTCATGAAGAACTACTGCATAGCAGCAGCTCCTTCTGGGTGGTAGATTCACAGGAAAGCAGGGAGGATAAATAAACAGGCTGGGATGAGAGCAAAGCCATGATTACAAAGATTGTGCAATTGGACTCTCTAACCAATGGGATGTAATAGCTTGTGGCTGAAAGTTCAGGAAGGAGACGGTCAAAAGTGCCTTCTAAAATTTGTTGTGGATTCTCTTCTGTGGCATAGGGCAATCCTTACATGCAGCTGACATCAACAATGGAACTGCAGGGCATTCCTAGAACTCTCTTAAATAACTTTTTTCCTTCCTTAAACAGACAGGATGATCTTTGTCAAAAAGGATAAAATATATTGCTTCACAATCCTTGGGGGAAATAAAAAGTCAGATGACTTGTTGCAGGATGTCTGAGCAAGTGGGAAGGTATGTTAATGTGGTGTGGTGATTAAGTTGTAGGACTAGGTGTGGGGACAACCAGGTTATAGTTCACCTCAGTCACAGAGGCTTACCATATAAGCTGGGGTCAGTTACTATGTCCCAGCTCAACCCACCTTGCAGAATTGTTGTGGGGCAAATTGAAAGAGCTATCTAGTGGAGCTTTTCTTCTAGTGTTTTGGTGTGCTAAATCATGATTACAAAGATGGTTTAAAGAATTTTCAATCGAACTTCTTTAGCCATGGCAATTATATACTAAGGAACAACATAATGAGGTAATTACATACATTCTCTCCCAAGTAGCATACCTGCTGTAGTTAATTTGAAACAGAATTATGTACAAATGATGAGCATATTATTGCTAAAATGTATAAATTTTTGTTGAAAAGATCAAAAAGCAAAATATATGATAAAAGGGCTAAAATTTTTGGTATAATATGGAACAATGGGAGAATAAGTGGATAAAAGCCCTGGTGGCGCAGCAGACTAAAGCACTGTTATTAACATCAGCTGCCTGCAATTACTGCAAATTCAAATGTCACCAGGCTCAGCCTTCCATCCTTTCTAAGGTATGTAAAATGAGGACCCAGATTGTGGGGGCAATAAGCTGACTTTGTATAAATATACAAAAGTATGAAGGCTATTGCTTAACGCATTGTAAGCCGCCCTGAGTCTCTGGAGAAGGGCGCCATATAAATCAAATAAAAAAAAAAAGGATTGAAATTCACATTATGTTATAATCTTAAAGAAATTATAATGATGTACTTTTGGTATTTGTCATTGGAAAAACTGCCCAAAATGTATAAAAGTACTTCAAATGATGGATGTGTAACAAAGCCAAAAAATTGGATTCAAATGCACACATTAATTCAGAAGATATTAAAGATTAATATACAACTGAACCCAGATCTGTTCCTTTTGGGACTGATGGACAAACAAGAAAAAGTTCAGTTATAAGATAATAGCAGTGAGATTGTTATATGCACCATGGTGGAAAGGTGTGATATAACCAAAATGGAAGAATGGATGGTGAAGTTGATGGAGCTATCTGAGATGGCAAAATTGACATCTTTGATTAGAGAAAAGACACTACTTTTAATGATGATTGGAAGCACCTTTTGAACTTTCAGATAGAAAAAAATAACATTGTTATATGGGTTATATGATGATTATAAAAAACAGTAGATAATAGAAAAAAATGAAAGTTATATCAGAATTTTAGAGTAAATGATTACCGTAATGTAAATTTAGCTTCTACTAGTTGTAAAAGAAAATTTGAAGTAATTTCTTTGTATTTTTATTGTGTTTTTCTCTGGAATTTTGGCTTTGGTTTCTCTTTCATTCTTTATCCTTTTATCTTAATTATTAGTTCTTGTTAGTTTTTAGTTCTCTAGTTTAAAAAAAATCTAGTCAAGTTAGAATGTAGAAGAGTGGGCAGTGAGGGTGGGTAGTAAAATTACTGCTCCCTGAACTGCATTGGTTGCCATTCAAGTATGGCTGCAATTCAAAATGGTGTTCACCAAGTCCTTCAGAACATAGGGCTTGCTTGGCCTGGACAATCAGACAGAATAGAGGTGTTCCAGGTCCCATCAACTGATCGTACTCAGCAAAAGCATGACATCTCTGTCATGGCACCTGCCCTTTAGAATGCCTGCCCGCCCGCCCGCCTGCCTGCCAATCTATCCATCTATCCATCTATCCATCTGTCCATCTGTCCATCTGTCCATCTGTCCATCTGTCCATCTATCCATCTATCCATCTATCCATCTATCCATCTATCCATCTATCTATCTATCTATCTATCTATCTATCTATCTATCTATCTACCTATCGATCTATCTACTGTATCTATCCATCTATCCATTTACTTATCTATCTATCTACCATCTACTATCTATCTATCTATCTATCTACCATCTATCATCTATCATCTATCTATCTATTGCATCTATCTATCTATCTATCTATCTATCTATCTATCTATCTACCATCTATCATCTATCTATCTACTGTATCTGTCTGTCTATCTATCTATCATCTATCTATCTATCTATCTATCTATCTATCTATCTATCTATCTATCTATTTATCCATCCATCCATCCATCCATCCATCTACTGTATATATATATCTACTGTATGTATGTATGTATGTATGTATGTATGTATGTATGTATCTATCTATCTATCTATCTATCTATCTATCTATCTATCTATCTATCTACTGTATTTATCTATCATCCATATATCTACTTTCTAATTTAAATTCTGATCCCTCAAAACACCTTGTGTTTGTTTTTTTTAAATCTGGTACTGCACTTTAGACTCTTTGGGCCCTGGGGATTGGAGAGGCTGTCAAAACAAAAACATGTTTAAGTTGCTGCTGTTTCCTAATTGTAGATGCCATCAAGACAGAAGTTTCATAGAAAAATTAAAATGATATTTGAACAGACTGAAATTATCATTTGTGAAGCAACTGCAAAAGGCATAGATGCCAACAGGCATGGACTGAACTCTTGCATCACTCCAAAAAGGAAAGAAACATCATCTGGAAAGCAAACAAACGCCTACACTGTGTGCCCATGTAAAGAAAAAAAAAATCCACTACTTTTAGTGGGAGAGATTTCGCAAACTTGTACATTCTTAAAACTGTGATTTAATAAAATGTTAGCAAGACCACTAATTATTGGAATGTATTTGTACAAAGGGGAATTGTATGTTTTTTCTTAAAGACAATTGTTGTGTCTTGCCTGCAAAATTCATATCACAAATAAATTTCGGATAGGGAAAGAAATGAAGAACAGATTGCCATCATAGCAATGTTCTAAAGAGTAAAAACTTAGTTTTTCTGTAGAACAAGAATTAATGCCACAATTGGCTTTACTGGGAAATACTTTTTTAAAAGGTGCAAGAATAGAATGTCATTTTGAGAAGAGTAGGACGTAACATTGGCTTTTTAAATATGTAGATAAGGGGAAATGTTAGTCTGATATGTACATGGCATGTTGAAAGAATGTACAGGAAGTATCTGCATCATAATTTTCATCATCCTGAAAATTATGTGATTGGCTTACCATCTAAATAAGCTGTCATTTTGGCCTATGTTTGAAGACTGTAAAGAAACTTAAGAAGTTCAGGCATTTAAAATTAGACTTTTGTTTAAAGAACATTCCTAATCACCAATCATTTTAATTTTCAAGAGGGAAAAACTGGTTTGTGATTTTGAAAATCAGAAATGTTCCAATGGTATGGTTTTTAACTTTATAAAGATGAATGGATGGATGCATGGATGCATGGATGCATGGATGGATGGAAACTTCCTAAGTTCTATCCCTTGATACTTTAGATAAAGCTGGAAAGGATTCTTACTTGATCTTTTTTTTTCGGTGTCAGAAGAACTTATAATTCAAATAAAATAGGTCATAAAAACACAGCACGCATAAAAAGTATGTAAATAATAGAATTAAAACTAAATGACATTCGCCCAATAGCGGGCCTCATCAACAGGATTTTCTCTCACCAGTGTGAGGTTTTTCTCTGTACATGTTGAAGGACATTGTATGCACCATACTATATGTGAAATAATTTGTTCTTCTCCACATTCACACAGAAAATCTGAGTCTCAGAGGAGCCTTGGGGTTAATGCATGATATACTGTGGTAAATGAATTCATAGAAAGTACAGTGCTACAGATATTCTTGTGTCTGATTACCCCATACTTAGAAGACAGATCATTTTTCTGAGCTCAGAATACTTGGCAGCTTTTTTTCACTTTCATGTGGCTCCTCCCTTCCTCCCTTCCTCCCTCATTTGGCTCCTCCCTTCCCTCCCTCCCTCCCTCATTTGTTTTCTTATAGTATATGGGGAAAGTTTCTTAATGAAGCAAAAACAAGAATGCAAATGTACTAATGCTCTAAAGCAGGGCTGTCAAACTCCCGGCCTGTGGACTGGATGTGTCATGCGCTGGCCATCCCCACCCCCATTTAAACGAAGGGGGAAAAAGTCCCGATATGTCACGTAATGCCGCCATGATGATGTGAGTTTGACATCCCTGCTGTAAAGAATACAATTTGTACTATATTTAACTAAAACCTTACATAGCCGTGATGGCGAACCTATGGCACGGGTGCCACAGGTGGCAAGTGGAGCCATATTGGTGGGCACGCGAGCTCAGCTGTGGCACGCATGCGTGCACCAGCCAGCTGATATTTTGGGCCTTCTGGGCCCCCCAAAAGTCAGGAAACAGACTGTTTCCAGCCTCTGGAGGGCTTCTAGGGGGTGGGGAAAGTCGTTTTTGCCCTCCCCAGGCTCCTAGAAAGGCTCTGGAGCCTTGGGAGAATAAAAAACGCATCTATTGGACCCACCGTGCCATCACGTGCCAAAAGCCAGGGGAGCATGGGTGGGGGCGGGGCATAGAATTATGGATGTGGGCACACTTGGATGTGACCCCACCGCGCTCCCCCCACTTTTGGCACGTGATGGCAAAAAGGTTAGCCATCACTGTTATATAGCATTGTGATATTTAAATTCAAACAGCTTCCCATGCAAACACAAATAATTTTTACTGGATAGGTTGATATGCCATATAAAACTGTAGGCACATGAAATACTTCTTGAATTTTCTGAAGTATACTGCAAAGTGTGAATGGCTCCTCCTGTCACAAGAAATTTTAATCAACCAGGAAATATAGGTAATTTTTTTTTCAGGGCAAATCCAGAGCTGATATAACACCTCAGTTTCTTCAGTCATGTGAAGTGACCAACTAAACTTTTCATTAGGTTTGGTAAATTAGATGGACTATTTTCTATTAGATAAGACTCTTTCATATTGTTTCTCACTTTTATTCCTGTTTACTCCCATTTAGATCTAAATTATGACTTGTATCAGCCTTCTGAGACAAACCAGTTGGCTACCTGCAACAACATATGCTTGTAACTAATCACAAGTATATTATAATTATTGATCACAAGTATATTATAATGATACAGTCTTAAAAAAAATCTGCATAATTGCTGGTAATTTGGTGTCTGAAAATAACTGTTAGTTGTTCCTTAAGAATATTAAATACAATTTAGCAAAATTATGCAAATTGACTTCTGTGTTATCTCTTGTATATGATAATATTTTCGTAGAAAACATACTTTCAAAAATGTATGGAGTTTTGAAATGTTGAGGCAAAAAAACCCTTACATGCTACATTAATGTTAGAATCTGGTTTTATATATCAATGATAGAAAGAAGCTGTTAATGCATGCTCACCAATTGCAACTTCTGATGAAGGGAAATGGTTTGTAACATTTTTAATCATTTTATGATTCCCCCCCCCCCCCCAAATGTATGTTATATCTGGCCTGTCTAAAACCATTTTCTGGTTCTCACTTGAGCATGACAGGAAAAAAGACATTGTTCTTAAAAACCCCTCAGTACTTCTAAGGACCGACAGGAGGGAAGGCAAATAAAGGCATCATTCTGTCCTGGAGCTGGCTATCCCACTGGAAAATTTAGCTGAGCGAAGGGGATGCATGAAAAAAATGAGTGGGAATGAATACCTTCATTGACTGGTCTGCTCTCTTGTCAGCTTATCCTTATTGGAAAGGATGTGAACATTGAAGATATGAAAATTAAACCTCTTATATTCAGTGTTATCTAGCTAAACCAGATCTCCTGTGGTTAATCCTAAAGAGACTGTATCAAAATATGGAAATACTGAGCTGAAAAACGTTCCTTTACATCTAGTCTCTGTAAGCTTTATAACACTGTGGCTCATGAATTAAGGGGAAACTACATTGCTTCAGGTTGACTGCATCAACTTGACCCAGGAATCAGGAGGCTTTTGGAGCAAAGGAAACCAATTGCTGTTGCTCTGCTCCCTCCCCCCACTTCCAAAAACATCTGTTCCTTTTCATTGTCAACAGTAATCAGGCTCTGATATATTTTTCCCCCCATCATTATCCTATTTCAATCATTCTTGCAATGGTTTCAATTTTACTTCATAAAAATCTTTTTATAAAGTTTTGCTTCCATTTGATTCTTTGCCTATATTTCCATAGGAATAGTGGAGGCAATGCATGTGTGTTTCAGCAAAGAGATGCAAGACTGAATAGGTTTTAAGATAAGCAAACCAGCCAGTGGTACAACAGCAGCGAGCGCAGGGGTGAAATCCAACAGGTTCTGGAGAACCGGTAGCAGAAATTTGAGTAGTTCGGAGAACCGGCAAATACCATCTCTGGCTGGCCCCAGAGTGGGCTGGGAATGGAGATTTTGCAATATCCTTCCCCCAGGAGTGGGGAGGGAATGGGGATTTTGCAATATCCTTCCCCTGGAGTGGGGTGGGAATGGAGATTTTGCAATATCCTTCCCCTGGAGTGGGGAGAGTATGGGGATTTTGCAATATCCTTCCCCCTGGAATGGGGTAGTAATGGAGATTTGCAGTATCTTTCCCCTGTCATGCCCACCAAGCCACACCATGCCTACCAAGCCCCGCCCACAGAACCAGTAGCAAAAAAATTTGGATTTCACCACTGAGTGAGCGCCTATATTTTAAACCATGTTCCATTCTTGGACTGCAACTGAGGAATACTTTGACCATTTCTTTTTCCTCAATAAAAAGTAAAGTCTTTTTACTTTAGTGTCACAATGAAATAAATAAAAAAAACCAATTTTTCTATATTTGGGGTACTCAAGAATACATCCACAGAAATGAATTGGCATTGACAGAAGTTCCTTTCTCATCCTACTTTTGATTTTTTTAAAAAAATTAA
Organism: Ptyas mucosa; assembly: GCA_012654045.1. Taxonomy (NCBI): domain Eukaryota; kingdom Metazoa; phylum Chordata; class Lepidosauria; order Squamata; family Colubridae; genus Ptyas; species Ptyas mucosa. Next base: position 23,393,474 of record WNWU01000019.1, on the reverse strand, counting down.
ATTATAAACACATTTATAACTGGAGGTGATAATTAAGAACTTCCATGATCTTTATTTCCAAGGATGCCCTTGGTTTTACATTAGCCCTTAGGCATTCATAAAATAACAATGGGATATGGCTGTAGCTCAGAATTTTGTAGATGTGACTACTTATCCCAAAAAAGAAAATGAAAATGAAGCTAAGCTGGGCTTTGAAAGGATGAATAGCACAGTTAAAGAAGGTGAAAAGGAGCAACTCATCAGTTTCTTTTGAATATATTGATGTTTTGTGCCTGGTGGCATTATTTTGGAAGCCATTTAGTGAATGAGTAAGTTCCCATGGTAGCTATTTTCTTCTATGGGTCTGCTGGTCTCAAGTAATTGGGTTTTATACATATCAAAAGTTAACAACTTTTTTGCTACCGAGAAGGAACAGATTCACTTGTTATTAACACATTGTGACATATATACTGGTGTTAACATTATTGGAGAAGAGCAGTGTTAGGTAAAAAAATATCAGGATTCTGGTAGCACCTTTTTCTAACATATTTTATTAAAAGATACAGGCTTTCATGAACTTCAGCTCATTGCATCAGATGCAGAGTGTCTAAACCAGAGGTCTTCAAACTTGGCAGCTTTAAGCTACGCTGGATGGAGAATTCTGGGAGATGAAGTCCACAAGTCTTAAAACTGCCAAGTTTGAAGACCTCTGGTCTAGACATATGTAGGATAGATGGGATGGGAGGGTATAATGAGATGGAAAGAAAAAGCGAGGGACAGAAATGTTGGTTATGCAGATAGAGGTGATCTCTGATGCAAATTACCGTACATCTGCTGGGGTAAGGCTGATAAAAACTGTGATTAAAAAAAAAACAGGGCCAAAAGAAACTCTGATGAGCACTTCTTCCCCGTGCAATGAATTGTTGTGGAAGATGCATGTGGTTATTAACTGGAAGTCTAAACTGAAGATTTGCAGAATGTATGAAAAATTAAGCTGAGAAAGTCATACATTCCTAAAACTGAAGATTGCTAACTCATATGGTTGTTGCTTTGGTTGTTAGATTAACAGTACTGTACCATTTTTCTTGGCAAAGAATTACTTATATCCTTTGATTGACATCTCAAAAGTGTAGGAAAATCAAAACAAATTAATTACAGTACTTGTTTTAGAGTAATGGGATATAATTAAATTTTAAACACATTCATATGTGTTTATACATCCAATGTATTTGACAATTTATTCTTCTATTACTATAAAAGTAAATCAAATGACAACTTTTGGAGTGTCTCTTCAGGCTGCACACAAGAGTTTTAGATGGAACCTGGCTCTGCAGTTTCCATTACCTTGAGGTGGTCCCTTAAAAAACAACCATAGAATCAATGGAGAAAGAAATCAGTTAATGGACAAATAATTCAATTCTGGCAAGTCCCTGCAGTTGTCTTGACAAGGTTTTCAAGAAGTAACTTACATTGTCTTTTTCCTAGGCCTGAGAGAAAGTGACTAGCCAAAGGTCAACCAGCTGGCTTTGCACCTAAGGTGGACCTAGAACTCAGACTCCCAGGCAGTCTGATGCCTTAACTACCTTTGGTATTATACCAAATTGGCTTTCAGACCAATACCTAAAGTTCGTTTTTACATTTTAAGCTATAGAGATATTATTCTTTACCTATTCACTGGTAAATCTTTATTATTGTTCCTTTTTTCCTTTCTGTTTATAACAAAAATGCAGTTAGGTTTTGTTTTAAAATGAAATTAAATATGTTGGTTTTTGCAGATGATTTCATAGTTTGTGAAGTCCAAAAGTGGCAATTGTGCCCTTTAAAAAAACGCTTTTGATGAAATAGTCTTGGAATCCTCCATAAAATACTAAATAAGAGCTGCAGGCCACATCCAAACTGCTCATTGCCCACCCTCTCCTACAGTCCCAGACTATTCCTTTACCTATTCCTGAATTGCCCAAATAAGACTAGACTGCCATTTACCACTAGCAATGCTTTAAATGCTCAAAAAGTTTGTGCATGGTTTGTAACCAAAACGTACACTACTGGTAGACCTACCTACTTAATTAAAAAGCTGCTCAGTTCCAATCTTCCACACCTCTCAAATAGTCAGGGAGAGAAGGTAGTATAACTCCACTCCTAAGTACCAGCTTTGGGATAGAACAAAAGGTGTTTTATAGTGACCGGTTCACTTTCACTGATGCCACAGGGCAAATGATAAATGAAAACTGGCATTACACAATTGCCCCATTCATACATTGGCTATATCAGGGATAATGAGCATTTAGACAACAGGAACCCCAGTTCATTCCTTCCAGAACTGTCTGCAAAAAGTGTTTATTATGGCCTGTTTGTTCAGGCCCTAAATGAAAGGATTGTACTGCACAATTTTAGGGTAGAATGAAATATATATCTATTATCTGTCTGTCTGTCTGTATATCTATTTTTATTTATTTATTTATTTATTTATTTATTTACTTACTTACTTACTTATTGTCAAGCATAAGATAACGGATATAAGTATAAACATGATTATGAATACAGGAAATGGGTACAAATAAATGGGAACATTAGGACAGGGATGGTAGGTACATAGGTGTGCTTATGCACGACCCTTACAGACTTCTTAGGAATGGATTGGGGTCAACAGTAGACAGTCTAAGGTTAAAGTTATGGGGGTTTGGGGAAGTAACCACAGAGTCAGGTAGTGCATTCCAGGCACTGACCACTCTGTTGCTGAAATCGTATTTTCTGCAGTCGAGTTTGGAGTGGTTTACCTTAAGTCTGTATCTATTGTGTGCTCGTGTATTATTGCGGTTGAAGCTGAAGTAGTCATTGACACGTAGGACATTGTAGCAGATAATTTTATGTACTACACTTAAGTCAGACCGAAGGCGATGTAGTTCTAAATTGTCTAATCCCCAAATTTCAAGCCTGGTGGCATAAGGTATTCTGTTGTGAGCAGAGGAGTGGAGGATTGTGTTAAAGTCCGATATTCAGTGCAGGTTCCAGACAGATGAGCTGTATTAGAGAATTGGTCCAGGAAAGGTTTTGTATGCCCTAGTTTTAAATATAATATTACCAGAGAAGAAGTTCTCAAGATTAGGTTAACAACTCTTAATGCCTTTTTGGCAATGCTGTTAATCTATCTATCTATCACTGAATATGGAACAGTGGCCTGCTTTTCTATTGAAATCATTAATATATCCTGTGTGCTTTTTAGGGCTAAGGTGAGCTACTCATAGTCCTTAGTTCTTTGCAATTAGTCATTTGTGAAGAAAACATCTTCACAGTTAATAATTGGTTGCAATGTTTAGCACATTTAGTAAAACAACAGAGATGGAAAAAAACCAGATATTTTCACTTCATAAACTGGCTGAGAGACCATGAGAAATTTCAGCCTAAAGGAATGTTTTCCAAGAAGCTGGAAGCTTTCAAAGACCATCGCTGAGTATGAAAATATTTTTTAAAAAACAGTGCAGTTATTGTTACTCTGATTCAAGTGTGGGTGTGTAGGCTTACAGCTTCAGTAATTTCCTAAAAAACTGTAGCCTCCAGAATATTATGCAACAGCAGAAGATCAGATTTCTGACTTTGAATTGTTATAACATCAAAAATTTATTTTAGGGAACATTGATTTTTTCACGCATAATTTACCCATATAGGTAACTGCAATATTATTGCTTTGATTAAAGAGACAGGTAGAATTATGGAAAGAACAAGATGGAAAGATTTGAATTGAACAATAGAAGAGTCCATTAGTGACTCTTTTAGGATTGTTCAATTGTCATTGTGCCAATGAGAATAGGCTTTAAAAGTATCTGTACATCAGCTCAAAAGTGGGTACTTGATGCTGTAAGTCTATGACAGAGAAATGGCTCTTAGCTTGCTTTTCAAAAGAAAGGCTCGAAACATAATTGATAAGATGAATTGGCCAGGAATGAATCTTTATATGCAAAGATATCTTGATCATCAAACTGTAAAAATCTTTCTATTTTAAATCTTGCTTCCATAGCAGCACAATTGCTGTGATCTTTTCAGCTTGTACAGAAGACTGATGATACAAAAATCATCACAGAAAAATATTACAAGTGGTGGAATTTAGATAATCTGCTGTTCTCCCAACTCTTTTGAGTGTAGCCTTTGGGTTGCTACCAAATTTTAATTTTACCAGTGTGAAGTAATTGAACATATGGGGACAGTTATCTATTTAATTTAATTAACATTTAAATTAAATCAAATTTAAATATGGACCCTCCCGTTTCTTTGTCCTCACTTGACCAATTTCTTTGTGTTGAAACCCAGCATCTTGAAGTGATTGTCCTTGATTTGTACAAGATTGAACCTTCCTTTTTTGCATTTATGAATACATTAGGCAAGGGAAATTTATTTATTTTCTCTTCTCACCTTCCATAAAGGAACTTAAAGTGGCATCGATAGTGTTCCTCCATCCCAGTTTTCCCACTGCAAAACTCTCTGAGGTAAATTGGGTTGAGAAGAGAACTAGTGCAAAGTCACTCAATGAACTTCTGTGGCTGAGATTAGACCAGAACCTGAGTATCCCTGATGTGGTGCTCTTTATGAAAATGCTCTTTATACTTTTTAAGTATGAACATCTGTTTACTAACATAATAATCTGGTACTTGTTAAAAAAATAATCTATGACTTCTCTGTTCTCTGCCCTAGTGACAATCTTGGATATATTTCCTTTACATGGCAAATATATACAACTTTCTCCTATTTCAGCATTACATTTCCAGTAGTCATGCTTATATCATAATGCGTACGTTGGCCCTAAATTGCCAGAATTGTCAGGATCTTTAGCTAGATAGCTGTTTGATCTTTGTTAAGTGAATAGATAATGTGTCTATGCATACATTCCCACAGAGACAAACATATACCAGTCCATATATGCAATACCAAAATACCGGCAAAATATACTACTAAAGTGTAGCAGGGCCATGGGTGATTTTCAGTAGTGTGATTTGGAGAGATTGGCAGGAGGGTCAGATAAGAGTGAAAACAGAAACACTAAATATCACGAAGTCCAATGCAAAAATGTGTTTGTACCCCAAAATGTGAAAAAATGTTCAACTGTCCCCATCCAGGTCTTGCTTTCCCCTCAGCATAGTTACCAAAACATTTCCCCCATTTAAAAAAAAAATGTTCAGGCAATAAATTTTCTGACTCCCATATTTATCTGTTTGTCTTACTTTCCATCCCTCCATTTCAGGGGTTAACAATCTTTTCCTTGGTTTCTGTGAATGGTTGCCTATTATTTATGAATTTGAATTTATCATCCATATACATTTTCAGTTCAGTAAGTCTGAAATTGCATATGTCAGGGATTTCCCTCCATACTGTGGATCTTTCCCATTTTACTGAATTGCCAAAAGAGCCAAGATTCTTAGGAAAGTAGAATTTTTTCAGCTTCATCTCATACTGCCATAAAAAAAAACTAATTTAAATAGCTTTCCAGATAGTGGAAGACCCAGAAAATGAATTTTCTGTACTGTATATCCTACTGCTCCATACAATTGTGGTAGTATATTAATATGTTCTATAAAATAAATAAACTGCTGATATGCATATAAGATTATAAACCATAATAATGGAAGGGAGGGAGGGAGGGAAGGAGGAAGGAAGGAAGAAAAGAAGGAAGGAAGCCTTGAAATAGAGTGATGGGAAAAATGATTACTACAAAGCAAAATTTAGCCATTTATCATTTGCAGTATAAAATATATGATATTTACATGATTGAATCTGATAGGAAGAATGTAACATATTATTTATACCTAATCCAAGCCCATGAGTTCCTTGATGTGAAAGGGAAAAAGTAGATACCATCACAGTATTGTCTAGACAACCAAAGCTGTGGCTTCAACATGATACCATCCCACTGGAATTTTTAAGCCCTGCATAGTGAGTCACTGAGATCTTAGTTGTTTCTGTCCTAAAATTTGATCACATCACAATTGTTAATTGTTCACATTTGCCATATGCTGTTACTTAGTATGAAAGTTCACTGACTAATGATGTTTACAGTTTAATCCTACCTCAAAAATCAATTCAGAAAAGCTGCTAGTTTGCTGACAAGATTAAAGTAGAACAAAGTGCTGCTATTAGCACCACCACATAATGCAGGTTCAAAAACAAATCCCCTTTGAGTTTGGAATCCATTCCAATGAGAATTTTGTTTTTAAATTTGCCTCCTGAATTCAATTTCACACAAAAGTGGGCAACTGAACTGTCTGAGTTTCTTCTTAGGAAGGGGAAATTCTCCAGAAAGACTAGGGGATGATATGATAGCAGTCTTCCAATATTTGAAGGACCACAAAGAAGGAGTCAATCTATTCTCCAAAGCACCTGAAAGCAATGGATAGATACTTATCAAGGAGAGAAGCAACCTAGAACTAAGGAGAAATTTTCTGACACTTAGAAGAATTGATCAATGGGATGACTTGCCTCCAGAAATTCTGGGTGCTCCAACACTGGAGATTTTTAATAGATTGAACAACCATTTGTTGGAAATGGTATAGAGCCGTGATGGTGAACCTATGGTATGCATGCCCAAAGTAGCACGCGAAGCTAAGTCGCCTGGCACGCACAGCCTTGCCTGTTTGTCTTCCAGGTTTCTGGTGTGTATGTGTGTGCAATAACCAGCTGTCCTTCGCCTGCACAGCAGTGCCAAAAATCGGTATGTGCATGCGCATGTGCGCTGGCCAGGTGATTTTCAGGTGTGCATGTGTGCCAGAACCTGGAAGTTCAGCTTTTCCAGAGCGCAATCCCTTCACGCATGCTGCAATGCCGAAAACCGGCCGGCACATTCGCACCTGCCAGCTGATCATCAGGCGCACACATGTGCTAGAACCCAGAAGTTCAGCTTTTCCAGACCACAGCCCCAAAGAGCGCACACACGTACGACGCTTACGCATAACTTTTTCAGAACTCAGTGCTGAAAAGGTTCACCATCACTGGTATAGAGTTTCCTGTTTGAGCAGGACTTAAATTAGAAGATCGCCAAGATCCTTTCCAACTGTTAATCTGTTATTCCAAGGGCAGGATTTTCCCTTAGAAGGAAAAATAGTGCTACTACTTCCTTCCAGATTCTTTCTCAGGTATCCACTGGAACCAGGAACAGTAAGACTGAGGGAGACAAATTCTTCAGTTAAAGGCAGGCCATTCACACAGATCCTATGGCCACCTCATAACTCAATAAGGATACAACTTGATACTCCAGTTATGAGAAATTCTCATAAATTATTCTTCATCAAATTTAATGATATGCTGATTCTATAGCAGAATTCCACTAGAGGCTTCAAGCAAAGTTTTATCTAATTTGAAGAGAATCTGTAGTAATTCATTGAGTTTGAACACAGCAGCATTATGATGGTGAGTTATTAATTATTAATCTCCAGTTCAATTAATCTTTTAAAAACCCTTAAGGCAAATAAAAAACCATAAATAGACAAGAATATTTTAACTAGTATTGGGAATTGGCAAGTGTAATTAATAGAAAGCTAGGACTTTTATCAGCTGACCTCAACACTTACAAGGAAAGAAATTACATAAGAGAGGCTGAAATGTTATGGGCAAATCAAATACATTAAAGGTAGTGGAAGTTTTTAGAAGGTAAAACTAATCATACCACATTCTCCAGATAAATCCAGCCTGGGTGACTTTATAGTCAGGATATGCTAAAAGGGCCAGTGGCACATACCGTGTTTCCCCGAAAATAAGATCCTGTCTTATATTTTTTTGAACCCTGAAATAAGTGCTTGGCCTTATTGCCATGCGCTCAAAAGCCTGATTGGGCTTATTATCAGGGGTTGTCTTATTTTGGGGGAAACAGGGTAGGTAGGTAGGTACAATCTTGCACAAAAACATATCAACTGTGAATAAATTGCTGTGTGGTGCTCCACGTTTGTTCAACCATTTTAATTCAATTAGATGGAAAGGAAATTGGTGGAAAGGGTAGGAAGACGTAATTTGGAAAACTCCCAGTTGGCTTTTTCAAATCAGGTAGCAGAGCCAAGTAGGAAGGCTTTGAATGCTGGAGAGATGTGCATCATTGATGAAAAAAAAGCTACCGTATTTTCTGGAGTATAAGACACACCTACCTTTTTTGGTGAGGAAAACAAGAAAAAGATATCTGCCTCTGCCTCTGCCTCCCAGCAATTTTGCCTCATTGCAGCAAACAGCAATTAGCCTGCTTTACTTTCATTTTCATTTTCATAATAGCTTGATTAGCACAAGAAAAAAAATCTGCTCCCAGCAATTTACCTCCTTGCAGCAAGCAGCAGAGGCCCATGCAAAACAGCTGAGAGCAAAACTGCTGAGAGTCGGGAGGCCGATCCAATCAACTGTGCTAATTAGGCTGTGCTGAAGCTGAAACGAGCTGTTTCTTCTTGCTGCTTGCTGTGAGGACGTAAACTCCTGGGAGGCAGAGGCCAAAGGGTGGTGGCCAGTGGGTGGGTGGGGCTACATTCAGTATATAAGACACACCTAAATTTTCACCCCCTTTTAGGAGGGAAAAAGGTGCATCTTATACTCTGAAAAATATGGTACCTTCTCCAAACCACATTAACTCCAAAAGAAATTATAAAGCACCTTTTTTTATTACCCTTGGGCAACTGGACAAAATTATGCCTTTGAAGCTCTGTCTGAAAAGAACTCCACAGCTGTATTAGGTAAACTGCTTGTATGCTTTACATTTTATAGCATCTTAATATTTTATCCCAAATTTTAAAGAAAAAATAGATTATGTAGAGGAGAATCTGTGTCACTCCGTGTAGCTATACTACAGCAATGAAGGCAAGTAAGAAACAGCTTTTCCCAGTAAATTCTTTCCTGGTGATTGGTTTACATTTTCAATCTTGCCCAGCAGGGGTGGGTTCTAAATTTTTTTACTACCGGTTCTGTGGGCGTGGTTTATTTTGTGGATGTGGCTTGATGGTCATGTGACAATTCTTTAGGATTTAGCAGAGGTACTGGTCTACCAGGCTTTTAATTGCTTGCAGAGCTGTACCGGTTTACCCATTTATTTTTTGCAGGAACTGGTCTACCCATTTATTTTTGCAGGTACCGGTCTACTCATTTTTCTTTTAACACTGATCAGCTGTAGCGTGGCCCTTTGAAGCCCTATGGCAAGAGTTTAAACAGTTTTTTTCCCTCTAGCCATTAGCTGGGACTCAGGAGGCAGCAATAGATTGGGGGTAGGGCCAAATAAAAGGTAAGAATTACACGGGGAGTGGGGCGCGGGGGTGCGGGGGGGGGGGCAGAACCGGTTTGGTGACATCATATTGTCACTGCTACCGGCTCGGGAGAACCGGGCCAAACTGGGAGGAACCCACCACTGCTGCCCAGCTAGCAAGCTATGTGTTGGAAAAGGCTGAAAACTACACAATTTATTTTATGGATCTCAGATTTGGATTACCTTGAATTTTTCAGGAAAAAGCTGCAGGGAGGGGGGGGGGGGGGGGGGAGATACTTTCTATTTACAGATTTTCCCATGAAGTAGAACAATGTCAAAGACTATATATATAAAACAAAACATGGAATAAGAGACCAAGAAAAAGAGAGGGGGGAGGGAGGGGGAGGGGAGAGGGAGAGGGAGAGAACAGGACAAGACAGATTAATATATCTGGCAGGTTGTAAAGATGATAAAATGTTTCCAGATCTTCTACTAGGCAAAAAGCCACTGTGTCTGCTTAACTGTGATGCAGTTCAGTAGCAGTAGATCAAGCTGGATTGGTCTGTAATTGTGGTCAGACAGTTTCCCATTGTGAAATTGTATGATGCAAGCTGCTGATTCAGAGCTGCGTGTAACCACAGCCAAGAAACTTTGCTCTTTTTTTGCCTTGGTTGTCCTAGCAAGACCAAAGAGTAAATATCTTAAGAAACTGATCTCAAACAGACACAGGAAAGAGGAGGGGTTTTGTTATTACAAAGAAATAGCAATCTGGAGATGCATAAAAAGGAATGGAATAATTGAGTAAATCAGCAATTCTCTTGACTGAGTATTATTACAAAACTGGTCAGATCTCCTCTAGAGAGCATTATAGCATATATACCATTTATCCATTGGAGAAGAAGTGGTCACATATATGTTTAAAACAAAAGCAGCAATCCTTGGGGCATAGTATTGTCCCTGCCAATCAGAATACCCCTTCTGAGTATTTGAGCCAAACTCTACTGCAAGAACTGGGTTAAGTTTAAGGCACACATCATCTCCCTCCAAAGGGCTAATTTTTCCCATTCAGGAAGAGCTAAACAATTCAGACTTAAGACCTGCAAAACCTTCTCCCCACCCCTTCATGACACTGTTAATCAAGTCCCAGCAATTGATGTAAGAGGCCAATAAAATTGCCCTCTTTAAAAAAGAATGCACCCCCCCCAGTAACAAAAATTTTGTCCAACTGTGACACGATAAATTATGCATGTGTACAAATCTCTTAACATAAGATTCTGATGGATAAGATAAAGTTCAGGTAAGAATAGCATACCAGATGAAATTAGAAAGCTGATCAAACAGGAAGCTGATAAACTGAACTGAAGGACCATGGACATTTTCTGCTTCTGTTCCTGAGAGAAATTGGAATTGGAATGGGGATCCCTACAGTTAGGGCAGAAATAAATCATCTAAAACCTATGTGAATATTCCTGGATAATTTCTGGACTCAGAATCCCTTTTCTGTAAACTGTTTTGCTGTGTGGTTTCTTGCTATTTTGAGGTAGGAAATTAATCATACTAATGCTGTAAGGCTTAAAATAGGTTTAGCATGCCCCTTAAATAAACATAAGAAAACTAAATGATATTTTTTCAATATTCAGCCATACCCATTTGCATGATCCAAACTTTCCATTAATATGACTTCTGGGGGAAAAAATTAAGAACGGTCCCTGGCCACCAAAAGATTTCTCAAAGCTACATAAACAAGAAGATGACTGTGCTTTCTTGAAATGATTAAGTTGGAATATTGCTATTTTGAAATAAGCAAACTCAGAAAAAGAAATTTGGGGATTTATTTCTGTGGAAAAAGATGGATCCTATGCCCTGATTTTGCCCCAGGCTCAGCTGAAATTGAGTAGTTTAGAAGTATTTTCCTGGACCTTCTTCTGATACCAAGTTTTGCAGTTTGCCAACTGTGTGCGAGAGAAAGTATCAGAGTTGAGGTGGATGGGGCACATGCTATCTCATATTAAGCTTGTACTGTTTTTACAGCACAAAGGGAATAATTTTATATAAAATACATTTCTAAATTGGACTTTGTTCACTGGGAACTGAAATTCAATAGCCAAACACCTTCTACTGAAGTTTTCTTCAATGTTTTCTGTGCAATGGGGATATTGGCATAGAAACTCTGGCAAGTGTGTATGTGTATAGTGGTGTTATGTTTTTATTTTAGCAGTTTTTTCAAAATGAAGTTCTCTGTTTTTATGTTGTTCAATGCCCAGAGTTTCTTGAAGAGATGGTTACCTCATAAAGGTAGTCCTTGACTTACAATCACATGGTACTAGAATTTCCATTGCTAAACCAGATAGTTGTTAAAAGAGTTGTGCCTGATTTTACAATCCTTTTTGTCTTAAATTTTACAATCTTTAAAGGGGCTTCCTCCATGACTTCCTCTGTGACTGTCTGGAATGGTCACAAATGCTAATCACACGATGTCAGGACGCTGCAGTTATCATAAATACATAAAGGGAAAGGTTCCCCTCACACATATGTACTAGTTGTTCCTGACTCTAGGAGGCGGTGCTCATCTCCGAAGAGCCAGCGCTGTCTGAAGACGTCTCCGTGGTCATGTGGCTGGCATAACTAAATGCTAGAGGTGCAGGGAACGCTGTTACCTTCCCACCAAAGGTGGTCCCTATTTTCCTACTTGCATTTTTTACATGCTTTCGAACTGCTAGGTTGGCAGAAGCTGGGACAAGTAATGGGAACTCACCCCATTATGTAGCACTAGGGATTCGAACCACTGAACTGCCAGCTTTTCGATTGACAAGCTCAGCGTCTTAGCCCCTGAGCCACTGTATGTATGTATGTATGTATGTATGTATGTATGTTTGTATATATACATATATATACAAACACACACACATACATACACACACACACACACACATACATATGTGTGTGTGTGTGTGTGTGTGTCTTCTCAAGTTTTTGCGGGTGTGTATGTGCAAAAAATTAAAATCTCGGGCGTTTCCCCGCGTCATAGTAAATAAGTTAGTTAAAAATGTTTAAAATTCTGGTTAAAATCTCAGCTTAAAATCTTCTAAAGTGCCCTGTAAGGAATTTTAGAAGATTTTAAACTGAGATTTTAACCCGAATTTTAAACATTTTTAATTAACTTATTTACTATGACGTGGGAAAACACCCGAGATTTTAATTTTTTGCATATATATACAGTATGTATGTATGTGTATATATATAAACGTTTCGAAGAAGTCTCATTCGTCATCTTCAGGCTGGTGTTCTCGGCTTCATGCTTCCAGGAGCAAATATAGAAAACATATATATGTATGTATGTATGTATGTATGTATGTATGTATGTAAGCAAGCTACTGTCCTTTTAAGGACATGTCTACAATTACACAGGAAGAAACCCGAAATATTAACTGTACACACACACACACACACATATATATGTATGTATGTATGTATGTATGTCGATAGAATAGTGTCTCGATAGAAAAGCATATATATATATATATATATATATATATATATATATATATATATGCCATACACATACACATATGTGTGTATATATGTATATATATAGGCCAATTATCTGAATTTTGATCATGCGACCATGGGAATGCTGCAATGATCATAAATGCAAGGACCACTCATAAGTCATTTTTTTTTTAGTGCTATCGTAACTTATAACAGTTGCTAAACAAATGATTATAAGCTGAAAACTCTCTGCTATATATTACATTAATAAATGTAAACATTTGTAATGACAGATTAAGTGGATTCAGACGAAGGTGTATTTTATAACAGAACAGTTTGGCCCCTGAGAGAGAACATGTCCTTTTAATAAGCAGCTGGAAATTTATTTGTTTGTATCCTTTTATTATTTTTACAAATAACTCAAGGCAGCTGGCATATCCAGCACACCTTCTTCTTCCTATTTTACCCATAACAACCACCTTGTGAAATGGGCTGGGGTGAGAGAGGCTGACTGGCCCAAAGTCACCCAGCTAGCTTTCATGGCTAAGGCAAGACTTGAATTCACAGTCTCCCACTTTTTAGCCTGATGCCTTAACCACTACACTAAACTGGCTCTTTTTAATATTATTGTTTATTGTTTATTGGGTTTGATTTATATGCCGCCCTTCTCCGGAGACTCAGGGCGGTTTACAATGCATTAAGCAATAGCCTTCATACTTTTGTATATACCTGCTTAGTAGGGCTTTCGCCCCACCCCCCAAGCGGTGTTATTTTTTTATACAAAGTCAGCTTATTGCCCCCACAATCCAGGTACTTTTTAAAAAAAAATTTTTATTTAGATTTATATACTGCCCTTCTCCCCGAGGGGACTCAGGGCGGTGAACAGCCAAAAGTAAAAAACATACATACAAAATTTAAAAGCCAAATAAAACCAAATTAAACACTGGCCCCAACTATTAAAAGCCCAATTAAAATATTAAAACCCCAAATATTAAAATATTTAAATTTTAAAATTTTAAAATTATTTTTACCAAAAAAGGGGAGAAATTAGGCCAGGCCAGGGTACTTATCCTGGAATATTTTATTAAATCTTTGTGTCAATTTATAATAAGGCATGATTTATCATTTTGGCTAGAACTTTCTTCATCTACAGAGAAACTGTTATGAAATTTTCCTGGAACAGTATAGAAATGGTTTATCATTTCTTTCTTCAGTCCTGGCATTTCCTATCTCAGTAATAATCACCAACTGATTGAAGGATTGAATAGGCTGAACTATGCCTGAAATTGAGTTTGACTTTTGTCACTTCCTTAAAACCCATCCGACATCAATATGACCTGCTGTATATACTTCTATCACTCTTTTTCCCCCCTTAAAACAATTTCTATCTCAAGCACTGAATCTGTTCTCTGGTCACTCTGCTTCATGACTGGGATTTGAACGTTATCTTCAACATAATGTCACTGATTGCTTCTTAATCCCAGGAAATCATGGGTGAGGCATAAATGTATTTCATAATCTTAGACTTAAATCTAAGATCCCTTTACAGATGGAATCCAGTACTTGCGCTCTGAGATGAAATTACAGAATTGCTGGCTGAAACTTCTGGCATAGTTATAGTGCTGAAACATTTTCATACCGATTTGTGACCAATTATTGCCCTATTACAGGGTAGTTTACTAGTATAGGTTATGGATTTTTGAGAGAATTTATTTAGATGTATTCAAATGTTACTACTGCTTTGACTCATTTTTTCAAAATAAAATGAACTGGTTTTATTTGATGTGCTACATGAAGAGATACTGAGAAGTCTTTATTATGCATTACAAAATGAATAAGTAAAGGGCATACCTTAGTGGTAGAATAGATCCATTGCAAGCAGAGGGTTCCAGATAAAATCTTTTTTTCTCTTGGTAAGACAGAAAATATCTTGCCTCTAATCTAGGAGAGTCACTGTTAGATAGCAACTGAATTCAAACCGTCAATGAACTATTGCTAAAATAACCAGAACTTAACACTATTCCATAGATTTATAAAATTATTAATTTGGAAGGAGCCAATCTCCTGCTCCCTGAAAAATGCAAATCACAGTATCATGGACAGATGATTGTCTAGCCTCTTTTTAATAAAGGGGAGCTCATCAATTCTCTGGTCAATCAATTCTACCATTGAACTGCACTTAAAAATACCCCTCAACTTACAGTCATAATTGAACCTGGAATTTTGTTCATCAGTCATTGCGGTCATTAAGCGAGATGCTCACATGGTCAACTCACTCAATGACCACAATCCCAGCTCTCAGTTATTGCAGTTATTAAGTGATTGTACAAGTGGTTAAGTGGATGGAGCAAAAGAACTTTTGCCAAGATGGGGGGGGGGGGGACAACGACAGGAAATTGCTCTCCATGCTCAGAAAGGAACTGCTGCACTGGGCTGCAGAAGCTTGGATATTCATGATCCAAGGTGAAATCAACCTGACAGGCAGCCCTTCCGCTCCAAAGACACTGGTTGAAAATGTCTGTGCAAAAGGCAAGCAGGATTTTGGCATGGGAATTTGCAACAAAGGATTAGCCAGGTTGCTCCAAATGCCCCTTTCTGCAAGTGTCCTGTGCCAAATTCCTCCTTGAGTTTTGGCCTGGATTTTGTCAGCCAGCCTCTTTGAGAGCTACAGGGCTACCTGGGAGGGGTGGAAACTCCACATGACATGAAATCAATCTGGTAAGCGGCCCCTCTGGATGGGTGAAAAAGGTGTATTCTAAAATGGATCCTGATGGATCTTTTGTAGCCAGGCCCCAGGCCCGGAAGAAGTCCTTTCATTTTTCCTTTCCTTTCAAATGGCGATCACATAATTTTAGGCCACTTGGCAAACATTGTTAGAGTGAACAGGTTGCTAGGAGCCCAGATGTAATCCGGTGACCATGGTGGGGGGGAGTGGGGGAGGTTGCAACAGCCATAATTTTGGGCATGGGTCATAAGTTGCTTCATTCAGTACTTTTGTAAATTCAAATGGTCACTAAACAAATGGATGCTAAGCAAAGACAGCCGTACTGCTATGAAGTATTTTCTAATATTCAATCAAAACCTGTGTCCCTGCATCTTAAATCAATTATTTTGGATTCTGGATTCTGGATCAAGAAAGAAAGGGTCTTGAAATATTCTTTCATGTTTTTGAAGACTGGTATCCTATATTCCCTCAAACGCCTTTCAGTAGGATCTTCCTATATCTAGTTCCTGCAATTTCTCTTCACATGACTTAGGGTTTTTTAAAAATTATCTTTGTTGCTTTTCTCAGTGTGAGAAGCCTTGGTTTGGGGGGGGGGGAGTCTCCAATTTTATGTCTATGGAGATTGTCAATCATTCAGGTCATGGTTGTCCCAAAGGTGCTTTTTCTAAAGGCAACTGGAGTTTGTTTTTTCATGAAGATATTTCGTTTCTCATCCAAGAAGCTTCAGTCCGAACTTGGTGAATTTCATTTTTATTAGAATATCTACATGACGTAAAAATCCACCTGCCAATCTCTTGTATATTGTATGTTTCTTAGCTCTTTAGTCAAGACAGAAACTAACAGCTTATTTGGTTGGTAATAAATGTAGGAGGATATGATGGTGAAGGAATTATAATTGTTCTTTTTAGCAGGGAGGGCAGAAAGCAGAAAAGTAAATATTTCAAGCACATTTTAATTCTGGAGCTAAGAGGTGGTGTGAGATAAACAGTTCAGGAATGCTTGTAATGTACAAAAGAACAGACCAGTCTAAGAACTTTTCTCCCTATTGAGTTAAAGTGCTTTCCATTGCCTTTGACCCCATACAATACCATCTCCCTTGTTAATTCCTGTATTAGTGCTATCGCCTCCATTCTGAATCACTGCTAAAGGATATATTTGATTGTGTCATTTGTGCCATTCATTTAACACAAAGGGATTAAGGTACTGGTCTGGATTTGATTTCCTTTGTACTACATCAAAAACATCTATACACATATCCTTAGTATCTTGCTTCTGTATTTGCAACCATTTCCAGAACAATTGTGATAGTGTTGTACCATCAGAATCTCACAATACTTTAAGAGTAACAAATCTGCAATGTAAACTTCTTGTATTTTGTATAACAAACTTGTAATGTAAATTTGTAATATAAACAATGCAAGCATTCTTGCATTGGCAAGCTGATTAACTTTACATGTTATATATTCGTTGTATAGAAAATCCACGGAAGATAATATCTGAATTTTCAATACAGTATAATGTATTTCACTTCTGCGATGTTAGACTTTATTCTTGAAGTGCCTATTATCATAGGTAGCTATTTTTTCCTCTTAGAAGAAAAAATATCTTGAGAGACTAAAACATTAAAATATCAATATTTTTGATGTTGGTGATGGCCTGTTTATCCCTACCAGAATAGTAAAGTAAAATTTCAAATTAAAATTTATTATGACCAAATATCAGCCAGAGATAAACAAAATAAAATAAACCCTTGATATAATGGATCTTGGTTTAGTGAATATCAGCTCTAACATTCCAATTCTGTATGTGCATAAAACAACCATTCATCATTTTAGAAGTATAAAATCCCATTGGAATTTAGCACTATTCCACTTCAACAAATAGTCCTTCCTTATATTAATCCCTTGAATCAAACATTTACTATTGATGAACTGCTGATATTGTGAAATCTGCTATTTCATGTTGTAATAATATTGGCAATAGAGGCAGAGTTGGTATCTGTTCTGCTTCAGTATTTGAGTGGTTGACCTACCTTTGCTCAGAGAAAGCCAACCAGGCTAGTGACCCAGTTGTAACCAGCAACAGGTTCATATTAGAGATCTAGAGAAGCACAGCCCCAAAACCTCAGCTGATGTCAAATATTGACATACACAAATATTTTTAGTAAAGATACTTTTGTACTTTGTTTGGTACATGGAAGGACTTAGATAAATTTTGAGCAACTGTTTCAAATAACAGGTCTGTGAAATAATCACAGGAATGTTATGAAAGCTACTCTATACAATGAACAAATCTTCAAGAAAACCTGCCATTTTTCACCACAAGATGGAGATGCAGTATATTCCAGTAAATATGAATAAAGTCACTGGAAAAAGCAAACATTTAATTTAAATTAGAAACAGATTGCAGCTTCTCCTATTTCTAGATAAATTCAATAAACAACTTTCTCATCGTGACCTATTATGCACATTGATATACTCTTATGACTGAATTCATATTTCCCACATAATTACATTTCATGCACTGGTTATTGCTTATTTCTTTAAAATATTTCTATCCTCTATAATTCTATCTATATTTTCAAACATTTTTCCCCACCATACCCTGCTAAAACAACTATACTTTTGTGAAAAACTACTAATGTGTTTATTTGTTAATTTAATCTCATTGTTGGTTTATTTAACTATCACTATACTACCGTAGATGTTAAAACAATAGTGATTCCAACATTTCAATTTTACTTTTACAGTAATTATGGAAATAAAACCAATTTGCAGTTTGGTGGAACATAACCACAAAGACCTTTGGGAAATTTGGCTAACATTTATGTATTATATTTCTCCTAAATGAACATGTGTTTTTAAAAAAATAATCCAAAGTGAATAATGTCATGGTATGTAATAATATTTTAAATATTTATCACATTTATATAGCTGCCCACCTCACAAACAAGTGACATGAGGTGGTCTACAACAAAACTAAAGCAATAAATATTTAAAACAATTATCATTAAATTATTTTTTAAAATTTTAACTATAAGAACAGAGCTAAAACAAAGAATTATTGTTCTTTGTTGTATTCAAAGATGAAGGGATGTTAATAATAGTGGAGCCACGTCATTAATTTCCTCATCCCCTGGGTTCCTCAGGCCTGCTGGAATAACCAGGCCTTGAGGGATTTTTGGAAGCTCAGAAGAGATGAAGCCATCCTCATTTTGGGGGTGAGAAGAATCCATGATGCAGGCACATTAGAGATGGCCCACTGCTAGGACCTGCCAGATGTAACTCCCTAGATCAGGGATATCAAACTTGCAGCCCGCGGTCCTGATGCTTCATGGGCTGCCACGCCCACCCTCAGTTTAGTGAAAGGGAAAAAAGTTGTGAAACGTCACGTGACGACAATGTGACGACGCACCTTTTACACCCCTGCCCTAGATGATATAACCAGTAGCATGCCAAATTGTTGGTTCTGGTGGGATGACCAGATGAAATCAGGGAAGGCAGTCCCTCAAATAACCTGGTCCTATACCATGGAGGCAGTGGTGGGATTCAGCCAGTTCGCACCACATCAGGAGAACAGGTTATTAACTTTTTGAACAGTTTGGTAAACTGGTTGTTGGAAGAAATCATTAGGGCAGAGAACCAGTTGTTAAATTACTTGAATCCCACCACTGCATGAGGCCTTTCAAGATCAACACCTATTGAATTGGATACAGAAAAAAAAACTAGCAACCAATGTAGTTCTCGCAGCAGAGGTGTAAGGTGTTCTGCCAGAAATGCATATAAATGCTCCCACACACTGCATTTTGCACCAGCTGAATTTTCAAAATATCCTATTAATACTTTTGAAGTTTTTTTAAAAATTAAAATCTGTACCAAAATGTCAGAGGTAAGAAGCAACCAGTAAAATTCCAGTAGATTACTAGCAAATACCAATATTCTTTTTTTTTATTTAAATGAAGCATTTTTTAAAATGCATTAGCATAAATGAAATACCTTTCTTCAAACTGTCAAAGTAGTCCTGGCTTTTCAGAGTTCCTCCGTCTGTTCTGAATGTTTTCCCTTTTGTTGCACATTCATCTGAAGCACACTGAACAGTTCTCTGGGAAGCAGGGAAGTTGAGGCTTTACCTGCACATGAGTGGAGAAACAGTTGAACTGGAAAGGCGAGGCTACTTCATTCATGCCAATGTGTTTTTGAAACTCCTTTTAAAAACATTTTGCAAGCTCTAATATTTTTTATCAATGTTCTATCAAAGTAGCAGCTGTCACTCCTCATTATCTGGATTTCTCAAGCTCCACAAAATCTCATGAAATATAAATTCCTTATGAAGCAATAAGTTTCCTAGGAGATAGCAAGCATCAAAACATCACATAAATTCCATTTTTTTCCTGCTCTAGAGACCAATTATTCTGGCTGGCCTTTTCTCAATATATTTCATGCTCTATACCAGGGCTGTCAAACTCAAGACTCGTGGGCCGGATCTGATACACAAGGTGCTTAGATCTGGCCAGTGGGGCTGCCCTGGAAACAGCGAAGGACTGGCTCATGGTGCCTCTGCCAGAGAAAATATTGGCAATATTGTACTGCTAACTAGAGAATACACAACATTTGCTAGACCAATTCTTGAATACAGCTCATCTGTCTGGAACCTGCACTGCATATCGGGCATTAATACAATTGAGCAAGTCCAGAGATATTTCATGAGAGGAGTCCTCTACTCCTCTGCTCGCAACAGAATACCTTATGCCACCAGGCTTGAAATTTTGGGCTTAGACAATTTAGAACTATGCTGCCTTCGGTCTGACCTAAGTGTAGTACACAAAATTATCTGCTACAACGTCCTACCTGTCAATGACTACTTCAGCTTCAACCGCAACAATACACGAGTACACAATAGATACAGACTTAAGGTAAACCGCTCCAAACTCAATTGCAGTAAATACGACTTCAGCAACAGAGTGGTCAATGCCTGGAATGCACTACCTGACTCTGTGGTTTCTTCCCCAAGCCCCCAAAACTTTAACCTTAGACTGTCTACCATTGACCTCACCCCATTTCTAAGAGGTCTGTAAGGGGTGTGCATAAGTGCACCAATGTGTCTACCATCCCTGTCCCACTGTCCCCATTTATTCATATCTATTTCCTGTATTCATAATCATGTTTATACTTATATCTGTTATTGTATACATGCTTAAACAAACAAACAAACAAACAAACAAATAAGGAGCTCAGGAGGGCCGTGCTCTATTTTCACTGGTAGAGTGCCTGGGCCAACATAGGTGTCCCCAACACGAGTGACGTTGAGCTGGCCATGGCCACCGCCCCCCCGCCGGGTCAAACACAACCCTGATGCGGCCCCTAATGAAATCAAGTTTGACACCCCTGCTCTATACTGTGTGACCAAGCCACTGGAGTTGATAAGCCTCAGAAATATTAAAACTTTCCATTCATATGAAAGATGTGAACATAACACAAAACATTGGTATCAAGTCTGAATGACTAACTCAAAGCCATACTGAGAAAATATGCTAAATAACAATTTATCATGAATCAAGTCTGCACAGTACTTCCACATCCACATTCAACTACAAGTTCCAAATGTTCATATCACATTAAAGTTTTATGTGGAGATTTATGTTAACATTACTTTACTTCAACAAGCCAACTCTATCCACTTTATATTAGCATTTTAAGTGTGCTATAGTCTTAGGTTTATCTATGTAATAAGGGAGGGACAGAGAGCAGGACACTAATCTGGATTCCAATCTTGAGATTCTAAATTCTGGTTTCTGCTGGTATTAAAATAAAGTCGTTACTTAATAGTACCTTCTAAGTGAAGGTATTCTTTAACAAACTCACTTGTTCCCTGGGGGGGGGGGGGATCATATTTCCTTGATTCAGGGATAGGTGTTTAATTTCAGCAGATACATCGCTTATGGTGGACAAGATTTCTTTCTTTTTTCTTTTTTAACATTTGGCGTTTACTGTTTATAATTTAAATACTGTATTTTTTTAAGGACTGCTGCTTAATTCATTTTCAGCCACTCAACAGCAGCAGGTTAAGGACACTGTCATAAATATATTAGATCAGGGCAGTGGTGGGATTCAGATAATTTAACAACCGGTTCTCTGCCCTAATGATTTCTTCCAACAACCAGTTAACCAAACTGCTCAGAAAATTAACAACTGGTTCTCCTGAAGTGGTGCAAACTAGCTGAATCCCACCACTGGCTCAGGGGTCTCCAAACTTGGCAACTTTAAGACTTGTGCACTTCAACTCCCAGAATTTCTCAGCCAGCAAAACTGGCTGAGGAATTCTAAGATTTAAAGTCCATAAGTCTCAAAGTTGCCAAGTTTGGAGATGTATTAGATGATAGAATTCAAGGCCTTGTTGCAAAGAGTTGAAGCACCAGTTGACACCGAAAAATTGCCCACAACATGCTATTTAGATATCCATTCCACAAGAAGAAACTCTGATAGTATGGATAGTCTGGGAACAATTTTCCATCTGTCATTTAAGGGAAAATAAGGCATGCTGTTGGAAAAAAAAGAGTGAATTTACTAGTTTCCAAATCTTCTCATTCCTTGGGATGCCCATAGAAACAGATGAACACTAGGTTGGCATAAAGAATGTACTCCCATGATTGGCAATGGGAGGGAAGAAGAAAACTCTCTCTCGCTTCTTGTTTTGGCCAGCAACTCTCTTCTACCCCTTTCCACAGTTGCATTTTCTGTTCCTATCTCTGGCTGATCTTTATTTATGTTTTATTTAGGTCATTTATAAGTAACTTGTCATTTTAAACATGGCACATATAGCTCAGGCAGCAGCACACAGTGCATAACAATATTTTGAGGACAGGATAAAACGAATTACTCTTTCTATATTAATCATCAGATATTCACTTACTCCAAAATCTTACGCTCAGGTCAGGACATACTAGGCAAAACTCCAACAGCCTTCTGCTTTGCTTCCAAGATGCTATGGGACACTATTTCAGTTCCTTGGCAACAAGCTGAAGGTTTTTTTCTTCCTCTTTTTTTTTTTTTTTGAAGTAACTCTGCTGCTGGTTTCAGGCAAGACAAAAGATGTTATTGTGCCGTGAGGAACGCTAAGTAACTTTGGAGCATCCTGTCCTATATCACCTCCCAAATGTCCCATTTGCTTCCCCATCACTGTGGACCAACTAAATGGCACCCATACTGCTAAAGCACAGTGCAACCTCGAGTTCATTTAGACTGCTGCAGCATTTTGCCTTGATAATGATAAACATTTTTTAAAAAATTCTTCTTCTTTCATAAAGCTCTTTGGAGCTAAACTCAGCATGGCTGAGAAGCAATGACTTCATACTGAAAATTACAATTGCAAATAAAAACTGGAACAGCACTTTTGAGACATTCCTCAAATTATTTTCTCATTGGTAGCAGGAAAATGGAAGGCATGCTGCATACTAATTGACTGCAATGGAGGGGAAAACAACCACAGTCCATTTAGATTAATTTCTAAAATTACTCTAAGCATTTTCCTTTATATCCAATTATTTCCTCTGGGATAAACAAACTGAAATATCTCAATACACCTTCTGTGCAAAAATTCATACAAAAGCAGGTCATTCCATCTGTAGAGATGTTGGCTTAGAATGATTTTTTGTGTGGCAAATATATTAACACAGCTATTTAACAATCTGTCAATACAGGTAGTCCTTGACTTACAACCGTTCACTTAGTGACCGTTCAGAGTTACAATGGTACTGAATAAAGTGACTTTATGACCATTTTTCACACTCGCAACCTTTGTAGCATCTCCATGCTCATGTGATCAAAATCCAAATGCTTGGCAACTGGTTCATATTTATGACCGTTGCTGTGTCCCAGGGTCATGTGATCACCTTTTGCAACCTTTCGACATGCAAAATCAATGGGGAAGCCAGATTCACTTAACGACTGTGTTGCTAACTTATCAACTGCAGTGATTCACTTAACAACTGTGGCAAGACAGATTGTAAAATGGGTCACTTAACAAATGTCTCACTTAACGACAGAAATGTTGGGCTCAATTGTGTTAGTAATCAATATGAGGACTACCTATATTGCAGGAGGAGGAGAAGCAGAGCCTGGGGCCAGAGTGAAAAAGGCCTGAAGTCATTATGTTCCTTTAAGTCAGTGTTTCTCAACCTTGGAAGCTTGAAGATGGGTGGACTTCAACTCCCAGAATCTGGGAGTTGAAGTCCACCCATCTTCAAGCTTCCAAGGTTGAGAAACACTGCTCTGAGAGGTTCAAGTCCAGCCTCCCTTGAGTTCCATTAACTCTTACCTACGTAGCACCAATTTAGTGTTGACCATACAAGGTGGATCTGGACTGCTGTTTGAATATATAGTAACCATCTCTGATGTTGGTTTTTAAACTTGAACTGCTTCAGAGGTGAAGATGTCACTTGCCTCTTGAAGTTGTGGGTGCTCCAATACTAGAGGTTTTTAGGAAGAAATTCGACAACCATGTCTGAAATGGTGTAGGATTTCCTACCTGAACAGGGGGTTGAACTAGAAGACTTCCAAGGTCCCTTCCAGCTCTGTTATTCTGATTTGTTAGCAACTGATTTTTATGTATTATCGGTAATGCTATTTCTTCCTCATCTATAAATAGGATCACCGAGGGTAACTTTGCTGACTTCCATGCATATCTTCACTTTTGAACCAGTATGAAAGTAAAGTTCAGGCAAATGCCTTTCCCACCTACTTCAGCCCTGGATCCTTTTCAAAGCAGGACAATTTAAAAAAAACAACTATGTTGCATTATTTTGTTTAGCTAAAATAATGCTTTCAAAAATCAGCTGGTGAGAACAGTTAAGAACCTACTTATTGGGCTTAAGATGCCTTAAAATAAAATTATTTTAAGATTTCTTACTTGGTGAAGGCCTTCTTCCTACAATGTAGATGTTGAGATTTTTGTTTATCAGAAAAGTTATTTTTTTTTCTTTTTCTGAGCTCTGATAGACAGCCTTTCAAACTTTTCTTCTCTCAAGCAGAAATGGAAAGATCTGAGTCTAATCTCCCTGCCTAAATTAGACAGAGCCTTATTTCCTTCCTTCCTTCCTTCCTTCCTTCCCTTCCCTTCCCTTCCCTTCCCTCCCCTTCCCCTTCCCCTTCCCTCTCCTCCCCTCCCTTCCCTTCCCTTCCCTTTTTCACCTAGCTTCCCTCCCTCCCTCAAGTTGATGAGGTTTATTTCTCATCTTATGGTAACAACTTCATTAGATTATTTTTGCAGAGAGAGAATGAATGGCCAAAGGCAGTGAATTTCATGATAAAGTGGAAATTTGAACCTGGATGTTTAAATCCAAATAGGTCAGCTCTTCTATACAAATGATACAGAAAATAAAGAAATATGTTAATTTTAATGCACTCCTTCAGGCATCCATGCCAAATACTTTATTATTAAAATAAAGTGATGTCCCTTCACATTCCCTGTTTGGGAAGCTGCCTGGGATTCCTTCCAACCACACAGAATAGATTGGTGTTGCCGATTCCAGTGTAGCTGGTTTCAGGTGATCCATGCCCCCTCCCCACAAAAAAACCACAACAACCAACCTACGTTTTAGTTCATATCTCAAACAATTCGGGTTTGTTTTATTCCAGATATGACATCAAATACAGTTCTTTGACAGGCAAAAGTGTGTAGTGTGAAGAGTATCAATAAGAAATAGGAAGGAAATCTGTAGCGATCTCTGAGATCAGGCAGGGAAGCACAGGTGAGCCAGAAATGCACTGAGACACTTCTGCAATAAAAGATGGGTTCACAAACCAATCCTTCTTTATTGACAAGCTTAACTCATCTGTTAAAGCAAGTGCACAGAGTCACACCTATATTTGCCATTGTTCTTATAGTTACATATAATTCCGAATGTAGCTCAGCCTTCTGATTATATATCTAAGTTCTCTGATACACAGGTTGAGAAATGGATGTGGCCTGTTACTTAACAAGCTCAGTGTTCGTTTCCTGTTCTCTAGAACTCATTATCAAGTATCATCAGCTAGACAGCAGTAGCCCATAGTTTAAGTAATATCAATACAGTGGTCACAACAGTAGCACTACGTTTTCCATCAAGGTGCAAAAACTGAGCTCCAGAAGCCTTGATACATTCTCTACAGCAATCTGGAAAAATTGCTATTCGGTTTCAATATGAATGTAATAAAAATAAATGAACAGTAGAATAATCAGCTTATCTTAAAGAAGTTGACATATTAAAATTATGCTTAATGAAATGTAGCATTTATCCTGGCCTTAGACATATTGTCTAATCTTGCCCATTCTAAAAAGTGTAGCTTTTGGATTGCCATTCAGTGGCCAGATTGATGTGTACCCCTCTGCTTTATTAGTTGCATTTTCAACAATGGAAAGACTTCAGTTCCAAAGATCTAAAGTTGCATTTTCATACCATGTTTTCCCAAAAATAAGACCCTAATATTTTTGAACCCCAAAATAAGCTCTTGGCCTTATTTTTGGGGATGTCTTATTATTTTGGGGCATGTGGAGCAAGGTGGGGCTCCTCTTGCTGTCCTACCTGATTTCCAGCTCTGTCTCCCTAACCCTAACCAGAGGAAATGGCAGGGACTGGCTGCACATGCACTTAAATATTTTTTGGGGGGGGGGCTCATTTTGGGGAAGGGCTTATTTTCAGGGAAACAGGGTACTTTTGACATCTAAATGTAGTACAGCATGGGACACGGGGAAAATGAGGACAGGCTTAGCATAGTAACCATGGCAAAATGAAAATGGCTATTTTGTTTTCTGTATCTTTAAATTAATGTCTATGGTATGGGTAAAGTTAAGCTTGAACCTTCCTCATTTCATGAATGTGTCCAAGTATTTTTTTTTTGGTGGCAGTATTTTTTCCATTGCTTTCTTCTAGGATATTTCCTGGAGATCCTACCCAAGAATTAATGAAGTCAAATTCTGGTGAGTTTCTCAGATAAGTCAAGATTAACTAAGGCACTATTCTTATCATCCCAACTTGATGCTTCCCAAATTTCTTCTAGGCTTTCCTAGGTTTGGGGTTTTCTCCTAGATTTTTAGTGAATTTCTGTCAGTTCCTCTGGTACATTAAAATGAATGGCTTCTTCCAATCTATTGCACAATATTCTCTAGTACATGAAATTTATATTGCAAATTTCTTTCTCTTCTTTTCCCTAGTACTTTTAAACCTTTCTTTGTAGCTCTAATATAAAGATAGCATAGATTATTTACACCGAAGGATAGATCTATTGGACTTTCTGATATTCCAAAAATAAGGCAGTGGAAGTTTCAAATCATATAAAAAACTCCTCCTCGTCTTTCTCATTCCCATCATTTGTTCCTGATGTGCTCATCTGAAAATGACTAAATCCTGATCTTTTATTAATTTCAGCAACATGCAAAGACAATAGAGAGTTCCTGTTCTCAGAACCCAAACCTGCTCCCATAAATGAACTGCTTGGTGCCTCGGATTGAAGAAGTTCTTTTTGTAAGTCCTTGGAAAATCTGTTTAGGGGAGAGTTAGCACATTTAAAAGGTGCTACTCTCTTGCCTGTGTCAACATTAGTCTCTTCCTCCTCCTCTCCTTTGTTCTGGCATAGCCAGAGCTCATGGCTGGAATGTCTCAATTTAGTACCCAGGTTCATTGGGGAAGGGCCTAGATCTTGCAAAGAAGAATGTGCTATAGTATACAAACTGGAGGAAGAATTAAAGTTGCTTTGTGAAGGGGTGAACAGACTTGCAGGAATTTGCACCATCCTCCTTGAGGATTTGTTTTTATTTTTCATGGCTCGAAGTGTCCGGTTTTTCTGCTGAACAGCAGTTCTGGGAGCCATTGAAGATACACTGGAGCATAAATCACAGCAGTAATGGGGAGACCCTTTCTCATCAGTGCTGTTGTGCCAATTAGGAGGTAGAGATTGAGTTCCATTGTGCTTTGAGCCTCTGCTCTGAACCTGTGGAAAAGAAAATAAATTAACTGCATCTTGACAATAGTAATAAAGTCAGATCTACACCTATAGATTCTATAAAACCATCAACCACAATTAAAGAGTTCTACTAAGGACATAGGTAAGGAAAACACATACCTAGACTTGAATGGAAATATTAAACTTATTTGAACCTGTCAACACGATCCCCACATTTTAGTGTGTATTCTGGCTATTCTTCAATAAAAACTAAGGGATATTTAATATATTTTTAATTTAATACGAGATGACATGACAGGTACAAATCAGCACCTAATAAGGTACCACAGGAGGTCCCAGCAGGAGACTAAAGGGTCTTATGAATCTATGGGTCCTTTTCCTCCATTGCAACCTGCTGTTGCCTTGTGACAAATATCAGGAAATAAGAGTTGGGGTGGATGGGCAGGCAGAGGAAGTGGGACAGAAGTGGGATAATAATTAAGCAAATGAACACTGAAAAGATGTATCATCACCTGTACCAAATCAAAGGATAGGTTGTTACCCTAAAATGTTCTTTTGAACAATTTTATTTTTTATTGGCCTACTTGTTTATACCTGCTTATAATTTTTAAAAGGCCTGTAATTGCAAGCATGGACATTCACTTTACATGTTATTGGATTTGTTGCCAGCCACAAGCCTGCTGAAGTCCAGATGTTTTTTTGAAGGGTTTTGTTTGTCTTTTAATGACTGCAAACTAAGACAGAATTTTAAAATGTTTGATTCATATATAATATTGTGGCCATTGCAAATCAGCTGCAACTTTCAGAAAATTGGCTTTGAATACTTTCTAAACTCATAACCACATGCAATATAAACGGAAATATCATCTGTGTCTCTGAAAGTTTTCAGAGGAATCACATCAGGTTTTCTGGAAGACATTCTTGTCTCAACACTTCAAATATGTTTAATCAATCAATAATCAACCAATGGGACAAAATGGTGGTTTCTTATGCCAATGAACAAAATGCCTCTACAATCACTTTACACAGTCATACCAAATATGAAATAAATAAATATCTGAAGAACAACATTTTCTGTGAAAACAGCAATATCCACGCTAAGGACCATACAAAGTTCTACCATCAAGTCTTTTGGTATCTATTGCAGTGACAACAAGTACCTGAAGCAGGATCTTATTTCCTTCATAGTCTTCTGTTTGCCACCTAGTATTGCTTATTGGGACACAGGGATTGGGCAAAAGTGGAACCAGTTCTCCAATTTCATATACTTTGAACTGTAATACTGAAGATTCCTTCAGGTCAACACTCATCCCCACAGGCAACTGCTTCAAGCAGAGTTGAACCACAAGGCTGTGTGTTGTGTACAATAGAAAAGCACAGAAACCGCTTTTTTGGACAGATGCTTCTTTCTGCAGGATTGTCTCGTAAAGCCTTACTGCATCCTCATAATTATCAAAGCTACAATAGAGAGTGACACGCAGGATTTCCATGCCGTAGTGAACTTGTCTCAGGCCCCATACCGGCATATGCTCATCCAGTCCATAGAAGTCCTGATGATCAAGGGCATGGAGGGATAGCTTCCTGCTGGGACACTCAATGTGGACAGGCTGCCATGGTGGATGTTGGAAGAAGTCATGGACCTGGAAAAACCGTTCTTCTCCAAAATCCTCATGCAAAAAAAGGAGCACAGAAGTACTAGGAAACCTGGAACTTTTTTGGCGGTATGTCTCATAATATTTAATTGGAGAAGGGCGTTCTGAGACAAGAAAGAGGCAAATGTCCAGGCAGATCCATTCTTGAAGTTGATCAAGAGCTTGTTGCAAGAGTATTGCATGTCCAGTGTTGGCAAGCAGGTGCACAGTCATCCTCATGGAATCTCCTCTCACATCCATTGCACTGTGACCTTCAAATACAAGTAGTAACATAATCAGTGCTTTATTGACTAAAGGATCATACATGTACAATAGCCATGTTAAAAAGAATAAAACTCGTTCTTCCCAGCTAATTCTTATTTGAGCACTTCTCTAAGCTTTACAAATGTCTGTACAATGCAGACCCCCAGTTTCATCTTGATTTATTATTTATATATGAGATCTAAAGTTCAAGTAGTGGAAAGAAGGAATATACAGTAAGGTCTCCTATCTTTTAAATCAAGCAAGAGTTAATATACTATACAATTTCAATGATTTCAAATGCCCTGCATCCTTCTTCAAATTCTTTCCGGGTTTTATTTTTTTAAATATATACATAGGGATGATAAAAAGATATCTCTGCCGATATTATATACATGATTAAGTGAAATCTTGTCAGTTTCAGAAAAGTAATCAACTTGCCCAGATCTTGCCATCATCATTTGTAAATACACGGTGATGTTTGCATTTTAAAGGCTCAGATATTTTTTTTTTTTGCTCCATCTGTGTGTGCATGCCCACTTTACAAAGGCAGCAATCTTCCTGTGACAACACCCTTCCTGGGCCTGTGCTGATAAACCATTCTTTTAAAAAAAGAAAGGAAATTGGACAATTGCAGAGAGTCAAAGTGACTACCAAAGATAACAGGAAGAATGTCAGTCAGGAAAGACAAGACGTGAAGGAAACAGATTCTAAATGCCAGTTTGACTAACTGCTGCTCCTTACAATGCCAATTGGCTCTGTTCCAGTTAATCCAGAGGGTCCTTTTATCACACTAAAGAATTGAACATTTCTGCCTTCTGAAGAGGTTTGTGAACTAGTTACCAGTTCATGGATTTGGAATCAACCTTGAAAATGCAAAACACTCTGCTATGATATTTCAGAACAATAGCTGCTTTAGAGCAGCTGAAATAAAACTACCTATGAACTAGGTAGTTCCAATTCATGGAAAGTGGTCAACAACCATGTGAGCAAGTATTTAAATAATACAGAATAACAGAGTTGGAAGGAATCTTGTATGTCTATGGAAATTCTCAGTCATCCAGGTCATGGTTGTCCCAACGTTGTTTTTTCAAAAGATTTTGGAGGTCTCCTAGTCCAATCCCCTCCTCAAGCTGGAAACTCTATACCAGGGGTCTGCAACCTTAAACACTCAAAGAGCCATTTGGACCCGTTTCCCACAGAAAAGAAAACACCGGGAGCCACAAAACACTCCTCGTGCCTGACTATTTTTTGAGCAGCCACAAAACTAGCATATGTAGTTGAATTAAATGTTCTGTTCTCTTTTGAAACTTTTCTTTTCTTGGATTTATCCATGGTTGGCCTACAAGGGGGTGGAAAAGCTCAATAAATCACGTGCTGGTGGGTGTCGCACATTGGCGGTTGTGACGTATATTTTGAGTGACAGGGAGCCGCAGCAGAGGGGTGAAAGAGCCACATGCGGCTCCAGAGCCGCAGGTTACTGACCCCTGCTCTATACCATTTCAGACAAATGATTTTCCAATCCCTTCTTAAACACTCCAGTGTTGGAGCACCCACAACTTCTAGAGGCAAATCATTCCATAGACAAGAACACATTGATGGGAAAAACAGCTTGTCCACAGTAAAGTTTAAATAAGAGTTTAATTTCCATAACATTAACACTGTTTATCTCCTAATAGTCATTCACAATTTCTCTATAGCTTTAGCTTCCTTGCTAAACTATAGTTTCAGAAGTCATATCACATAGTTATTTGCAGTTTTTACTTTTCTTAAATAATCAAATGCTTTCCTTGCATTATACTTACGTAGAATCACTTGGGGAAAAAACATGACCCAAGGATAGCAAATCTAGCTTCATTTTAAAGAACCACATTTGCTTTTTAAAACGAAAATTTCCTGGATATTACAGCAAGCATGAATGAAGATTTAAAGCAAATAATATATGCACATGATCCAGAGCAGTGTTTTAGTTGAATAATCTACAATTGATCCTTACCCAAGATGGGATAATTCTAAAGGATTTTTTTAATGATACCACCCAATTTTAGAGCCAATAGGTATTTATAATCACCAAGATATCTCAGTGGTACATAAAACCACTGGTTTAGTATTTGTTAAACCAACAATGGCAAACTTTTTGAGTAATCCATAGATGCGCTATGTTATAATTGCAGGAGTTTAAGCAAACAGTGGACAAGTTTTTTGTCTTTTTCCATTTCTTCTCCACTATTCTATAGGCTAAGTAAGTTGGTCTTGTCAGAGGTAGAAACCGTTTCCTTCTAGAGGACTTTAAAAATTTAGCTGAGGGCAATACTCTGTATTAAATTAATGTATTAAAATAATAATGTATAAAACATTTGGGGTCTCTCAAAAATTCTGCATATCCTGAAGTATTTTCACAGAAGTATTTTCAATCTTTCTCTCAAAAGATTGTATTCCCCATTTGTAAAATAAATAGAGTAAAGGGGATGTACTTCAAGATCCCACTTTTCAAAATTAAAATTGTAATTTTATACTGTATGTTGTGTTTTACTAAACAAGAATCATCAGTGGAATAGATCCAAATTTTTTAAAAGCAAGTAAATTATATTACTGTAGCAAATCCCCTTTCTAAACTGTAAACGACATATAAAGAATTGTTTTGCTCATAATTCTGCTACATTTTACCATGTATTTTCCAGACCAGTCTAGAGAGCTTTAAAATCAAAAGACGTGGGCGAGGAAAAATCATACTATATAACAATTATTCTATTACCCTTAATTATCACCTGCTCTGTTTTCCAAACAGCTTTCTCATGTGGGTGTATGCTAATGCTCTAGCTAACTGAAAACTCTAATTTTCCCATGAATGTATATTGCATGGTGTTTCCTTTATTTTACTAGCAATTAATCAGGTGGGTTCATTAATGTTATGTCAAAATTTAATTCTTCTAATGTCTTCATGCTTCATATAACCCGCCCCAACTCCCCCCTTCCATTTTGCTGGGAATGATGAAAATAGTAGTCTACTTTCTTTTTTTAAGAGAAGAATAACCCAGGTGGAAGAAGCTGATTTGGAAGTATATTTTCTCACTTATCACAATTTCTATTTCCAGGAAGTTCTTAAAAGCTTTAAATATCCTTTGTATGTTTTTCACCATTCAATTCTATTTAGAGGAAAGTATATACATAAAACAGTATAAATTACTTTAATTTCTTACATTACATACGTCTATTATTTTTGCCATCAAATTGCTTAGCTAGTTGCTTCAAAAAATATCTTGTTTAAAGAACTGCGGTATTTACATACTAACAGATAATACTCTTAACAAGTGAAATACAAGACACCAAAAGGAATACCTTATTTTCTAAATCAGATTTTAAAATATTTTAAAAAGAAATGTTGTACCTTTTGAGCAGTACCGTATATACTCGAGTATAAGCTGACCCGAATATAAGCCGACCCCCCCAATTTTATCCCCCAAAACTGGGAAAACTCATTGACTCGAGTATAAGCCAGGGGTGGGAAATGCAGCGGCTACTGGTAAATTTCAAAATAAAAAAAGACTGGTCAAAAGTGCGAAGACCTGTCAGAAATCACTTTTTTCAGCCCTCTGGGTAGTCCTTTTGTGCACATGGACTACTCAGAGGGCTGAAAAAGTTATTTTTGACTGGTCCTCGCACTTGTGACCAGTCCTCGAACTTACGACTGTCCTCACATTTTACGTTTTTGCCCTATCTTGTCACCATGGTGAAGAGAAGCAGTTGTGAAATGAGTGACATGGTTTTAAGAATGCTGCATGGGCATAAATGTGAGGATGGTCATAAGTGTGAGGACCAGTCAGAAATGCGAGGACCTGTCAGAAATGACTTTTTTCAGCCCTCTGAGTAGTCCCTATACACATATATCACATGACCAGCTAGCCACGCCCACCCAGTCATTGGCTTGATCTAATTTCAGGCAAGTTGAAGCCTCTGTTAAGAGATACCAGGGCTGGGCAAATGTGGCCCTTTTACAACCTGTGGACTTCAACTCCCAGAATTCCTGAGACAGCCAAGCTAGGAGAACCCACTAGCTAGCAGCCAATTACAAGAAGGCTAGCTAGCAGCCAATTACAATCCGCTCTCAACTCAAGCTCAGTGCACATGGGATCTCCCTAAACGGTGAGGATTTCTTTGTTTCTTTCTCCCTTTAAGCCCCCCCCAGCCCGTTTTTGCTTCCAGGGGGCTGCAGAGAGTCTTGCTAGGCACCCCCCTCATGCCCCTAGCAAGCCTTGGGAGCCAAAAAGGGGCCCGGGGGAGGGGCGCCGCACCCCCCCCACACACACGCCCCGTTTTGGCTTTAGGAAGCTCCCTTGCCACTCTTGGGAGCCAAAACAGTTGCAGGGAAAAAGTCATTTTTTTCGTGACCCGAATATAAGCCGAGGGGGCGTTTTTCAGCCTGAAAAACGGGCTGAAAAATTCGGCTTATATTCAAGTATATACGGTACTATTTAAGTTCAGTCTTTTGTTCATCCTCTTATTTATGGTCTTATTTGTGCAGAAACTAAACAGTTGGAATGTTCTCTTCCCTTTTACTCATCATGCAATCACATTGCTGCAATCTAGTAGTTTATGGAAAATAGCTTAATTGGATATTTTGCATTTCAAAGTAGAATTAAATGTTTCATTAAAATTCATCTTAGTTCAAATCCTGTAACATCTTTAGCAGTCAATAAGAATATCAATCTAAGAAGAGATGTGCACAGTACCAACTCCACTAAAATATGAGTAGTCAGGGAATTATTAAAATCACAGCTGTACTAACATACAGCTTTTGTATTTTAAAGTCAACTTGTGAAAAAAATCAGGGCTAGATTTCCCAAAGACTTTTTAAAAAAGGGCATAATTTCTATAATTTTGTTTTCAAGATGTTCTTTGTGCCACAGAACTGCGCCTATAAATTCAACACCTTACTCAGTTTAGAAATACGAATTCAGAGCAAGAAATAGCTGATAGCTAAAATGCAAATTATCTATAACATATAGTAATGAAAATCAAGGAGTACAGTAAAAAGAATGAGACTACAATTATATATCAAGATTAAATAATAACAGGTATTGCAACTAGTCTCAGAATTGATAATGAAGTTATTAAACTGGGAGATAGCTTTTAGGATTAACCATTAACTGTAAATGATCTAGTAGTTAAAAACTATTGTCTAACTGATAACAGATTTGTAAAGTAGTAACGAAGGCCTTGGAAAAATATTCAAAATCCAAAATTCTCTACAAAGATCAGAATTTTCCAGATTATGGTTTTTGTTGTGGGACTCTAAATAGGTTGACTCAGCCTTCCATCCTTTCTAAGGTAGGTAAAATGAGGACCCAGATTGTGGGGGCAATAAGCTGACTTTGTATAAATATACAAAAGTATGAAGGCTATTGCTTAACGCATTGTAAGCCGCCCTGAGTCTCCGGAGAAGGGTGGCATATAAATCAATTTTTTTTTAAAAATGCAAAAGTTGGACTTACAAAAACAAGTCAGAACAAATATCAACACATTTGAACTTTGTTATTGCATACGACTTTTAAGGATACCAGAGAAAGCCATGAAAACCACCAAACAGACCACAGAACAAATGATGCAGAATTTTCAGCTGGGGCACAAATAACTGGACTCAAAATATCAAATTTCAACACATTATCTGAAGACCCTTGAGAAGTCTATAATGAAGAAAAAACAACGCTCAATCAATCAAAATAAAACTGGAAGAATCTAGAATCTAGTCCAACCCCTTGTTTAAGCAGGAGACCTTATACCAGTGATGGCTAACCTTTTTGCCATCGCGTGCCAGGAGAGGGGGGGCGGGGGAGGGTCATGCGTGCACGTGCCCACATGCATGTGCGCGCAACCCCCCTCCCCCCTCCTGGCACATGATGGCTGGTAGGCCCGTTTTTCTTTCTTACCTGGCTCTAGATCCTGTCTATTTATCTGGGAAGGGCGAAAACAGCCTTTCCCACTCCCTTGGAGGCCCTATGGAGGCTGAAAGTGGGACAGGAAGTGACATTTTTTGCTGTCCCCAGCCTCCAGAACCTCTCTAGGAGTCTCTAGGAGCCTCTCTAGGAGTCTTTGGAGGCCAGGGACAGCAAAAAATGTCACTTCCTGTCCCACCGGAAGTCAGGAAATGGGCCCTTTCAGCCTCTGTAGGGCCTTCAAGGGAGTGTGAAAGGCTGTTTTTGCTTTTCCTAGATAAATAGACAGGATTTGGAACCAGGTATGAAAGAAAAACGGGCCTTCCCCACCCACCCCAGTCCCTCCAGAGGCAGGAAACAGCCTGTTTCCCTACTTCTGGTGGCCCCGGTAGGCCCGAAAATCAGCTGGCCGGCGGGCGCATGCACCCCAGAGCTGAGCTGGCGTGCCCACTAATATGGCTCCGCGTGCCACCTGTGGCACGCGGTGCCATAGGTTCGCCATCACGGCCTTATACCATTTCATTCAGGTAGCTGTCCAATCTCTTATTAAAAATCTCCAGTGATGAAACACCCACAACTTCTGATTGCAAGCTGTTCCACAGGTTAATTGTTCTCACTGTTAGGAAGTTTCTCCTTGATTCCAGGTTGCTTCTCTCCTTAATTAGTTTGTATACATTGTTTCTTGGTTTGCCATCTGATGCTTTGGAAAATAATTTGGCCCCCTCTTCTTTGTGGCAGCCCCTCAAATAATGGAATACTGCTATCATGTCCCCACAAGTCCTTCTTTTCTCTAAAATATCCAATTCCTGCAACTGTTTTCATGTTTTTGTCTCCAGGCATTTAATCATCTTAGACTAGACTCTATTATAACATCTATGAAAGCTGTAGATCCTGGAGAGGATCTATCTCTACGGTTATTAAAAGGTGATACTAATCTAATGATTCTTAGTCCAGTTTCAACCTAAGCATATCCACTGAAGAAGCTCATAGGAAGCACTCTCTTGATCTACTGCCATAGTTGCTTTTTAGTAGTTTTTCCTTACTTTCAGTTGGCCTCTGCCTTCTCATATGTTAAGACCATTCTTCTATGATCTGAAACTGAGCAAGAAAGAATAGGTATTGATCTGTCTTTATATGATTTCTCTTTAAACAGTCATTTTTTCTCAAAGTTAAAAGTTACCACTATTTCTCCACATAATATTTAGCCCCCAGATCAACTTCATTGTGCTTTTCTACATTTTTTTCTTTAAAATATAATACCCAGTTTGGAGTTTGTATAATCAATACAAAATAGAGAACAATTTATACAGAAGTACAAAATTGCAGCCCTTCCATATTGTTTAAATTTTTATTTCTGTTTCCCCACTCAATGTTACATCATCTGGAGATCTGATAAGCATTCACTCATCTAAGTCATTAATAAAAATATTCAAGAGTAAAGGATTCAAATTTGTGGCAAAGATCAAATTGTTATTCCCAGTTTGATAAGGAGCTATTAATGCTCTTTGATTATTATTACAATTTGTCACAGTTGACCAAATGTTTAAACTGTCTTTGGCATTTTTATCACCTATCAAATCCATCCCAACGACCTGGGAGAGACAGTTGGTTGTTGTCTGTTGGTGTTAAAGGCATTGTAGCAGATTGTAAGCTCTTCCAAGTAAAGCTGCCTTTTGCTGTTGGCTGATGATGATTTTGTCAATGCCAGTGTGTTCCAGATGTTTTGGGATTGCACCTAAGACACTTCTCATTATTGGTACTATTTTCCTTTTTCTTGTTAATCATTCTAATTCTATTTGCAGGTCTTTGTATTTTAAGATTTTCTCCATTTTTTTCTTTTCTATTCTGCTGTCTCCAGGTACTGCCATGTAAACTGTAGCTTTATTAGCTAAGAAGATAATCATAATGAATCTCAAACTGAATACTATAGGCAGAATATCCAAATTCAGTGGAATTGGAAACACCACAATGGAGAAGCTTCAGTGAATCATTAAATACCTGACAACGAAGAAACAATGCAGTTCTGGGTGCAACTATGGGACAACCCAAAGAGATACAACAAGAATGCAGCTTGGATAAAGGAGGTGGATAAAAATAAAAAAGGTGAAATAAAATAACATGTAATAACGGAATAACTGTAATGGTAGAGAAAAAGACAAAGATCAAGAATTGATCAGCATCAGGTGGAGATGAATTGCATGATTTTTTTGTGAAACATCTGACTTGTCTAATCCATTTGTTGCCAAGCAGTTTAACAATTTACTACAAAGAAGTGAAATTGAAGATTGGTTAACATTTGATTGAACCTACATGATAATGAAAGATCCAGCAAAAGAGGCAGCAAAGGCAATTACAGATCAATTATCTGCTTACCAACAACTTTCAAATTGCTAACTAGTATGTAGCTGATAAAGTTCAACAGCACTTAGCTGAAAACAAGCCCTTTTCCACCTGAGCAGAAAGAAAATTGCCCACACAGCAGAGGAACAAATGATCAACTCCTAACTGACAAAACGGGTTTGGAAACTGCAAGAGAAGGAAGACCAACTTGAATGTAGCTTGGATTGATTACAAGAAACCATCAACTCCCTGACACAATTGGACAATCAAATGCCTAGAAATAGGAGACAGTAGAAACTTGACATTAAATAGGTAGAAAGTAGACTATCATTCATAGTAGAACACAACAGAATCTTAGAGATCTGTTCTGTATTTAATGAGTTGTGCTTTCAGCTAAATGTGATTATAAGAACACAACTACATTACACAATACATTTGTCTATGTTTCTCTAACTTGGGGCAGGGATTAATTTACATTTTTTGATAATTTCTTTGACTGTAAGCTAAAGGCACTACATTTCAAATTAATTATTTTTCATGGTCTCTTTACCTCCCCTTATTTCCATGGGTGCTTATTCATATAATCATTCTTAATAAATTGTGAACACGGAAACAAACCAGAGTTAAACCATGACATTTCTCAGATACCATTAGATAAAATATAGGTAATCCTCAATTTATGACCACAAGTAAGCCCAAAATTTCTGTTGCTAAGCAAGACAGTTATTGAGTGAGTTGCACCCCATTTTATGATCTTTTTTCACAGGTAAACAAATTACTCCAGTTGTTAAGTGAATCATGCAGTTGTTAAATGAATCTGGCTTTCCCCATTGATTTGGCTTGTCAGAAGCTAGCTGGGAAGGTTACAAATGGTGATCATATGACCTCAGGGCCGTGCAACTGTCATAAATACACGCTAGTTGCCAAATGCCCAAATTCTGATCACATGATGCTGCAACAGTTGTAACCAATCTTAAATAATTTTTTTCCAGTGCCTTTGTAACGTCAAACACTCAAAGGTTGTAAATTGAGGACTACTTGTAAGCAACATAGTATCCCCTTCGGGGTTTTTTTTTTCAGCAAAAAGGCTGGCTAGCAATTATAACAGGTTTATTATAATAACATTTGCATGTTTCTCATTCTGTGTTCCTTTTAAAATTACAAGCAGTCCAGACTTGTCCGGAGTCAAATGGCCTCTAAACTGTCAAATTATTACTGAAATTATCTCAAATGCAAACCATGATTGGTTTTCTTTCCAGCAAGTTGATTTTCCACATCTATAAATTGGAAAAAAGAAAAAAGGGAATGTGTATAAACTGATGAAAAGGAAACAGATATAAGTAAATGGTTTTTCCAGGAGAGGATGATGGTTTAGACAAACCTTTGGTCAGCTCATACAATATTGCTTTACAAATCGAAAGACCAATTACTGTAGTCCAAGGCACCCTCCTTCCTGCTTCTCAACTTCATTTAAAACATATCGATTACTTTATGTTACTCTTCCTCGGCCTGGTATTCTATAAGAGCGTTTGGACTCCAACTCCTATCACACACCAAACCAAAATAGCTGTCGGATGCGGCTGACTGGGGATTATGGGATTTGGTAATCCAAGGCGTCGGGAAGGCCGCACTTCGGAAGAAAGCCGATTTACATCGCTTTTCGCCATTGAAAAGTTATTGAAAGTTATTGAAAGTTAAAGCAATAACTTTCAATAACTGCTTTGTAAGCGGACGGCAGATGAAAGGGGATGCAGAAAGGACACGAACGGCAAAGCCTAGGCAAAACTTGGGGAAAACAAAAGAAGAACTGAGCGGCTGCCACTCACGGACACCTCGTCTCTGCTCCGGCCGGTTCTGCCCAGCTGCAAAGGAAGGGAGGGCAGCGTTACACGCCGGACAGCGACGGGGAGAATTGAATTAAAATAAGGGGGGGGAGGGGCACTGCCGGTGCTGCCTAGGCTACCAAACAACACGGCGCCTTCGCGAACAGCGTCCTACCTTCGCCAGTAGCCCCTCGCTCACTCCTCGCAGCCTCTACGGGGAAAGCATCTCGGGGCATCTTTGGAGGCTCGCTCGACTCCTCAGGCAACAAGTGAAGGGAGACGCTGCCCTCGCTTGTCCATCCGCTCTGCGGGCCCGCCTCCTTCTGCGCGTCACGCAGGGGTGGTCCACGCTGCAGGCTTTTTTTATTTCCCCCCCGCCAGGTCAGTGGCTGCTTGTCAAGGTAACGTCTGAGAGAGGCAAGGAGAAGGCCAGGCGCTGGACACGGAAGACGCCGGGAACAGACCCGGAGGCCTTGGCACCTCGAGGGGGAAGTTGGGAAAGGGCAGTTGGTCGGCGCTTGGCGTTGGCTTTGGCGTGCCACGCGAAGCCAGGCGTTTCGATTGGTGGTTTTAGCAGGTTGAAGGTAGCCAGCCGATGGTGGTTTATTCCCCGGTTAAGCATGTTGTGGGAATACAGCCCCTCTTGTGTTATGGCTTGTGAAAACCACTTCTGATAAGCCGGTCCCAAACATGTAGGCTTTGATAAACAGCTTTTTGTGTTTCCTTTTCTCTGGTCTGACTTTCCTTTGAAAGTGAAATCCTAATTGGGAAAATGAACAGACCTATGGACTCCATGAAACGATAGGCTCTCTCTCAATTATAAAATGTCTAAATAAAATGATTTCTGCAATCACTAAAAGCTAATTCAGCTGAGGGGAAAAGTGGAAAAACCAAAGAGGGTGTGATGCCTGTCATCTGAAGAACTGATAAAGATGAAAGGTTCTGACAATGCATCACTTTTGCCTGTCTGACTGCAGGAGGCAGAGACACTGGGGGTAGCATAGTACAGCATAGCAAAACACAAGATGGAAGCCCTCTGATGAGTAGGGTTCAAATCAGGCCTGTACAACCTGAAGCTTCCAAGCAGCCTTGAACTGTCCTCTCGTTTTGTAAAATGTCAATAAATTCTAGCCCTCCCCTTGTCACCCATCAGACAATTGATACTCAGATATTCCTTTCAGTCCACAATGGTTTTTAATTTCTCAATGTGGCTCTTTCCCCTCTACAAGTTGAATGGCCGGATCTAAACTTTCCAAACCAAGGATTGCATTTAGCTTTTGAATGGTATGCAAGTAGCCCAATTAATGGATAGGCCAACACATTTCATTTAATTCTAAGAATTTAGGAGGTCTCTCACACCATACCCAAAACTTCCAGAGGCTGTATATGATTTTTGACCTCAGATTATGCATCCTGCCTTAGAACAATTCATTTGTAAAAGCTTCATTATAATTGTAATTGCCGAGGTGGCGCAGTGGTTAGGGTGCAGTACTGCAGCTACTGCAGTTGACTGCTAGTTCAGCAGATCAGTGGATCAAATCTCACCGGTTCAAGGTTGACTCAGCCTTCCATCCTTCTGAGGTGCGTAAAATGAGGACCCAGATTGTTGGGGGCAATATGCTATTTAGTATACTGTCCTTGGTGTAAGCCGCCCAGAGTCCTCGGAGAATGGGCGGCATAGAAATATGAATAATAATAAAATAAATATACTCCAGATTATAAATATACTATTTATATTATAAATATACTCCAGAGTCCTTCTCACATTTGATTGTTCACTTAGTTTTTTAATCCATATAATTTCCACCACTGTGTTTGAAATAT
Source organism: Ptyas mucosa (assembly GCA_012654045.1). Taxonomy (NCBI): domain Eukaryota; kingdom Metazoa; phylum Chordata; class Lepidosauria; order Squamata; family Colubridae; genus Ptyas; species Ptyas mucosa. Next base: position 23,352,340 of record WNWU01000019.1, on the reverse strand, counting down.
ATTTAATGAAAGTTCTATTTGTACGGTAATAGGTATTTCAATAGGTATGTCGATCGAAAGGTTGGCAGTTCAGCGGTTCGAATCCCTAGTGCTGCGTAATGGGGTGAGCTCCCATTACTTGTCCCAGCTTCTGCCAACCTAGCAGTTCGAAAGCATGTAAAAAATGCAAGTAGAAAAATAGGGACCACCTTTGGTGGGAAGGTAACAGCATTCCATGCGCCTTTAGCGTTTAGTCATGCCGGCCACATGACCATGGAGACATCTTTGGACAGAACTGACTTGTTGGCTTTGAAATGGAGATGAGCACCGCCCCCTAGAGTTGGGAACAACTAGCACATATGTGCAAGGGGAACCTTTACCTTTACCTTTAAGTATTTCAGATATGGCAACCAACTGATATTATCAAAGCCCTGAGTAATGACCATGCATATGTAGATTTCTCCAAAAAGAATTAACTCTCTGCTTTCAGTAGTTTCAGTTTATATTAAGTTGTAAAACTATTTATATTTAATGCACATTTAATGTAGCATGATCCTACTTTATCATACTATTGGATTATGTGGAAATTAAAGGGCCAAAGCTTCCTAAAGGTTTGGAATCGTAGAGATACATGCCATCATATGAAAAATAACAGCTTTATACCTTGTTCCTAGAATTTCTGGGTTTATTTAGTTGGCCTTCAGGTTATCCATAAGTTAATCAAACTGGCTGGATTCATATTATATGCAAGGCTAAAATGTGGCTAGCTGTGGGAGATAGGATATTGGGTTAACTAAATTAGTTTCAATCTTTCATATTCTAAGTTACAGCAATTTATTTATTACTTATTTTATCCTGCCTTTATTATGAATCTACATTCAACCAGAATAAACAAAACAAAAACAATAAACTTTTTCTGAGCATGCATATTCTCACATTATTTTTGTTATCAGTTAAAGGCAGCTTTAAGAACAATACAATGTTCTTTTATTATTACAGGTTAAAATAAGAGCTAATTAGGACTGAAGTACTAATTATTGGATCAATTTACATTTAAATCTAAATAATCTTTCTCATACATACAAACATCAATACAGAAAAACAAATAATGAAAATTAAGCCATTCTAAATAGCATTTTATTTTGCGCCTCTTGAATCCAAAACTTTCAGAGTGCACTCTTGTTTTAGATTACAGAAAACTGAATATTCAGGTTTTACTCTTGAAATACTTTAAAATTGATTTGCTTATAAGATCATCGGGGGAGAAAGTTACATTCCACCTATATTACTTTTGCACACTAACAGTAATATACATACTATTGGTTGAGAAGCACTGAGGTAGAATAGACCTTTTATAGAGTTTTCTTTTATAGTGTGCTATTGATTAAAAACAGTTGGTGCAGTTTGGCCTTTTAGAAATGAATCTCCCTGGTTTTATGGACAAAGTATTAGACTAGAGGAAATTGTGAGAAGGCACATTTTTGCCAATTTTTATCACCATATTGTAATTGACTCCTGCCTGCATGGAAGGATGGAGGGATTTTCTGATGATCTGTCCCTAACCAGGTCCTTTAGGTCTTCCAATGGTGCACTCATTGCCACTGTAACTGAGTCCATACATCTTACGGCTGGCCATCCCTTTCTTCTCTTTCCATCTTTCATAGCATTCCAGCCTTCTCCAGAGAGCTTGGTATTTGCATAAATAGGATAAATAAAAGTGCCTCCAGTGAGAACTTTGGGTTAATTTGATCAATTTTCAGTTTCTTTTCCTAACTGTCCAAGTATTCTCGAGTCTTCAACATCAAAGTTCAAAAGCATTCATACTCTTCCTACCTTGCTTTGTCAAAGTTTAACTTGTCCTTCTGGTTGATTCATTCTTATCCAGATGAATTTAAATGATGAACAGTAAAATTAAGGATCCCTACAATATGACATGTCTATGTGGCATTGGAAAATGAAAACGAGAATAAAACCCTTCATTCCAGTTTTCCACTGGAGTCAATGATGATTCCCTTCATTAATGGAGGAAAGCCTTCATCTTCACAAAGCACTATGCCTACTGTAGATCCAGTGCAAGGATTTTCAGTTATCATCTGTTAAGAAACAATATATACATTGCATAATTATTTCTCAAATAATTGTTTCTTACATTTATAATAATGTGTTAAGTACTTTACAAAGCAAAGTTAAAAATAACTGTTCCTGTCTTCCATGGAAAAATATTTTATTTTCAGCTGTAAATTTTTAATTTATTTACTCTCCAAAAGGTGAAATTCTTGGAATTTCATAATTAAGAGAACATAGTGGTTTAATATTCTAGGAATTAATGTACCAATAGATATCAATGACATCAGTTGGCAAAAGGTACACTTGAGAATAAGATTTTGTGGTCTTTAAAAATGTTTGGAAAAACAGATTTTGTGCAAACATAATTTTATTTGTTAAAACATTTTCCCCAAGGGTTTGAATAAATTGATAATAAAATATTGAGTTGCTGAATCAACTTGTTAAAAATCTTTTTTCAGGCTTAGAAGTTTGGGAAATAAAACTAAAAATCCCAGCACCAACTCTTAATGAGTAACATAAAAATAGTTACTGTGACATAAGGCCCAAAGCACTTCTTTCAAATTATTTTTAAAACATGGAGCCCCTTAAGAGAATAAATCTTCAAATCCAATGTCCCCTTTTTAAGGAACATATTAATGCTGATTAAAACTTACCTTTGTATAGAGATGCTCTTTTTAAAAAGTTAATTAAAATGCAGATTAAATTAAAATATGAAAATTGTAGTATATTTTTAAAGTTGTAAGAAACTATTATTTTGCCTCTTATTGAAAAAGGTAGACTCCTAAGGGTCTATAAATTACTTGATTTAATTTTACCCTTCAGAACAATTTTATACAAATGTTTTTGTGTGTGTGTCCAAATTAATAGGCCACTTATATTTAATTAAGTTTCTGGAAGGGTTAAGGTTGGGGGAAGAGTTAAAGCTCAGTTAGAAAGTCTGAGAAATTCTGCCTACTGTTAAGTTAAAAAACTCATTAGTTTTATTAATAGATAGCAAACAGTTGTGTGCTAGAAGTGCCTAATTCAATAACTTTTAAATTACAAGAATCCAAAGTGATTAGCAATTTATGTCAGTTTTAACCTTGTATAGCTAAAGGATCTATATTGCAATAGATTCTGTTTTCCATCTAGCAAACCTGGCTGCTATAAAAAGAAAGATAGGGAACTTCCTGTGGCTCCGCGAACGCCGACGGACGCTCCTTTAGGAGCTCCAGCCCTGGGATTCTGTAAAGCCGCTAGAACAGTGAAAATCAGCTGTCTAGCGGCTCGAAGCTCTCCCCCAGGGAAAAAGGGGGAGAGAAGAGCAGAAGGGTCTGGGTAGAGCTCCCCTAGACCCCCAGGTTTTTCTTTTTAAGCCTGGGGCTTTCAGGGTGAGAGCTCCCTGAAAGCCCTTCAACTGCTCCGGACCCAGGACGAGTCTGCTTTATGCAGAACAAGGTGTCGCGACCACACCAGCAATGCAATTTTAAGGATTATAAGAAATTTTGACTTTGGATGTTGGCAGAGCAAACCAGGAGAACAAAAAAATGCAAGTACTGAACTTGAACTCCGTTTAAAAAGGGGGAAAATGGCACCTGAGGGCGTGAAAACGAAACCTACTAGTGAAAGTGCTTGTTAACACTTGCAACATAGTTAAAGCTACTGGATTACACATTAAGGAAAAGATTTAAAGTGGAAGCTGAATGGAAAAGACTATGGTATTGATTTTAATTAATTTATACTTCTAAATTGCGAGGAAAATAATTGGATTTATTGACCTGATAGTGGAATAAATATAAAGTGAAGATTGAAATATGGTTGACACTAGGGTTGGAGGATCTTTATCATATGAGACAGCAAATTCACAAGTTGTGACTGTAAAGGCTTTTCAAGAACTTTTAAATTCTTTTACTTCTGCTATAATAGAGTCAAGTGTAAGAACCCTTCAAAAATATAACTTGAAAGATTTGCTGGCTGGAAAAGATGAAGAAAAGAACCAGACTAATGTGCTTTTGGAGGACAAAAAAGAGGCTGTCAGGATTAAGATGGAGGTTTCCACACTGGATAGAGGCCTTGCCAGAGGCTTTCACGCAACCAACTGAAAAACAGCAATTAGACTCTCTACTGCAAATCGACAAATTTCATGGTGATAATACGGAATGAAGTAATTGATTATATAAGCAGGAAGAGTCGAAACCGGGGTTTTAAATTAGAGGAAATAATTTTAAGAGGAGAAAGAGTTTTAAAGATACATCAACCTCAAATTAAACCTCAAAAGTTCTCGAAAACAAAAGCAGGGGGAGGAGCAATGCTGAAGAAGAAAGTATTATTGAAGAGGAAGAACTGGAAAAAATATAGAAAGAAAGGAAGAATGGAAGATTAATTTTTTTCTTTGAGGATTTTAGTAATAAACCTGAAAAGTTTACTGTTTTATGGAAGTAAAAGAGTTTAATTAAAATTGGATAGCTTTTTAAAATTTATTGAAGTATTAAAATGGTTAATTTAAAATTTAAAAGATAGTTTTTTCTTTTTTTAAAAAAAAGTTTTGAAATTCATATTTTGAAGAAAGTCTTGGTGATGTATTAAGAGATTTTAAAATGTTTAATCCAAGATTATAGTATTTTAAAAAGTTATATATGATGAAATGTTTAAGTTAGACATAATTTAAGGACTGGGAAAAATATAGAAAGAAAAGAAGAATGGAAGATTAATTTCTTTTGGGGAGGATCTTAGTAATAAATTTGAAAAGTTTACTGTTTTATTGAAGCAAAAAGGTTTAATTAAAATTATAGCTTTTTCAAACTTACTGAAGTATTAAAATGGTTAATTTAAAATTAAGTGGATAGTTTTTGGTTTTTTATTCCTTTTTTAAAAAAGAAAGTTTTGAAATTTATATTTTGAAGAATGTTTTAGTGATGTATTAAGAGATCTTAAAATGTTTAAGATTATAGTATTTTTTTAAAAAGCTATAGGTCCGTGATGGCGAACCTATGGCACGCGTGCCACAGGTGGCACGCGGAGCCATATTAGTGGGCACGCCAGCTCAGCTGATTTTCGGGCCTTCTAGGCCCACCAGAAGTAGGGAAACAGGCTGTTTCCTGCCTCTGGAGGGACGGGGTGGGTGGGTGGCTTTCTTACCTGGCTCCAGAGCCTGCCTATTTATCTGGGAAGAGCGAAAAAAGCCTTTCCCACTCCCTTGGAGGCCCTACGGAGGCTGAAAGGGCCCATTTCCTGACTCCCGGTGGGACAGGAAGTGACTTTTTTGCTGTCCCTGGCCTCCAAAGACTCCTAGAGAGGCTCCTAGAGATTCCTAGAGAGGCTCCTAGAGACTCCTAGAGAGGTTCTGGAGGCTGGGGACTGCAAAAAACGTCACTTCCTGTCCTACCGGGAGTCAGGAAATGGGCCCTTTCAGCCTCCGTAGGGCCTCCAAGGGAGTGGGAAAGGCTTTTTTTCGCTCTTCCCAGATAAATAGGCAGGATCTGGAGCCAGGTAAGAAAGAAAAACGGGCCTACCAGGCCCTCATGTGCCAGGAGTGGGGGGGAGGGGGTTGCGCGTGCATGTGTGTGGGCACGTGCGCGCATGACCTGCCCCCGCCCCCCCTCTCCTGGCACGCGATGGCAAAAAGGTTAGCCATCACTGCTATAGGTGATGAAATGTTTAAGTTAGATATAATTTAACAAATATGAAAAGTGATAAGAAAATTTACAAAGGGTAGGTTGATGAATAATTTTTAAAAGGGGAGTTAAAAGAGTGTGAGGGAGTTTTGAATCTTGTAGTAAGTTAGCATATTTTAGTTTATGTTTGTTAAATGCTATACCCTGTTTTTGCTCTGGGAAGTCGGGAGTGTGTGGGGAGGGGGGGTTGAAGGATGGGTGGGGATAAAATTGTTGTATGGATAAATGTATTAATAGAAAAGTAAGGAAATTGGAGAAATGTTATAAATAGTGGCGGAATAAGAAGACATAAAAGATGTACCCAGATGATATACTGTATGATTGATTATGAATTGTATGTTTAAAATAAAAAACTTTTTTTATAAAAAAAAAAGAAAAAAAAAGAAAGATAGGCAGGATCAGACCTTGTTACTATGAGGAGTAACCACTAGAAATCCTAGGCCTGAACTGAAAACAAAAATGGATATATGCATCCAGGAAGAAGGGAATGGGTAACTATTTTCATATTATTGCCTAGAAAGCACATGGTTTTCTCCATGTAACCACCAGATTACAAGTGTTTATTTTTATATTTAGATATTCAGGATATCGAATTCTAAAAATGCCTTATGTAGTTCATTTTATTGTGAAGACTTTTAGGTAATTACTAGAAAACCCATGAGTTATTGGGTCATTGTTTCAAAGATATTTCCTTACCTAAACAGAGAAACAGAATGACCACAGGAGTAAAACAAAAACAAAAACAAAACCCAGAGCAAGAGTAAGCCATCAACTTCCTGATGGCTCCCCTATTGTGAGCTTTGTGGAAAGCTGCCAGCTTTCCTTCCCCCTTTTTCCTGCAGGCTTTCCACAAAGTAAATGAGGAAGTTGTTAGGAATTCAAGAGGGAATCATGGGTTCCAGATTCTGTAAGAGCCTATTTGAGGTACCTTGGTTCAAATTAATCCTTGGTTCAAAAAATCAAAAATTATTGCCCTATGATGTACAGTTTCACCCAGTGAAAGATCATGATGTGAGTTTTAATAGTATATAACACTAGTGTGCAAAAGTGTTGTAAATTAAGAATACTTTCAGAAATAGAAGTGTTGTTTATTTTTATCCATTAACAAAATGGAAAGTAAATGAACAGAAGAGAAATCCAAATCAAGTCAATATTTGGTATGACTACCCTTTGTCTTCAAAATGGTATAAATTATTACACTTGCACAAAATCAGGGATTTTGTAGAATAAGAGTCAGGTGTATGATTAACCAATTACACCAAGCAGATGCTAATGATTATGTTTCATATATAGGTTGAAACAATCATTAACTGGAACAGAAAAACCTGTTTAGGAGGCTTAACAGGTGAGGAACAGCTAAACTGCTACTAAGGTGACATTGTGGAAGACAGTTTTGTGTCATTGTCACCGGTCATACACCATGGCAAAATTGAGCACAGGAACAAGAAAAAAGGTAGTTATATCCTGCATCTCTCCCAGGCAAAGATTTCAAAGCAGACTGGAGATTCAAGAAGTCTGTTCAAACTCTTTGGAAGCACAAAAAACAGACGATTAGGATTCTAGATGCAGTGGTTGGCCAAGGAAACTTAATGCAACAGATGAAAGATACATCATGCTTACTTTTCAACATTGGAAGATGTCCAGCAGTGCCTTCAACACAGAACTGGTGGAAACCAGTGGGATCCAGGTACACTCATCTGCTGTCTGGAGAAGTCTGGCCAGAAGTGGTCTTCATGAAATAATTGTGGCCAAAAAACCATACCTTCAACGTGGAAACAAAGCTAAGCAACTCAACTATGCACAAAAACATAGGAACTGGAGTGCAGAAAAATGGCAGCAGAGGCTCTCGACTGATGAGTGAAAATTTGAATTATTTGACGGTAGCAGGAGTAAGTTTGTTAGCTGAAGAGCGGTACAATAATGAGTGTCTGCAGGCAAGTGTCACGTGGTGATTTGGGGCTGCATTTCTGCAAATAGATTTGGAGATTTAGTCAAGATCAATGGTGTTCTCAATGCTAAGAAATACAGGCAGATACTTATCCATCATGTCATATCATCAGGGAAGTGTGTGATTGGCCCAAATGTATTCTGCAGGACAATGGCCCCAAACATATAGTCAATGTCATTAAGATCTTCAGAGTAAAGACGAACAAGAAGTCCTGGAAGTGATGGTTTGACTGCCAGATCCATGATCTCAACATCATTGAGTCTGTTGGGATTGCATTAAGAGACAGAAGGATATGAGGTAGCCTACAACCACAGAAGATCTATGGTTAGTTCTCCAAAAATTTTTAACAACCTTGAAAGAACCTTGCCAAATTCCTAATTCCTGTGCAAGTGTACCTAGAACAATTGATGCTGTTTTGAAGGCAAGAGTGGTTACACCAAATATTGATTTGATTTGGATTTCTCTTCTGTTCATTTACTTGACATTTTGTTAATTGATAAAACATACTATTAACACTTCTACTTCTGAAAGCATTCTTAATTTATAGCATTTTTGCACAACTCCCTAAAACTTTTGCACAGTACTGTAGATAACAGTCCATTGTAGAGTTCACATCTTTACTTAATTATCATTCTCTGTATATGAATGGGGGAAGTGTTATATAAAGTTCTGTTGTTCCTCACGTGATGATGAGAATCAGTAATGGCCACCACTTTGAGGTCAGCTGTAATTCTCCTTGTTCAGTGACATCATAACTTCAAACGGTCACTGAACGAATGGTCATTAACTAAGGATTGCCTACACATATATTTTGTAAAAAATAATATTCTGAATAAAAACAATCACACAATATCAAAAAACAATTAAGTACACATTAACTGGTCTAATTAACATTAGCAACCCCAACTGCAAGAATATTGCTTATATTTGTTACAGTTTTTCATATTGCAATAAGACAATAACTCAAAATCATCTCCATAGCAGGAAAAAAAAGGAAAAACAGAAATCTTTCACAGTCAGGGGAAAACATCCATTACTAATAGCAACCCTGCAATGCAGAACCAGGCTTACCTAAGCCTAGCAGGCTGTAAATATTCAGTACTGAAAAAAAAGTATCTGTTATACAAATGTACAAATAAAGTACAGTAATAACACATGAAAAGCTCAGTGAGAACTTCAACTTTACAGGTTGAAACAGAATTCAACTAGTTCTCTTTCCTGTACATGCTATACATTTATTTTTTTAAAAAAATTATTCTATTACATCTGAATGTTATTTATGAACTTAAGCTAAAATTAAATTGCTCAGCAGCACTTCACAATTTGCGCACAAAAAGGTAAAATCTTTGTGAACCGATTGCTGTAAAACTAGGTTATACAGTATAGGAGCTACATAAAATTTCATTTGGTATCAGATTACACAGTAAAATGCTATTGCAATTTTTTAAAACTCAAATCTTAAAAGCTTTAGTAGTAGTCAAAACTTCATCCTTACCCACCTTGAGAAGGAGAAAGTACTTGTTGCAAGAACTGGAGATTTAATAAGATCAAAGTAACAATATTTATTGCATTTTAAGATTGCATTTTAAAACAGTAAATTAATAGTGCACAGTGGCTTCATTTGAACCTCCTGAAAAGTGAGAAATTAAAAAGGTGTAAAATCCCCTTCTACCTCATGAACAGAGCATAGGTTAATGTGCTTCTCCAAGGGGCAGTGTTTGGTTTAATAAATTGCCATCCCTGTGCTGTAATATACTTGAATTAGTGCTCTGTGTACACTAAATCCATTTATTTTAAATTTATTTTGTCTACATTGAGTGAAATAAAAACATCGCTCTGTACAATCCACTATGAGCAGTGAATACAACAGCAAAAAGTATGATACAGTTTATACAGACTAATGTTTTCCCATTTCTCCTATAAAGGAATCAGAACAAACCTAATTAGTATGCAACTTCATTTGAAAGATCTCAAATGACAAAAGGGAAGGCCAAATATTACAGCCCATAATTGTGAAAAAAGGTTCTTCCTCATATTAACTGGAATATGAATGAGTGTAGGTGGAAAGAAAAACTAAGCCAAAATCACCAGGCTTTTATAAATTTACCAAATAGTAAATTAAACAGTTCTTTAAAGAAATATCCAAAACAGAGCAGTATTTTTGAAATTCAATCTTACCATCGTGTGTTTTTCTTGTAACCCAACGTATACAATGCACAAAGTGCTAAGCAACACTACAGAAAACACATTTACATCAACACTGAAGATTCGGGGAAATGAAATTTCAACGATTTTATTTTTTTTAATGAGCTGTATTTTCTAAATTTGTTTTTATTTTTTTCCTGTTTTCATACAGTATTGAAAACAAAAACGCGGCACATTCACATTTTCCCGAGGAAACTGTAAGGATGATCTCTACAGGGATAAATGCTGAGAAGCTTGAAGCTCAATCATTTTGATGTTGAAAAACTTTCTGAAGGAGTAAAGGCTTGATCTGACTGGTCTAGAACATGTATTGTAATTTAATAGAAGATATGGTCGTCTTAATATTTAATGATTTTTAAAAGAACTTCTCAGTTCATGCGAAGAATATAGTCCAAGAATAAATCATAGTTGTGGGACACGTTTTATGCTACGTAAGTGTATACTTTGCGGTCCTCAGGTGTTCGTGCCAAATATTCTCGCTCAATAAGTCCTTCAATACGCTTTTTAATAACAACTGGACTTGGGAGGAATCGTGCCTTCAGTTGTTGAGTTACCTGGAACAGAAGGAAAAGTATTTTAATATTACTTATATTAGCAAGTAAGCAAGCCTGGATATGACTTTGTGTGAAAAACAAAACATGTAGGATGCTTTTTCAATTATTGATGCTTTCACAAATTTCACAAACTGAACAACTAATTCTGGTTTTTGGGGGTCCTACGATAAACATCACTGACTATAAGTAAATATATGGCAGCTGGAGCTAGGACTGTCTCTAAGCAGGTGTAAGCACTGGGTTTGGAAGGTAATCCGACATGGACATGCTAATATTTGGGTACCAGGGCAGTAAATTAAAGTCAAAAACCTTCCGAAATGTGATGGCCAACAATCTCACCACTGTAAATGGCCAAAAAAAAAAAAAATGCATGACAGCATCCATACAGTGAAATATTGAGATATATGTACTTTTTCCCTCTCCATGTCAGCTGTAACTCTCTTTAAGAAAAGCAAGCCTGCTTACATTTATACATGCTATATTACATCAAGATTAGACCGACTATAATTCATCATATGGAAGCTAGTGTTTCCACAGCCAACTCAAGGGACTGGTTTTGAGACTGAAGTGGCCTGGGTCTAAATTATTTACTTCCAGAAAAAAAAGGGGTCAGTGTTTAATTTTTTTAAAACAAGGATCACTAGCTTTGGTGGTACAAACTACTTTTATGGTTATTAAGATTATAAACTGGGGCTAGAACTAGAGTATCACCCAATCCTACAGAGGTCCTTCCTCAGGGATATGTGCCTAACTCCATTTGTGAGTATTTTTAAAGAACTGTTTTAACTCACTTTAATTGGGAGAGTTTTCATGAATCTTTTATCTGTGGAATTTTAATTTAAAATTGTTTATAAACTTACATACTTTAATTTCAATGTTTCAGTGATTAATTAAATTACCTCTGCTACTAGCACATTATGTTGCATCTTCTTTCTAGATTTCATTATCCGGACTATAGCAGCCTCTATCTCATGCTTTCTGTCATCATCTACTTTCTGTCTTGTTTCTTTTCTTTCGGGGTCTGACTCTCCTTGTTTGGCAGCAACTGAAAGAATAGAATAGACCCGCACAATTAAAATAAAAGTAGCATTTTTAAAAATAGTAATCATCGACAATTTGAAAATAAATCAAGTGATCCAGTAGTGTAAAAATGAAACCTGTTTGAATTTCATTCCTTAAACAAGGTGAGGTTCTTATGCTCTTCCCAGATAAAATTTCCAGTATCTTTAATTGATTATGCACCCAAAAAATGTTGGAAATTGTCTTTTGCCAATATTTGGAAGGCAAGAGTACTTTGTTTTTCCTTTAAAAGAGGATTGATGCTTTTCATGAAGAAATACTTTAATGAGACACATTTTCTTTAAGTTTCCGGGGGCAATATATTAACAGACAAAAATAGACAAAAGGATGAGCCTTGGAAGAAACCCTCACCCAGAAAAAGAAGAATGTGAAAGAATGATTAGACAGAGAATTATCTGATATAGAATCACAGAGATCTAACTGATAAATAACAAAGTGAATCAAGCGGGACTGGATCCAGAAATACGAGAATGAAAACCTTTAGATTTGGCAATTTCAGTGGAATGTCTAAGAGAGACTATCAATTCTAGAAAGGAGAATGATGTTAGAATGGAAAATAAACTAAGAATTGCTCCCCCCCCCCTCTTTTCCTGGTGTTTTTTTTTTTTTTTGGTCAGGACAGTGAAAATATTTGAAATCTTTGGAGAAGAAGCCAGAGAAGAGCTGTGATGAAGAGTGTGAGAGAGAGCAATCAGGAATCAATAAACAGTGAAATTGAAGCTAAGTGAAAGTGAACATACCTGTTTGAATCTTGACTCTGTGCAGTTTGGATGTGAATTGATCATTCACTGTAAATATATGTCCATTTTCTATTTCTTTTGATTTTGGCTCTTTTGTAAGAACCCGTTGGGTAGGTTTTCCACATGCGAGGGACTGCAGCGCTCGTACAAGCTCTCTTTCAGGAATATCTGTCTCTTGTTGTATCTCCTATATCAAATTGAATAAAGATTTTGTACACAGAAAGGCAAATTTAAAAAAAAACAGCCCTTGGGGGACTATAGTTCAATCTCCTGATCAAACGGAGGTCACAAAATAGAATCTGTGTTGTGATGTCACCAAAAGAGCATTAAGGAAACTTCAGTCTATGTTTAGCATTTTTAAGGGTCTTAGAACTGGGAATGACAGAGAAGCTGCAAGTAGCTGGGGTGAAGAGTGAAAATTGAAATGGTTTTCTCTTCAGAGGTTTAAGATTCCCATTCCCAATGTTATTGAAAAAAATAACACCCACTCAAAATTGGCCACTTAGTGGTTGAATTTATGTGGTGTGTACTTAAGATATGGGGTGACCAATTAAAATTGGGAAGTTGTATACATTCTGTACATGGGCATGGTATATTTTTAACACAGATAATAACAGTAATTCTTCCTGACTCTTTTGCCCTTTATCACTTTAGAAAATAGGCCACTAAAAATAACACACCATTGTTTCTCAAAATAAAGATGTTTTAAACAAAAATATGAAAGTGCATTCAAAAACACAATTCTGAATTTCACATTCCAAATTTCTAAATTCAGAGAAAGTTCTTTTCGCTTGCCTAGTAATTAGCATTATTTTTAGCAAGATTTTTCACAAAATAGTTTAAATATCAAACTAAAACAATATTAAATATTTATACAACAAAAAAGTTTTAACTAAATTGACAATCCACTAAATACTCACATTTAAGATAGCTTTGTTCTTAATTTCACACTGAATTTCAATGCCATATATGGTGACATTTAAATGCAATAATCTAACTGTTATACCAATATAACCTGCATTTTACAGCTCATTACACGGCAAAAAAAGTGAACATTACAGAAAAAATACACAGCATGAAAATGGTAATAGTATCACTAAATACTCTAAAAATAATGGGCGGGAGGAATTGCAGCATATCAATTTCATTTATAATGGTGTAATATAATTTCAAGATTATATTAAAAAATGTAAAGCATAACAAACAGGCATTCTCAGATTTAATTAAGTGAAAATGGTTAGCAAGATTAATTAGTATCTAGATATTAACATCCTATATCACATATAGGAATTTTCTATGCAATTTCTCAAAGATATGAACAATCCCATTTCCCCATGATTTGTGAAAATAAAAGCATATTCAAGAGATAGAGGAAAGTGTACAGCTAACAAAGTTCATACCTCAAAAGTATATTTTTCTCTGTTATTAAAAAGCATGAGTATTGTCATCTGGAAAGTAGAGACTTGCAATATGTGCTTCCTTGTATTAGAGCCAGTTACTTGAGCACCTCCTACACCAACCTCTGAACCATCTTCCTGTTTTAATTATAAAAAAAATCAAAAGTCATTCTAGGAATATTTTCATTTACTTAGTGATTAAGTATTTAAGTACTTACTAAAAAGCTTAAGTTATTACATACTTTTCATGTAAAGGTATTTATCTTTGTTTTCTTGTCACAGGACTTAAATTATTTTGCATTTAATGATTGGCCTATTTTTTTAACAAGCTAATGGAAAATCAAAGTTACCAGTGTATCTTTTAAAAAACCTTTCGAACTGTAGCTGAAAGCATGAAATGCAAAAATATCTGTATATTAAGCCAAACCATAGTTCGTTGACAAAGAATGTAATCTGTAGAACAAGCATAGCAAAAAACTCTTATTTCTTTTTTGTCTTAGCTAATGATGTCTTGCATGTCTCTGGATGGTTTTGAGAAGAGACCAGAAACAAACCACAAAGCAGCCACAAATAAACCATATGTACATCACAGAGCTGCTATCAGTTAAGTTCCCAACAGATCATACTGTCAAGCTGTGCCTTGTTACTCTGAAGCAAACTAGAAATATACAATTTACAGCTGTGACCTCTACAATGCTATTTGTGGACCTAGAATGCTGTAAAATCACACTACGAAAATTATAAAGTTGTGGGTGCTCTTTAAGAAGAGATTGGACAACAATTTGTCTGAAATGGTATAAGGTTTCCTGCTTGAGCAGAGGGTTGGACTAGAAGATCTCAAACGTCCCTTCCAATTCTGTTATTCTGTGGCCAATGATAAAAAATATTTTAAAATAAAGTCAAACAAGATGGGCATGTCAAGCCAGGAAGAAATAACGTATCTGAAACTATGAAACCACCATATAATCTAATGGCCATAGGCACCCAAAACAAGCGAACAACCAAATGTGCAATCCCTGGCCACTGACAGATTATCTTGTGCCAAGAAACAAAACATAACATAGTTTATAATAATGGCTGCATTAAAAAGCTATAAACAGAATAATTCCATGTGGCACCTTCCAGCTATGCTAGATTAGAACTTCCAGCATATCTTTGAAAATAGCTGGCAACTGCAACACAATACATCTTGACATATTTAGCTGTGGGAAGGCTGCTATCCCCATAAAGACATTATGAGGGAGAACAGTGCAGGTAGTCCTTGCTTAATAACCACAAGTGTGGCCAGCAACTCCATCACTAAGCACTGTTGTTGTTAAGCAAGGTATCACAGGACCATAATGAACCTACCATATGACTTCCCACTTGATTGTTAAGCAAATCACCATGTCTAGTTAAGTGAGACATCATATGACCACAACTTGTGATTTCACTAACTCTGCTTGTTGGAAGCTGGCTGTGAAGCTCACAAATTGTGATCATGTGGTCTCAGGGATGCTATGGCAGTTATAAGCGTGTGGACCAGTTGTAAAGTTATTTTTTTTCAGTGCCATTGTAACTTTAAACAGTTGCTAAATGGGGCAGCTGTTAATTAAGGACTACATCTACTATAGAGAGAAATTTGAAGTTTCTATGGTTCTGATTTTCTGAGAATTTTTGGCAGAAAAACTAGATGCCTCTGTTATATCTGTAAGTTCATCCGTCCATTCACAAGACTACTTCATATAGTAAATCTCCCAAAATATAACTTTGTGTAGCATAAGATTAACAATGGCAGTTAGTGGCACAAATTAAAGGCCTAATGTCTTTATAAGTTTTGCATTTTTTCCAATTTAAGTGTGATTCGCTGTACTTCTATATCTTTCTATAATTTTGATTTAAACAAAATACATTAAAAAGCTTTTCTATTTATGCATATTTTGTATACAAGTTTCCCCAATATACATTTTAAAAATGTATTTAAAATATATTTCTTTAATATACGCATTTTTATTACTTTAATGAATATGTTCATGTTTATTTCAATTATTTCATAGTAATGCACATTTGTAAGGTATTTTGCTTAAAGCACATGTGAAATTTGGAAAGTGGCTATTCTGAAAAATAAATGAATGCCAAATTAAACCTTTTTTGGAAAATACAAATATAGTAAATTGTCATTAAAAGATGACTCAGTATTTATAAGCAAAGGCACTTACTTTTTTTACAGGGCCATAGAAGGTTGCATTAAGATCTGCAGAACCCATGTGATGTTGGAGTGTTAGCTGCCGTCCACTATGTTTGGCTAAATAAAATCTACAAAATTAAAGAAAATCAATTGACAGTCGCCCAACTGTATTGCACATTTCCAAGAAAAAGTTTTTGAAGCCTACATAAAATTTTTATTAATATTTAATTTATTACAAAACATCAGCTATTTTGAAAAATGCATTCAAAAACTATAGTTCAAATGTTATGTTATCTTAAACATTACATACTAATTGTAATCTTAGAATTGTGAACCAACCAGAGCCCACATATGTAAGATGAGTAGATACACAAATCTAATAAATAAATAAGAATTTATTAAAACAACTGCATGCAATCCAAAGAATGTTTCTAAGCCTCCAATGTCTACATTTTTTTTTCAAAACAATCTTGCAATAGTAAAATACTATTTTTGAAATACCTAGAATAATGCAGAATAATTTAGCACATAAACGCTCACAAAAATCTGGGCGTTAACAATGTTTTAAAACAAATTCCAAGCAAAAACAAATAATAAATCTTAAGACTTTCTTACCTCCTAAATATTTCAAAAGCATGCCTGGGGGCTGGGGGAATGTTGCACTTTGGTGTGGCCGACTGAGTGGGCCAGTAACCCGTTGTGAGAACCCGCACTGTCAGATCAACACCACCTAGTGAGACCTGTAAAAATAAAGGCAAACAATGCATTGTATTCTCTTATAATTCTGTCCTTTCAATATTCAACACATTTTATATATCTAGATATAGGAATTTATATCCCTAGTTTTCATTATACTGGCACATAATTTATTTATCAAATTTATCCAGCTGACCAGAAGAGAGTGTATTTTCTACCGTAATGTAAAATATGAAGTGATGCTGAAAGAAACATATTCTATTGAAGATAGAGAACTGAAAAATCAATTTCATCAGATCCAAACATTGGGACTATACTTGTAAATGAAAGTTTAAATCTAAAATCCCTTTTCTTTGCAATTTCCCATATAGGTAATCCTTGATTTATGAGGACTAAAAGCCCAGAATTTTAGTTGTAATTCATTCAGGTTGTAAGTTGAATCATCATGTGACTGGATTTAATTTTACCACAGTTATTAAATTAGTCACAACAGGGTTGTTTTGCTGGAAAATGACAAAAAAGTTGCAATCTGTGATCAAATGATGCTGCAACCAATTGTAAATATGAGCCAGTTGCCAAGTGCCTGAAATGTGATCATCTTGACTGGGGGGGTGGTACGTCAGTCATAACTTTGAGGACAGGTTGTAAGTAACTTTTTTCAACTTTTCTGTCATAATTTCGACTGTCATTAAGCGACAGATCATAAATTGAGGACTACCTGTATATTTTTCTTACCTTTCCATGCAATTTTGCTCCAGAATTTACCTCAGTATTAACTACTAACCATTAGCTAAATTTCATCTGTTCATAATGCTGAGAATATAGCTACTATATATGAAAGCTAGCCTTTCCAAATTCACAAATAGCATATCCACCTTAATAGCTGATAAAATCAATAGAGGAGATTGAATATAACAATGTGCAAAATATTCTGCATGTGATCTATTTTGTGAAGGAACAACTGATTTTGAATAGTCCATTTTCAAAGTGAAACATGTACATATTGGGTATTTTGTCCACATATGAAGCAAAATAGAGCTGTTCTGTCCCATAAGTAGTTTGGGGCAGAAGGAATAGGGAGAAATGTAAGAAGGTAGGTAGTTGATGGAAAGGAGGGAAAGTGCATGGTAACTGAGAACATAGATGGGTCAATGGCAAATGACACACATGAATAACTGCTGGAAAGAGAAAGGGAGCAATAAACAAGTAGTTCTTAACTTAAGACCGCAATGGAGAGCAAAATTTCTGTTGCTAAATATTTGTTAAATGAGTTTTGTCCCATTTATGACCTTTCTAGCCACAATTGTTAAGTGAATCACTGCAGTTGTTAAGTTAGTAACATGGTTGTTAAGTGAATCTGGCTTCCCCATTGACTTTGCTGGTCACAAGGTCGCAAAAGGAAGATCACATGACCCTGGGACACTGCAACTGTCATGTATGAGTCAGGTACCAAGCATCTGAATTTTGAACATGTGATCAAAATGATCATAAGTCACTTTTTCCAGAGCTTACGTAACTTTGCAGTCTTTAAATGAACTGTTGTAATTTAAGGACTACCTGTACATTAATCTTGCCCTCTTTATGTTGCCTAGATTTTGTTTCATCCCAAATCCAGAACAAGATGTGAAAGTCCTCATATCTCAGTTAGGTAACTTTCAAATTATTGTAATCTATAAGAAATTTTGTTATATTTTTAAAATGTATGGATTACAAAGAGCTTTCAATGCAACACAGTGCTGCCATCACTACTATCAGATCTTAAATTATTCAATTAGTTTTCATTAAAAAAATCAAAATCTGCCATCTGCTGGTGAAGCAATTCAGTTAGATTTTTAAATATACCTAAACCAGGTTTCACATGTAAGGACCGAGTAAGCAACTATATGCAAATCAATGAATACTAATTATGTGTCTGTCCCTGTCCCTAAAACCCTCAGAACCACAGCAAGCATTTCTTTTGTAGACTGCAGTATGCAAGAAGTGATTTTCAGAATGAAGCACCTAACAGAAGTTGATTTCTCTTGCTAGAATTATGTACTGCTTTCAGTTGTATAATTACAGGATTATGGGACTCTTTCGTATCTTGTACTTTAGTTATTTTGACTTTACAAGATAGCAAGAGCAAACCTTGGGACCATTGATACATAATGATACTATGGATACTATGGAAATACAGCCTTCAGTCTCACAATTTCATTTCTGGAGAATCTTATTTCTCAGTCGATCCAGTTCTAATTTAATATTATTCAGCTTTTGAGCTGGTTATTCTAGCTTCATAGCACCAACTTGGCCTTCCAGGCTGCATTTTATCCCAGTTTGCATGACTGCCCCTTTTTCTGCTCTTGCACCTAGAAAATATCTACTTTTCCCCCCAAGTGCCATAGCTAGTTGCCCTTACACAATCTTGGGGCCCCTGTCTGACAGGAACAGTTTTGCTACAGTCATCTTTTGCTAGACACTCTGCTTTAAGGGCTACAGCAGCAGTGCTGGATTTCCCCCCTCAAATGTTTGCACAACTGCAAACCTTGTCCGCCCAAAACATTCCATAGCCTCTCCGGGATCTTCACTATTTTGATCTAGTTTTGTCTCACCCAATTTTCTCTCTACCTGACTAACTGAACATTCAACATTGCTAGAAACGAGGAAGATTCTTTGCTTTATGCTTTGAGATGATTTTATTAACTTTCATTTTCAACCCTTTTAAATTCTAACTTCATGCACTTTTCCTGGCTGGCCTCATAAAATCACCTACCATTCTGAACAATTATATGATCCTGCTGGCTCTACATTTAATCCTAGACATTGCTATGAATTTAGTATATGCAAAACAAAAATTCTGATTTTCTCCCTGCCAACACAGCATTTAAAATCACATTATTTTCTTTTCTTTGTCATCAAGTCATGATTTTTTTCTTTTTAATATTTCTCCCTGCCCTTGATAATCAAGCAAAAATATGTTTAGTCTTCTCTGTGACCTTTAAAATCAGAACTCAGAACTATTTACTACTTCTAAATGAGTATCTAGATTATGGGGTTTTTTTGCATACGTCTCTCCAATTTATAATTTCCAAAGATGTAGTAGTTGTATATAATTTTACGCTGAAATAATAGCCAGCTTTAAAAGTTAACATATTTAGCTGATATGCTAACATACTATACTGTGAATATAAGAATTCCAAGAGAAACGGTTTTCTTTATAGTTCATTAACTACCGTTTCCCCTTGTAAATAAAAAAACACCATGCACAATATTACCTAATACTTTTTGCTTATACTAGCTTCATAATCCAAATTGATTGTAGTAGAATGCAACAACTTTCTTAGTTCAAAGAATATCATTTTAAATTTATGTATGTGGTTGTAATATTGACCAACACATTCCTTTGTCTTGTAAAGCAAATGGCAGCAGCATTCATTTCTAAGTATTTAGAGAAAGAGTGTAAAGGAAAAATATAAGGATCCCAAATTACAAGCATTGGAAAAGAGAGAAATGAATGACATACATTGAAAAAGTCACACAGCAAATATAAGGTCACTCCAAGCTATTATTAATCACAATAAACTGAGATGTATTTATTTTAAAATAAATCTGATTTTAAAAATGGGATCATCAGTATACCATGATTTAAACATGCTGGATAAATCATATGCATCAAAAATATGAATCATTCATATGATAGCCCTGATATAGCACTGATATTATCTAGTTTGGGTAATGAAATGTCTGCAAGAAAAAAACTAATCTCAGAGAAGAGCATGGACCCCTCATTTCAACTCTAAGCTACAAATATTTTCATTGATATGAATCATTCTTCCACCTGAATCTTTCTTAAGGGATTTAAGCTGTATTCCAATTATAGGGTCTCAAAGGAGAAGTGCATAGTTATTCTAAACTGGCATTTAGTATTGAACTATATTTTTAGAGCTTGTTTCAGTGACTTCAAAGACTGTCTAAATGAATAAAGAAAATGTCCTGAAAAAAGTACCAGGTGTACAAAATGAAATACTCTCAAATCAGAGAAGAAAAAATGGAGCAATGACAATAATGTGGGAATGGTTTAATGGTAATTGAAAAATAAGGATTTAGACAAAGAATTTTCATTCTGTTTGCCAGAATGATTTACTTTTCTTTTCTTTTTAAAGCCTATTAATAAATTGTATTTTCCTTTGTATCTTCTAAAGAAGCAGATGCATGGATATTAATTTCCTATGCAGAAAGATAAATGTAGAAATAGATCTGAGTGTTATGATAAATTTTGCACTTTTTCTTTAGATGTGTGCAACACGTTGAATATGACCATAACAAAGATTAAACTAACAGAATATTGAATCCAGTTCTATTATTTATGTATTCTTTATAAATGTTAGCTGGTTGAGAATATTGCAGGAATGCTATGAGAAGAACAGAGTATTACTTTGAAAATTAGTTCTTAGAGAACCAGGTTTTTCATGAGCATGCTAGTCAAAGTGCTATTTTTAATCTTTAAAGCTCAAATACATATTTGAAGAAATATGTCCGAAGGATGCAGGCATATAACTGTGAATCTAGCCAGCAGCTGGGATTTTCACCCAAATTCTTTTTCAAGTTTTCATTCCTGTGGAAATTAGGTAAGCATCATAACAGGGAAAAGGTACTTAGTTTTGTTATTGTCCAATTTTAGAATTTAATTCTCAAAGAGAACTTCTTAGTACTTTTATTATCTTTAAAGAATCATATTATTCATATATTATTTTTCAGGGCCAGAATACAATTATTTTAGGATCAAAATGGTTAAGGCATTTCTTTTCTGAGGAAAGAATTGGTGTTGTCTTCTGTGTTTTAAGTAGTACGAATGTACACAATAATTTAGGAGGCCCTGCTCAAGCTGAATGTTTTAATAAATCCAACTTAATAGAATGGCATAACCTTTACAAGATATAAAATGAAACAAAATATCTTTCTTCAATTTTGAAAACATTTATCTGAAATTTATCTGACCACTCTAGGGATGCCCTTTCTGTGATGTCCCACTGCCTGGAAGTGGTCCGGGTTTGGATGGGGAGGAACAGACTTAGACTCAACCCTTCCAAGACTGAGTGGCTGAGGATGCCGGCATCCCGGGATCTGAGGGTTCCATCTTTAATGATCGGGGGAGAAACTCTTGCTCCCTCCAATAGGCTCCGCAACTTGGGTGTCCTCCTGGATTCTCGGCTGTCCTTAGATGACCATCCGACGGCCGTAACCAGGGGGGCCTCCCACAGGTGCGTCTCGTGCGCCAGTTGCGCCCTTTCCTAGACCGGGATGCCCTCGCCATGGTCAGTCACGCCCTCGTTACCTCTAGGTTGGACTACTGTAACACCCTCTACATGGGGCTGCCCTTGGGATGCGTCCGGAGGCTTCAGCTAGTCCAGAACGCAGCTGCGTGGGTAGTTACGGGGGTGTCTGGATACTCCCGTGTAACACCTCTCCTGCGTGAGCTGCACTGGCTGCCGGTGGCGCTCCGGATACATTTCAAGGTGCTGGTGCTTACCTATAAAGCCCTTCATGGCTTAGGCCCAGGGTTCTTGCAGGACCATCTCCAGCAGCTCTCCCATCGTCCTGTGTGCTCTCACAGAGTCTGCCTCCTCAGGGTGCCGTCGGCCAAACTATGTCGGCTGACGGCCCCCAGGAGGAGGGCGTTCTCTGTGGGAGCCCCCACCCTCTGGAATGGATTGCCCACTGAGCTCAGAACAGCCCCCGACCTTCTTTCCTTCCGTCGTGAGCTGAAGACGTGG
Source organism: Ptyas mucosa (assembly GCA_012654045.1). Lineage (NCBI taxonomy): Eukaryota > Metazoa > Chordata > Lepidosauria > Squamata > Colubridae > Ptyas > Ptyas mucosa. The sequence goes on along the minus strand of WNWU01000019.1, from coordinate 23,330,101 downwards.
CTCTTCCGTCAACTAAACTGATCTGTTTGGGGGTACACTGTGATAATTTTAAACTGTTTTAATTGGGTTGCTGATTTTAATATTTTTTATTGTGATTTGTATTGAAGTTGTCATTTTGTAAGCCGCCTTGAGTCTCCAGGGAGAAAGGCGGCATATAAATCGCAATAATAAATAAATAATAAATAAATTGCTTACAAATACAAAATAAGACTATGTCAAGTGTTTATGACTAAATTTCAACAAAACAAGACAGAATATGCAAAAGGACATCAAGAATTACCGGTATCCTGAGAACAGAACATTTAAAGGTATTATTGATGCTAGACCTGTATAGAAATGACTTAAAATTCACAAAAATACCTGAAGGTTTTAGAAAAGAAGATTTGGAGAAATAGAGCATTGACTTTATCAGCATATACAGTATCACTACAAATTCAAGAAATTTCAGAATAATCTCATGGACAACACACTGAAGTTCTCCCAGATATAGTGAGAGAGAAAATAAATAGATTTTGACATCTACTTTGCAAGAAAGGACCAGATGTGGTAAGCTATTTTATCTGGAAGTCATCATAATTGGCAAAAAAGTCTTTGTATACTTAATGAGGTGCCAATAGAATAATTGAGTCAATAAGAGTATAAGTAAAGGCAACAAAAGAGCAAACAGAAGAACAAAAATTGTATTAGGCAGCAAATCTTTCTTCACATATTAAGCTGAAAACTAACAATGAATAGTCCATTTCACAAAAAGATTTACCTTGAAAATAGAAAATGGACGTTGCTTACCTGAACGTCCTTTCTGGGCGCGCTGCTGGAGAATCCAAGAGCGTGGGTTATTCCCTTCAGCTAGGCTGACACTGAGTGTGTGTGTGTGTCTTTAAGAAAGACAGTTGACTCCGCCTCCAGGGTCTGGCTGAGGCTCAGTTTCTTTCACGAAGGAAGGCTTGCACGGAAGCTCCAAATCAGTCGTAGTCCCAGAGCAGAAGTCGGCAAGGGTGGGTTGGATTCTCCAGCAGCGCGCCCAGAAAGGACGTTCAGGTAAGCAACGTCCATTCTCTGGCGCGCTGCTTGGAGAATCCAAGAGCGTGGGACGTACCCAAGCAAGTGTTAGTCAGGGGGGGAGACTGAATGCTCCCGGCCAACGTGAGAAGAGATTACAGACTGTAGCACGCGTCGTCCAAAGGACGCCTCAGCCGAGGCAAAGGAGTCAACCTTGTAGTGACGGGCGAATGGTGTAAGTGAGGTCCAGGTTGCTGCTCGACAAATGTCCAGGATGGATGCCTGTGTGGCCCAAGCAGCTGTTGTCGAGGCACTCCTCGTCGAGTGGGGCAGAATGCGGCCGGGCGGTGTCCTGTTCCGAATCGTGTAGGCCTTAGCGATACATGCCTTGAGCCAACGACCAATGGTGGCCGAAGAGACCTTGTGACCCATCGAGGCAGGTAAGAATGATATGAAGAGTGCCTCCGACTTCCGAAATGGCGCCGTCCGTTTGATGTAGTAACGGAGGGCCCGCCGAACGTCGAGAGTATGCCACTGAGCCTCTAGGCGATGTTGAGGTGCTGGGCAAAAATCCGGCAGTATCAGTTCAAGAGATCGATGGTACATTGAATTAATTTTTGGCAAAAAGGATGGATCCGTCCGAAGCACAACCCTGTTTGCATGGAAGATACAAAGGTCGGAACGAACGGATAGCGCAGCAAGTTCAGAAACTCTCCTGGCCGACGTGATCGCAACGAGGAATGCAACCTTAAGGGTCAGGAACCGCAGGCAGACAGAAGACAGAGGCTCAAACGGTGGAGCCATAAGAGCCCTTAGAACCAGAGTCAGGTCCCATGTCGGGAATCGGTGGACGACGGGGGGGCGGAGGTTGGTCGCTCCCCTGAGAAACTTCCGTATCCGCGGATCCTGCGACAGTGGGCAGTCGGAACCGCATGGTAAGAGTGAAGACAAGGCGGCTACCTGTCGTCGGAGAGTACTCGGCGCAAGGCCCTTGTCGAAACCATCTTGAAGAAAGGTAAGTAGGGCAGGCACTGAAGCTTCTGTTGGGTCAATCTTGTTAGCGAGACACCAGCGGCGAAAAGCCCGCCAGGTAGCATCGTAGATTCTGGACGTCGAGGCCCGATGAGAGGCCTGCATAGTATCGATGACCCTCCCTGGCAGGTTGTCCCTCCTCAGGAGGACCCTCTCAAATGCCAGACGGTCAACTGGAGCCATTCCGGCTCCGGGTGTTTGATGACCCCCTGGCTGAGAGAGATCCGGTCCTGGGGGATCCTCCAGGGCCGGGAAACGGAGAGATCCAGAAGGTCCGCATACCATAGCTGGCGCGGCCAATGCGGGGCAACGAGGAGGACTTCCGCGCCTTCCAAGAGAATCTTGCGCACTACCCGCGGGATGAGTGGTAGGGGCGGAAAGGCATATAACAAACCGGGCGGCCACTGGCACCGGAGAGCGTCTGTCCCCTCGGATCCCGGACAGGGGAAGCGGGAGTAAAACCGGGGTAGTTGCGAGTTGCACGGACTGGCGAATAAGTCCAGAAGGGGAGTCCCGAACCTGAACGACAGCTCCCGAAATAGTACAGGGTCCAACCTCCACTCCGCATGGTCTATCAGGGACCGGCTCAGCCAGTCCGCCTGGGTGTTGTCCACCCCAGAGATGTGTTGGGCCGAAATGGACACAATGTGTTCTTCCGCCCATGACAGAAGGGCCAAAGTCTCGTTCAAGAGAGGTTTGGAGCGGGTCCCACCTTCCCGGTTGATATGAGCCTTCACCGTGGTGTTGTCTGTTAAAATCAGTACGTGATGATTTGCCACCTCGGTGTGAAAATGAAGGAGGGCTAAGTGGACCGCCCGCAGCTCCAGCCAATTGATGTCGTGTACGAGGTCCTCCGGCGACCACTGGCCCTGGGCTATCTTGGTCGAGAGATGAGCACCCCACCCCAGGAGACTGGCGTCCGTTGTAATCGACACCCTGCTCGGCTCCTGGAACAGGCATCCTTTCAACAAGGCCGGGGAGGTCCACCAAAGTAGGGACCGCCTGATTGAGCAAGGGAGCCTGACCCGAGACTTGGAGTTGCTGCCCAGCGACTTCTGAAGAGGAAGCAGATACCACTGGAGAGGCCGGGAATGCAGACGAGCCCACGGTACGATGTTGATACACGATATAAGCTTCCCGAGTAGTTGGGACAGCCTTAGGATGGAGACGGTCCTGGAGGAGAGGATGCGGGAAATAGATTCTGCGATATTGAGGCGACGCTGTTGCGCTAGGAAAACGTGACCCGTCGCCGAGTCGATCAGCGTGCCAAGATGTAAGATACGGTTGGTAGGCTGTAGGTGACTTTTTTGCAGGTTCAGCGAGAACCCATGGCGTTGTAAGGTGTCCTGCACTACTGCGAGATCTCTGATGGCATCCCGACGGGTGGCAGAGAGGACGAGAATATCGTCGAGGTAGCAGCAAACTCTGATGGGAATTAGCCGAAGGGCAGCCGCTACCGCTGCCAGGACCTTCGGAAACGTGCGAGGGGCCGAAGAGAGGCCGAACGGCATGGCCCTGTACTGGAAGTCCTGGCCCGCATAGGAGAACCGGAGGAAGCGCCGGTGAGATGGTCTGACCGGGATATGGAGGTATGCCTCCTTGAGATCGATGGAGGTCATCATGTCCGATCGCCGAATGCAGCCCAAGATAGAGTGGAGGGACTGCATTTTGAAGGGATGATAGGCGATCAATTTGTTCAACTCCTTTAAGTCCAGTATCCCCCTCCAGCCCCCGGAAGCCTTTGGGACGAGGAAAAAAATTGAGTAGAAGCCGGTCCCGCGATGGGCGGCGGGAACCAACTCTATGGCGGAAATGTCCAGGAGGTGTTGAATTTCCATGGACATCAGACGCCTCTTCTCGGGGTTGGTGGAGAGAGGGCATTGAACGAACCGATTGGGCGGGCAGGAGGAGAATTCCAGGGTAAGGCCGAGCAGTATGGTCTGGAGTACCCATGCGTCCGTAGTCGAGGTGGTCCACTGGTGGTAAAAGTGACCGAGACGGCCGCCGATGGGGAAGGAACGTGTGCTGTCATTTCCCGCGCCGGAAAGGTCGGGAACCCGCTCCCCGAAAGGGGCGCTTGGAAGGCTGCTGACGGCGATTCCGGTCGCGAAAGGACGAACGATCGGATGGACGGTCGTAGGAGAAAGAGGAAGGACGGTAAGTAGATGAGCCACCCGGTCCAGGCTCCGGACGAAAGGATTGGCGCTGGCCGTATGGGGAAAAACGTCGATCAATTTTGCGGTAAGATGATGGCATGATCCTCCGCTTATCCTTATCTTCAATAAGTATGGGGTCTAGAGCATCTCCAAAAAGGTGACGGCCCTTAAAGGGAGCAGCAGCAAGCCTCCACTTAGACTTAACGTCTGCCCGCCAATGTCGGAGCCACAAAAGACGGCGGGATGTAACAGCGGATGCAAGCGTACGGGAGGCAAATTTGGCCGCTGCCAAGGCCGCATCGGCAGAGTACTCTGTCGCCGCCACCAACTTGTTAACGTCCTGATGGAGGCGGCGATCATCAGGTGGAAGCCGCTCCTGAAGTTGGCGAAGCCATAGCAATGACGCCCGGTTAAAAAAGGATGCGGACGTCGCCGCCCGTATAGCCCAGGCAGCTGTCTGGTGGGATTTGCGGAACACGAGTTCGGCCCTCCTATCTTCCGATCGTAGTCCGTCAGCAATGTCGTTGGAAAACAGTGCAGAGGAAGTCAAGGCAGCGATAGGAGGGTCCACCGTCGGAAGGGCGAGCAGTTCCTGAAGGCAGGGAGCCGAGCAGAACAGCTTTTTATCGATCCCATTCGGAGCCGGGAGAGACCCGGGCTGGGACCAGGGCCGCTGGACAATTTCTGAGAAGAGTTGCGGGCATGGTATGAACTCCTGGTCCGACTTTGGAACTGCGAAAAGAGCCTCATGAGGGCTTGGTTCGCCCTGAGTATCAGAAGAAGCTGGAGAAGAGGCCAACTGAGTGGTAACAATGGCCTTATGGAGTAAGGCCTTAAACAGCGAGGGACGGAAGAGCCCTGTAAAGGCAGGCTTCTCGGGCAACTCGTCACCGTCATCTGAAAACTCCATATCTCTGTCGTCATCATAGTCGAGTTGGGAGTCATCGCTATGAACTGACTCAAGTGCGGAGTAATCACTGGACTCCCTCTCCGCACGACGTGCAACTGGTCTGGCATACTCTGGATTGCCAGCCTGAGGTGGCACCTGGGGCGGCAAGCCTTGAGGTGGTATTCCCTGTGGGAAAGTAGCCGCCATCATTCGGGAGAAGGCATCTGACATCATGGCCTGTAAGTCATAGTAAACCGGCTGGGCCCCCTCCGGTGGGCGAAGGCCCGCTGCCGTAGGTGTGAAGGTGGCCTCTGGTTCACGACGAGGTGGAGGACGCTGGACCACAGGAACGGTCGCGGCTGACTGGGGCCGGACGGCAAGGTCGGGCTGCTGACTGAACACATCCCGTTGGGGAAGCAGAATAACTCCCGCAGGCTCCCCTTGAAAGGAGGGCGGAGAGGCCAACGTGGGCGCTACCGGAGGAGCAATGACCGGTGTAGCCGGCTGGACCTGGCGCTGAGCCTGGTCAAATCTACGCTCCAAGGCATCGTGTCTTCGTTTAGCGGCTTTTTCCTCGGCTGCTGATGACTTATGCGGCTTAGACGAGGATGGCTTATTAGACTTTTTCTTGCGCTCCTTCCCTGAAGTAGCCTCTGAAGGTTGGTCCTTAGGCGGGGCCTCGACCTGTTCAAGGTCCGATGAGAGATCAGAATCCGCCATGGCAGGGTGAGGCTGCAACAGGTGCGAGGAAGGCAGCTGCCAGAGGCCCGTTGATTAGAATAATAATAATATTTTTATTTTATTTTATAGTGTTTTTTTTTTTTTTTTTTATAAGTATATATATAAGTAGGGAGGGGTGAAAGGCTAACAACCTCTGCAGTGATGTACCTCCGAAAATCAACTCAGCTCAATAGCGGAGCAGTAGCCTGTCTGGAAGGCTTCACAGTGCAGCAAGCTCCCAACGTGCTTGACAGCAATTCTCCAGCGAGAATCAGCCGGCTCAAGGGGGCGCTGTAGCGTTTGAGGTCGGCGAGGTAAGCTGCGCTGGTAAGCAAAATGGCGGCCGCCGAAACTGTGTCCAAAATGGCGGCCGCTGCGTCACCAAGTAAATTAAGGCTCGCGCGGGAAGGCAGGGCCTCCGAACCGCGCCGCTGTGGCTGCCTCAGTGAAGCTGCTCCCTCGCCGAAAATAAAGCCCACAACGAAGGAAGGAGCGCGTGGACGCCGAAGCAGCCGCCGCCGCGTTGCCGCTAGTGCAGGCAGTAGAAGGCGCGCGGACACTCAAAAGTGCCCCAAGCGCTTCTAATAAGGCCAAACAGTCCGAGAGTGTGCCGCGGAGCAACCGGGCAGGTACTCAGCAGCCGCCTGATGTCTGTGGGAGGCAGGTGGTGACGGAGCTCTCACCGGCAAGCCGGGACCGAATCGCTGCCGTGAGGCGCTAATTTGGCTTCCTACAGAGATGCCGATGGCAAGGCAGAGCTCTGAGGCAAACGTGTCCAACAGCAAGGGCGTGAGGCCCGGAGCCCCGAGGCCAACACAGCCCCACAAGCGCAGGAAGGGATAAACTCACTGTGTAGTAGAATAACAAAGTCCAAAAAAAAAAGAAACAGGAGAATGAAGATCTAAGACAGGAGAAGCAGAAAAAAACACTCGTTCAGCCTGACTGAGTGAAAAGGAACTGAGCCTCAGCCAGACCCTGGAGGCGGAGTCAACTGTCTTTCTTAAAGACACACACACACACTCAGTGTCAGCCTAGCTGAAGGGAATAACCCACGCTCTTGGATTCTCCAAGCAGCGCGCCAGAGAAAAGAAAAGAAATATGTAGCTCCAAGAAATATATATTTAAAAGGACAAAGTTAATTTTGTTAGAATGCAAATTTTTTGGTCAAGAATTTATCATCTTGAGCAAATGAGAAAAAGTGAACTAGTCATTATTACTAGAAATTTATCAGTGAATCTGAAAAAACAAATTCACCATGAAGAAAGGGCAAGTTTACTATTCAAAACTCAACTTCTTCTTCCGTGTCTAGATCAAACTTTAAACTGCCAGAATGAAGTCAAAATTCTTGGCTTTGTTGTTGGCCAAATATAAGCATAGATTTGAGGCTAAGCATACTGCTTCATTGACTGCAATATTAACTTGTTTTGTGTGTGCAGTTGTGCCCCACACTGGAGCGGCATATTCTGCTGCAGAGACCTTCCAGGTCAAAGCAGATGTGCACAACGTAGAGTTGAGCTCCCCATGTATAGTTTATTCATTTCAAAACTCAACTGAATATGAGAAAGTAATACTTGCTTCAATTTATGCTAATGATAATAAAATGAAACGGTATGAATTCTTCTTCCAATCACATTTTGGAATTGGAAAGATTCTTAGAGTGTTTTGATTCTTAGAGATATAAATGGTCTTTCCCAAATATTGACAAATCTGGTTCATACAAATACTAAAAATATTTCAGAATACATATCATTACTCTTTTTTAGACATAAGGAGTAATAAATATCCTCTAGAGAAAAAATATACTTATTGCTCCTCTGTTCACAAAACATATTGAAGAATAGGCATACTGTATGTTGCATGTCCACTTTATTATTTATCAAACTTAAAGGGTGTGAAATCTGCAGCTATTACTCATACCTCCTTGCTTGCAATATTTTGAAAAAAGTAGTATAGTATAAAATAAATTACAGAAACGAGGCAGAATACTCAAGACTTTACTAAAAAATTTTAAAAAAATCATAATGCAAAACTTAAAGCATCTCTCAAGATTTACATACAGATTGTTATTAAAATAAGATTCAGCAATTTAACAAATTAAAAGATTATATGATTAAATGGATGCAGAATCTAAACAAAAAAACTGGTAAGTAACAAGAAGAATATCTGTAGAAGACAAATATAAATTTTAACCATGAATATCAGAGTACAAGATGTTTTACCTTTGGAAACTGTTCCAATGCCCATTGCCAAATTAGTTTACTTCATTTTCTAAAAACTACTGGAAAGTAATAATTAGATCAGGGTTGTTTTTTTATATCAATGGTGTTAAATTCAAGAATCCTGGAATATGATTATTGTACAATGGAATAAATATTAATGTAATTGTCTTTTCTGTCAGCTGTGGGCATATGCATTAATGCAAAAAATACATCTGTACTTAAAAAATAGGTTTGATACCGAATTTAATTCAACTTGGAAACCATTCATGAACTATTATCACACCTGGAGCATTTGAAGTCTAGGCTTGTCTAAATGTTTTAGAATATGAGGACAGAACTTTCTAGATGAGATAGAAATTCTGGGTAATGGTTTAAATTATATAATTTCACTACTTATTTTTATGAATTATTGAATATTATTTTAAAACATTTATTCTTTTATTTGCAGTAATTTAATGTTACTCTGACATTTTTATTTAGTTTTACATAGTTTTTAATTTCTATAACATGGGTGTCAAACTCGATTTCATTGAGGGCCGCATCCGGGTTGTGTTTGACCTGGAGGGGGTTGGGTAGGCGTGGCCAGTTCAATATCACTCATATCAGGGGCACCTGTGTGGGCTAAGCACTCTGCCAGCGAAAACGAGCTCCAGAGCTCCGTTTTTGGCTGCAACAGCCTCCTGCAACCCTCTGCCAACAAAAATGGTACTCGTAAGGGCCGCAGGCTTTGTTTTCACAGGCAGTTGGTCCTTTGCTGTTTCCAGGGCAGCCCCACAGACTAGATCTAAGCACCCCGCAGACCAGATCTGGCCACCACGCCTTGAATTTGACACCCCTGTTCTATACTTTTATCTTATTTATTTTCTGGATTTTTTTGGGTGTGTGTGTATGTCTGGTTTGTGTTTTTAAATATGTTTTTTTTTTAAAAAAAAGGTATATAGCAAATTCTGACACCTTATTACAAGTAGTTGTATCACTTCCTTTTGTAGAAATAACAGGTTTCCAAAACATGACTGTTGTCAGCTTTCAGTTCTTTTTTTACTCTTACTTTTTCAAATGAAAAGCTGAAAAAAATTGTGTGGGAGTTTACATTGAAAATCTGTGGGAAAATAATAAAGATACAGTACATGTGAGAAGGCCACAGAATACTTATTCGTTGGTGAAGTTCTACAAGAGTGAGAAAAAGAATCCAAACTCCTGTACCTGCCAAATTCATTTTTTAAAATTTTGAATTTACTGCCTTCAATTATTTGTAAAAATAATAAAAGCATGCAAGCAAGCAAGTTCAATAACTCAACATCTGGATCCAGAAAAAGACTAAGTCCCAGAATTACCACGATTGGGGGGATTATATGAAATAGATGGCCACAGCACAGAGCCTAGTTTTGAAGTGTGGCTACCTGTTCAGGAAGATAAGCATTTATGAGAAAAGTACCACATATATAGAATAGTATATAGACTCCTGGAAACTGATGCTTTGAAATGTGTCTGCCCCCCACTTAGAGTAGCCATTCTGCAAAATAGTTGTTAAGAAACACTTCTCATACAGTCAGAAGAAAATCACCTAGTATTAAATCTTGCCGAAAACAAGATACAGTTGGAACTCCAGCCGCATGTCCAAAAGAGAGGGCGCTCCAGCCTATTGCATAGCTCAGGCAAAAAAAAAAGGCACTAAAATAAACATTTTGATTTTGCTATATAAATGATGCACTTTTCATACCCAGTGGTTGCAGAAATTCCTTTGCAAGATTTCTTAAGATTTTTTCCCCCAATAAATGATTTGCTATGCCTTAGCAGGGGCACACCTGACAAAGGCTCTTTTCAAAATTCGAAATGTGACCACCAGGTCAAAAAGTCTGTGAATGCTTGAAATAAGTCAAAAATTTGCATCTTACCCCTGTGGCCTGTAGATGTTGCCTAAATTCATCCATTGTTGTGTTTGAGATGCTCATGTCCCTGAACATTCCTTCCAATTTTGATGTGAACTGACATCCACATTCAGTCTGCAAAAGAAATAATTATTTATAGCATGATTTAAACAGAGAGAAACCTCTTAAATATTTGTATTGCAATTCTAAATAACCTAAGTAAATTTAAGAAAAAAAAATTACACATTCTATTTGGTTCCAGGCACTAATTAATCAGCAGTAAGTATCAACGGGCAGTTACACTAATTTATACCTTGATTATCAGACATCTAATTATTTTAATAAATTTTACTGAAAATAAGAATTTACTATTCCAATCTTCTAAAATTCAACATAGAAACTGGGAATATTCCCCTTAAATCTCTCTAAATTAATGTAGTAAGTATTCACTTTGCCCTTTAAAAGCATGAATCATCCTTAAAGTATCATTGCAAGTACATATTAATTCAAACACATACTAAAAGCAGGAATGTAAAATTTTATGGTTGGGGGATGGGGTAGGAATTTTGCCTTTTAGGAGGATTATTTCTAGGAAGCATTAACTTAAAGAATCCAAATACTTCTTCCAAGCAAAGGGGGAAAAGCATGGTCTATGGATATGGAAGTTACTTGCTGCTTGAAGAAAAAATACTTTCCTATCTAGTAGGACTTCCTCAATAGTCTACAATGACAACTCTTGCAACATTTTCCATCTTTCCAGTATAAATGCATATTCAACGTTCATAGGAAGCAAATATCTTAATTTTATCAGCTTTAGATTTTTAATGTAGTATTGATATTTGATTTATATTCTGCATTTTTACTGGAGTGCACATGGGCTTATATAAAGACAACCCACAATAGCCTTATGAGGTAAGGTGAACTGAGAGTGTGATTAGTACAATGCATTGAGATTTCATGGCTGAAAATGGATTTAAACTTGGATCCACAGTCATAGTATAACTTCTTAGCCACTCTACCACAATGGCTTAATAATTCTTTGCTGACAAAAGCAAAACGTTTGAACTAAATATAGCTTGCTTAACATTGCATAACATTTACAATTAACTGAAACAACTAATTACACTTTAATTTATCCCACTGAATAGATGTTATCATAAAATTAAAGCTAAGTGGAAAAGTCACTGAGAAATTGTTATACTGCTCTTACCTTTAGCTTAGATATCATATTTTTCTCTGAGTCATCTGAAACACTCTTGTTTGTTAGAAGCCTCCTTGCTAAGTGCTGCTTATAATATCGTTCAAATACATCTTTTTCTTGCATAAATCTAAACAAAACCATCGCCTTGTCCAATATAGTCTCCACCTCTTGCTCAGTTAGCTATAAAGATAAAAACAATAGGCAATATATTAATTATTAGAATAGTCAAAACTATAATTTTTATAGAAAATATTTCTCAAAACTAAATTATCTTGCTGTTTATTTAGGTTGGGATTGAAAAACCAGGAATAGATTATCTGATCCATTCTATTTATGAACAAAACAAAAATCAAAACTTATAAATACCGTATATGGTTGCAAGATTTACAAGGTTCATTTTAATAAAATAAAGTTACTTAATGTTTTAGTTTTGAATCTTTAAAAGTAACAGCTTAAACAACTATGATGCTATAAGTAGTCTCGTTTTGTTTCCGTGAAAGGCTTTATAGGTAAGAACCAGCAGCTTGAATTGTACCTAGAATCAAATGGTTATTAATGCACACAATTAGAAGTGCACGTAAGTGAGAGACCAGCTGGAGCTCCTAAATAGTCACCAAGGGCAGCTTCATGGAGAGTGCATTGTATTCATCCAATTATGATGTAAGCCAGAAGTGACTGTAAGCAGGGCCTCCCAATTCAGAAGTGGATATAACTGGTGCATATGGCAAAGCTGTAGAAAAGGTCACAGCTGCCACCTGCTCTTCAAATAGGAGCCATGAAATTGTGCACTGGATCTGTTTGCAGCAGTACTACTTCATCAAAGACCAAAGATAAAAAATCTCCATACCCTCGGGAATCCACAACCACTTGTTCTTACAAGAGATGAATCTGAGCCTTTTTTCTCTATCTAAATCCCTATAGATCCCAGAACCTCATCAGCATTGGAGGGTCTGGATCTGAGCTGCACAACAGAGAATCATCAGCATATTGATGATATGTAGCTCTGTGCCATGAACATAATTGTTAACTTGGAGCAGGGAGAACCAAACCCTGACACATTCTGCAAAGCAATGGTAGATCTCTTCCCCCACCCCAACTCCAAATCAATAATAATCCTGAACCAGCCCTGGAGGAAGGAGGAGAATCACCATGCCTTCCACCCATGGAAAAAGCATGACCAGTGCTGCTTTCTTAAAGTATTACAGATCTGAAAACTAATTGAAAGGGATCTAAATAATATAATTCCTTTAAAATGTGATAGCATAGAGAAAGATACGAGGATGGAATAACTGAAAGGCAAATGATTTACATCAGTCTTCAAATCCTGACTCTCCCACAATTGACTAAGACCTCAAAATTGACTCTCAATTTTAATATTTTATATCTATATATGGTTTTTATATGAACATATTATTAACTTATTAGTAATTTTCTATATACATACTTAATTCTAACAAAGGAATATATCTATGGAAGCCTATATTCCCTATTTCAACATGGTTTAAGTATGTACACATGCATACCGTATTTTGCAGAGGTTTACAGTCCTAAAAGGAACTTATTATTTTAAAAAATCCACATATTTAATTTTTTAAATATTCACATTAATTTGTAATATTTATTATTGCACTATGGAAATAAATTAGCATATAGAAATACATATCTTTGTAGCTCTTTTGTCAGAAAAACTGCATAGTTGTAGTAGAAAGTATACTTACTCCCTTGACTCCTTTTTTTAGCTTATCATCAATAAATAATGAGAGATACTCTGGAGATCTAGAGTTGAGGTTAAGGAAATATTCAAAATCACCCGCAATTGTTTGTTTGAAGAGCCTGTCATTATTAAAAGATTCTTGAAGGAAGCGGTCAAACCTACTCTTCAAATCCAGTAAGCCCTTAGAACAACAAAGCATATTATTTTTTTAGATTTCTACTACTGTCTAAATGAGAATCAAAGTCACTATTATTTTAGAATTTATAGGACTGATAACTTTTATTGTTGCCAAAAATTCTTTAACTTGGAAGCTGAAATTTCCCTGCCTGTTATCCTATCACATCTTTTATTCTCATAGATATGTTGCTCTTGCAGTATCATAATAAAACAAATTAAGGCTTGATGAGTATCTTTTAAGATAATTTACAGTATGTTCTTCTCAGACTCTTCTGGGGATAATGACTTGGGGTTCATTCTCATGAATTGAATCTCCAATGCACTCTACTCCACATCATTTTTACAATCACAATTATTCAAGCTGAGCTCTTGGGAAAGGAAATCCCTTCACTGCAATAAAATTATTATTAATTTATCATGTAGAGGTAAATTATGTGACGGATATTTGCAGAAAATAATGCAAGATCTTGTTTAGAAGATCCTGCATTGTTTGGCATGTTTCTGAAGATGGAACAATTGTCTCCAAAAAGACTAGGAAAGCAGTTACATCCCACATACTTCTACCTACTCCTGGACAAACAGAGATTTACTGTGGACCCAAGTTCTGTATAATACAGTAAATGCAATATCCTCATTTACCATCAGTTTAGACAATCTAGTCAATTATGTTCTTCAGAGTGAGACTTTCACAAGCTAGTTTAGAGAAAGGTTTCAGAGGAAGGAAAATGGAAGACAGAATGATCTATAAAGGAGATGTCTCGCTATACTGTTTACTTTACTGAAAGTGAAAATATTTTTATTTTTCTCTAAAGGTGCTTTTCCAAAAATTGGACTTTGTTTTTTTTTTTCTTTGAAAACATTTCACTTCTCATCCAAGAAGATTCTTCAGTTTTAACTGACTGGTGGAGAATGGAAGCATTTAAATTCTTTGCAGACATCTGGTTGATAGCACTCTGAGGGTACTCTAGATAATTTTGGCATCTATGTCAAAATTGAACAGCCCTCCCTCAACAGAGCAGGAGGGATACAACACCACCTATCTCCTGTTTACAACACAGTCCTTTCAGCAGTCCCCTGACATTCCACATCCATTTACACTCTGATTCAGGTGACTCAAGGATACAGAGAAACCCCAAGTGGCCCCCATGATTCTCAGAGATAACAAGCAGATGGTTGCAAAGAATATAAACCTTCCATTCCCCCCAGTCAGTTAGAACTGAAGAAATTTCTTGGATGAGAAGCAAAATGTTTTCAAAGAAAAAAATCAAGAAAGTCCACTTGCCCTTTGAAAAAAGCTCCTTTGGGACAATCATGACCTGAATGATTGAGAATTTCCATTGGTATTTTGCTTTGTGAATACTCTTTTAAAATGCTTTTGTAAATTGAAAGTTTATTCAAAATGCCTCCTTTAGATTAAAATTATAAGATTTCTAGGATTTGAGAGGAAATAACTTCTGAGAAATGTCTGTTATACCGTCATGAAAAATCTAGCTTATCTCATATGAAAAAAATGAGCTAATCTGAGAAGCCAATAATACATATTAAAATATAAATACATATTTACATTTTAGGGAAAAATTATTCTCAATAATTTCTCTTTGCTTATCTCTACTATGAAACATTGCTAAAGCAGTACTTGAATTATGTAAGAACACTTCTGCTAAAGGAAACATTTCCATCATAAGAAAAAATGAGTATTTAAAGGCTTTGATTACCTGAATATAGTCCACTGGGTTCTTTCCTTCACCTTCTTCAGATACAAGTGCTTTACCTTGTTCCCTCAAATAGGTACTCATACATTCGCACATTGTCTTTAAACCATTTGGGACACGACTAAATAATTTGTACATACACGCAAGATCTGCAGTAAATATATACATATATTTTATATTATCTACTACTAATATATTTGTAACATTACACAGCAAATAATCCAAATATGATATTTCTGATGTTTCATTAAATTCTCCAATTTTCCAGAAGCAGGTTTTCTTGATCTTAGCCCTCTCCATCTGAAATCAGCTTGCTTTGCTTCTTTTTTGTTATCATTTTGAAATCACCTGGAATGTATCAATTAGCATCCACCCATATGGGGCTTCACTATTGTTGCAGATAGCATTGCACAGACTTACCTTCTGTTTTTCCGTTTTTCAACATGTGAACTAGACCAGAATTTTCCATTTCCACTATGGTCTTCATATGCTTGGAAATAAGCTCCCTCTCAACAACTTTGACAATTGGCTCTTCAGTTGATTTATCAAGACAGTGCATCACACGTTCTATTTCTTCGTTAATTCTAGCTTCTACTTTCTTTATATAAACTGAAGCACTATTTTCTGCTAAAAATTTCTGACTTTCCATCTGTAATAAAATAAAGAGAAATAGAACACTACATGAAACACTACATAAAGTAAACCAAAACCCATTCAGCTGCTCTTAGCAGTAATTGCTTAGGGGATTAAATCATCACCCTACTGTGTTAACCCTTGTATCTGCCATGCATTAATATCCATCAATATCCAATATCATCTAAGGCCAATGCTGAATGAACACAGGTTCATATTCAGAGCAAAGGGAAAATCTGAAGCAAGAACCACTCTACGTTAGGGGCCAATAACAATTCTCTAGACTGGTATTTATTAATCTGGAATTAAATAACTGGAATTTGTAAATTTGGGGATGCTGGTGGTGTTCTTATTCCCATTTGTAAATACTGAAAAGTAGCATTGTACCTGAAAGAATTCTGCTGACATCTCCAGAAATGGAGCTTCAAAGTCTTCTTCATAGACTGATCTTCCTTCAAGGCCTAGAATCATTAACATCTGGCAAGCATTTCTTATTGCTCCTCTGTCAAAACAGTAGAATTTGCAGATTAGGTTAATTTTAGTGAAATTAATATTTGCTAACTATTCAATAAGTGTTTCCTGTAATATTTCCATATCTAGTCTATGTTTCACACAAAAGCAAATGCTATATGTACCACTGCTCTCAATAAATGAAATAGCTAGAACAGTACTGAGAAAGGTCTTTTTTATCATAACCCAAGGTATACAATCATTGCCAAAACCAAGAAAGAAAGAAAAAACAGTGTCACTTTTTAGAAAATTGTTTACCCCAACATCTATTGGTGTGCATTTGGGAAATAACTTCATTTTATTCCTGAATAATAAATTGACTAGAAGTTTCTGAGTGCAATTCAAGGCACTGGTCTTCATCTTTAAAGCTCTATATGACATTAGGCCAAATTCCATGCAACATTGCTATCTCCAATGGTTTCTGTACATCCCACTAGATCTAGCAGAGTGGGCAAACTCTGAGGTCACTCAATGAAGCAGTCACCTGGTACCTAGGAAGCATGCCCTTCTCTCTTTAATGGCAACTACCTTATGGAACAGCCTCCTTTAAAGGATACCGACAGCCCTGACTTGTTGGCTTTTTGTAATTGGGTGTTAATTTAATGGAACATATGAATTGTTTGAAAAGAGATTTCTATGGGGGCCTCAAGTTGTTGTTTCTTTTCAACAGATTGGTAATTATTTTATTCTTTTGCTATCCAGAATTCCAGTAGTTTGATAGCCATATAAGATAAGGTAGAGTTGTGATGATATATTCAGCTATGAATTATGAAGCACCTCAACTTGGTTGCCGTAGGCACTGTGAACTATGTAGATACTAGGTTGATCTCCCTCATAATAGGCCAAAAATGTAAAATGAAATATGAGATTGAACAAAAAAACCCAATAAAACCTAATAGCAAAAAAGTGATTGAGAAGTAAAACAAAAAAGCCCCAAACCCATAGATTTATCCAAAATGATGTCAAATGTAATTTATTTGTGGAGACATACCTATCTACCACTTCTCCTTTTCGTTCCCTTGCAATCATGTCTAACAAAGTCTGTCGGAGATGATCTCTAATGCACCCGTACCGTACAACTTGATCTCGAAAAATTATTAATCCCAAATTGTAGACATTTTCCACATTGTTTTGTTGTACATACACACGGTCCTAAAATCAAAGAACAAATACAAATGCAAAGCATCTATATAAAATATATTATCTATAGTAGATAAGCATCTTTAGAGATCAGCATCTCTAAAATATGCTTTTATTCAGTTTCTTACCAAAATATTGCATTCAATATTATCAAAATTACTATTACATTTATTAAAAAATGTATACTCGATAAATGTATTAATCATTATTGGGTTGGATTCAAACCTAGTCATACTTGGAATAGATCTATTGAAATAAAAGGGACTTAAATTAGGAATGAGTTCACTGATAACAAAACATATAATCTAGATAAAACTGGACTCCAATCCATTGTTTACAATGCATATAAATTTAACATTTAACATGTTATGTTAACATATGTGTGCGTGCACATACACCTACTTCAAATTTTATATAATTTTAGTTATTTCAAATAGAATAGAATATACATGTGATTTCACATGTATGAAACTACAATATCTGATTAAAATGCAATAAAAATGTAAAATTGTTTCAGATACTACGATTACAACTGCAAAAAGAGTGCTTACTTGGAATATTTCAAAGAATGACCATTTGAGTCTTTAGAGGAAGGCTAATATCCTTTTAAGTACCGTATGTAGTAAAGAAAAGGAACTATGTACAAAATATCACTGTAAAATAATGCCACAACTTACTTATATTCACATTTAATATCATAATTAGAACATAAAAATAGTAAAATAGTTTAAATTAGTGTTTTACAGTTTCAAAGCCATGAACAATTAAACTGGATGGTGCATGTTTGCCTATTAATCAGATAAATGACAAATTTATTTATTTATTTCAAGCTTATATAGGATGGTAACTATTAGGGTTGTGCAATGATCTGAATTTGAAAAAGTGTCCTAGAGACTCTAGAATATGCATGAATGTAAAGATAATTATCTAGCAGAATATTCTTAGGTCAAAGGCATCTTTTTCTTAGAATCAAAACAAGATGCAACTTCTTTAAAAATATTAACAAGTACAATGTGGCTGTTCCCATGTACTCCAAATCACTATTTAGTTATCAAATCTGCATTTCTGCCAAGCCTTATTAGTTGTAATCCCAACCTCAATAAAGGAAAAAGAAATACTTCCTTGTATTTCACTATATGTGGAACTACTAATGCAATACAAATGTGGAAAATTTCTCCAATATATTCAAACCTTCCAGGCTAGGAATAATAAAAACTTAACACTAAAGATATAAAAAACAGGCTTAGCAAAACTTGTTGTTTTTACAATCCTTTATTTTTTAATTTAATTTATTCAGCATGAAATGGAACTTAGTTATGTAGCCTGAGACTGTATATTTTGCAATATTGGGACTGTTGGTAAGTCAACAGTGGGTCATAGGAGGAGCCACTGCAGGACAGAGATGACAGTTGCTCTTTAAAAATTATGATTTAAATCGACTTGATTTAAATCAAATCCACCCTGGTTGGCATATACAAAAATAGATTAAAGATATAAATTCAGAAAACAAACAATATGTAATAATGAGGAAGAATATAAAAGCATGTGCCAAATAATGTATTTTTAAAACCAGATAAAATATAGAAACAAAAGTTTTTTCTGAGTTATCAATTAATTATGTCAGTTTGAATCAATTTTTCCAACAGTATGGAGTAGAAAATTTTTGCATTTTAATTGATCATTTTGTAACCAGAATCTCAGATTTTACTTACCATATACATCAGAATATCTCTAATCATCACCATTGCTGTCTGGTGATCATTCCATGCTTGGTTTAATGTTTGAAGAAAATTGTTATTTAATGAGTTTAATACATCTTCTCGCACCTGCAACAAAATATTTAATTAAATAAATTGTTTAATATAGACCAGAGATGGGCATTTATATCCTGCATTGTCTAGAATGAATGAGGTCAAACACTGATTTTTGGGAAGGGGTACTTAAGGGGCAAAATATAGGAAATATTTTTCCTACACTGAATTCATTAAGTAGTTGCATAGAGAAAGCAAACAATAGCATCCCCTTTATTATCTGAAGCAGGAAAATACTAATGACCTGAAGGACTCTGCTTTCCTGACAAATAGACAAATGAGTGCAGTTTGAAACTACTATAGGACTACTGCTCCGTTAGCCACTTCATTTCTTCTATTACTGTCCCTCTGAATATGAACAGATAAAGAGAAATTTCAAAATTCCCTGAGATGTGATTACTTTGTGAGAATATCATGTGCCAATCATTTGAAAAGGATTGGTAACTTTTCATTACAGTTCGGAAGGATTTATATTCTTTGCAGTTATCTGGTCATTAGTGTTCTGAGAGTCATTGGGATCACTTGGGAGTTTATCTGTATCCTCAGAGTCACCTGAATAAGAGTGTAAACAGGTGTGGAACCTTCTTGGGATGGCTGAAAGGGCAGGTTGCAGTCCCAAGAAGGTTCCACACCCATTTACACTCTGACTCAGAGGATACAGATAAACTCCCAAGTGGCCCCAATGAATCTCAGAAAGCTAACAAGCAGATGACTGCAAAAAATATAAATCTTTCCATTCCCCACCTGTCAGTTAGAATTGAAGAAGCTTCTTGGATAACAAGTGAAATGTTAAAAAAAAAAAACTAAGAAAGTCCAGTTGCCTTTTGGAAAAAGCACTTTTGGGATGATCATGGCTTAGATGATTTAGAATCTCCATAGACACAGTACTATTTTTCTCTTTCATCAGCTACAATCACCAATCTTCTTTCATTCTATAAATCACCAACAAGACAACCCACTGGAAATATAAAACATGCTGAAGCCAGCATCCCATCCTAAGGCCCTAATGTCCCACTGGATTGTATTGTGCCCAAAAAGCAATCTTTCTGTTGTATTTTAGGAAGTTAAAAGGATAAAACAGGCAGCTTAAATTTTGCAGAATTTTAAATATGCATAGCAGCTCTTAAAAAAACCTAAACCTCATAAACTGGGCCCTTTTTTGCATTTTAAGGAATCTAATGTATCAATTTTATCCTTTAAATTTTCTCCAAAGCAAAATAAAAAATCAACAAAAAGCCAGATCCCAAAATTTGAGTTCCTTAACCACCAACATTACACTGTCATCAGTCATGTTCTACATTCTCCAGTCAGGAAAGAAATGTACCAAAGCCAAAGCATACCCGTCTCTGTTCTAAAGACAGCCAAATGTTCAAAGAAGGTATCACTTTCTTTGTTTTCAGTACATTATTGCATTCAGATACCTTATTTATAAGATGTTCTGTAACCACTTCTCGTAATCCAGTGTATAATTTTTCTCCATGTTTATGTAATACCATAGTATATGCATTTCTATACAATTCTTCAAAGCTGAGACCACTGTTGTTCTTACGCTGAATTTCTTGGATTGCATTTTTCAATAGATCCCAAATGCTGTTAACATATTTTTCATCCATGGTCATCTGTATGTGGACATAAAAGAGTACAGTTAATATAAGAGTTTATTGGTGTCAGGTTTTCAAAACATATTTCCTTTAAAACAGATTAAGGACCACATTTATTTAAAGGTAGCTGCTACTACATTTAAGAGAAACCCCCCAAAGAAAGATTGTGTGTGTGTATAAGTACAGAAAAAATTCCTAAAATACTGCTCAGCTTCCCTGTCTCTTCAATCATGATTTTCAAAACCACTGAACACAATCTTCGCTGCTTTCTTACATGAGCATATGTAAGTATACAAGAAAGAACATGATCAGGACAAAATTTTAACATTTCTATTGTATAAAATTGTCCATAAAGTTACCCATCTCACTTTCATATCCAGACATTTCATTCTCTCAACATATAATTATGCATTCTACAGAGAAAAAATAGTGCAGAAATATGGATTCAGCTAGCACAAAACTAGAAATGTCTTGTGTGTCATAAATTCCAATGAGTTCAATTTTTTCCCTCCATGATATATAGCAGTGTTGGTGAACCGTTTTGGCACTGAGTGACAAAAAGGGCGCACGCGCGCAGGTGCGCACATGCCGGAAACAAGAAGAGCAGTCGCCTGGTGCACATGTGCGCACCGGAAGGATGCTCTTCCGGTTTCCAGCGTGCATGCACACCAGCCACCTGGTCTTCCAGTTTCTGGCACCCATGTGCACGCAAAGACCAGTTGGCCGGTGCACATGCATGCTGCTGCCCTTCTGGTTTCCAGCATGCGCATGCGCACTGGCTACCT
The DNA here is from genome assembly GCA_012654045.1 of Ptyas mucosa. Taxonomy (NCBI): domain Eukaryota; kingdom Metazoa; phylum Chordata; class Lepidosauria; order Squamata; family Colubridae; genus Ptyas; species Ptyas mucosa. The sequence continues at coordinate 23,308,934 of WNWU01000019.1, read as the reverse complement.
GGTCTTCTGGTTTCTGGCACACATGTGCGCACAAAGACCAGCTGGCTGGTGTACATGCAAGCCCCGGAAATCCGAAGAGCAGCTGTCCAGTGCGCATGCGCACCGGGCGGTTGCTCTTCCAGTTTTCAGCTCTCCTGTGCATGTGAAGACCAGCTGGCCGGCGCGCCAGAACCCGGAAGAGCAATAGGTGACAACTCGCATGCCCAGAGAGCTGGCTCTGCGTGCCACTTCTGGCATGCGTGCCATAGGTTCACCATCACGGATATATAGGCAAGGACTCTGTTGTGCTGGGCATTGATCTCCTTACCTGGGATTGGTTTTAGAAAATGATAGGACTGGATAAACATAACTGAACTTAGAAGCTAATAAAGTCAGTCCTAGCTAATATTTGTATTATGAAGAAACAGCAGATCTGTTGGCTAGACAGATAATTTGAAAAATCATCCTAGAAACAAAATGGCAAACAACATCCATGTATGTAGAAAATTATGTAGTATATTCATGGAAGCCCTAGGAATCAAGCTTAACTTGGAGGAGATTTTGCATTTTTAACAGGGAAGAATGGGATCAAGTATTGAGCCATTTTCTATTGTGGCCCGTCAGCAGCCTGTGCAGTTAGTAGCTGATTCCAACAGCGAGGAGGCTGGTGTGATGCTGGTGTGATGCTGCACCAGCAGCCTGTGCAGCTTGGCGCTCGAGTCAAACAATGAGGAGGCTGGAGAAGATGTGGTGCCAGAGGTGGGGATTCAGCCAGGGCCTTCAGAACATCCACAAGCTCCCATAAGTGAAGAGGAAGAAGAGGAAGAGCCTCTTCTCGATGCACGAGCGGGCAGAGCTATTAAAAGGCAGGAGTGGCTCCTCAGGAGGAGGTCTCCTCAAGAGTAAGGCTTGGGGCTAACTGGCCACTCCCCTAGTCTATTTAAGGAAGGACTGATGCAATTTGCAGGAAACAACTTCGTTCATATTCCTTCGCGTCTTGATTCCAGAAACATTTGATCGGCTCTTGCTTCTCTCTTGTCAGTTTTCCTGCAAATTGCTTCTGGGTATTCTGCCAACCACAGTAAGATTACTATTATCTGAAATACTGTGCCTCAGAATTGAGTTGTTATTCTTTGGATTCTTGTCAGCTGTTAATGAAGTTAAATTAGCTGCTCTTGTTCAGAAAAGACTGATTTAAACTGTACTTGTGTTCGAACAACTACTAAGAAAGCTCATTAGTCGTCCTTAATTAGTAAACTAAGGTTTGTACGGACTTTATGAGTGCTGCGTTCTTTGGGGTCCGTAGCTGGGACAGAACATTTTCCCCCTTCTTTTGGCAATGGAGGAATAGCGTGAGTAAAGGCCATCTGCTGGAAAACTAGTGGGTTTCCTTGTACAGTTGGTTGTCACTATGAGAACAAACTGCTAATCCACCCCACTCCCCATCTATTTTCCTGGTTCTGTCTTTTTGGCTGTTCTTCCCTCTGCAGTCCCTCATTCTTTCCAGCTGACCTTCACTGACTTCTTCCTCCCACTGCTGATGAGGTGGGTCTGGGCAAGGCAGTTGCTGGCAGTGGCATTTCCCTGACATCTTGGAAAGGTCACACACAGCCAGTAGCTGTCTCATGAAAGACTGGGGGTGGCGGCGGACAAGTCTTGTCAAGAGCAGAAAGAAGATGGCGGCAAAGGTCAGCTGTGGGGTAGCAGAGGGCACGGTGACGGGAAAGGAGGAATGTAAGCTGACATAAACAGCAGACATGGCAGGGGAGACAGGCGGATGGAGTAGGTGAAGTGGAGGTGAGCACAGCAGGACAGAAGTGTCAGGTCCTCACCTAACAATGTTGGGAGTCCTGCCCTAATGAGCACAACAGGGACTACTGCTAGTAGAATGGCAGAACTGCTGTCACTAAGTGGTGAGGTTATGTGATGTCTCTGGGCATCACTAAGCAACAGCTTTGCACAGCGAGGGATATTCCAGTCCCAATTAGAACTGATAAAGTGAGGACTATCTGCATTCTTCAAATCAGCATATTAGAATGATTAAGTCTCTTCCATGGTTACTCTTTAACAACTGTAATTTATAGGATTTTGCCTGTGATTCCAGAATTTAAAAATAGATATCAAGTTAGCCAGTCATCCCGATCTTCCAAAATTTTGTTTTCTGCTCTTTTAAAATTATTTAAATCAAGCCCAATATAACATTTCATACCAGTAAATCCCAGCTTAAATATGCATTGTGTAAAAGAAGTACTTTTTTCATGACTAGTAAAAGAGTCATGAATCTCCCTAATTTAGTTTCAGTGGGGATCCCTAGTTGCAACACAGAAAAAAAAAATTCAGTACCTACTTTATCCAATTTGTGGTTTTATACACATATTCTATCCTTATCTTTTCACTTTTCTCACTGAGAAACAGCTTTTCTAGCCTCTTAATTACTTTAATTGCCTCTCTCTTTTCTAAAATGTGATTGCAACACTTATCCATCGTATTCCAAATACAGGTAGTACTTGACTTATAACAGTTCATTTAGTGACTGTTCAAAGTTACAAAGGGACTGAAAAAATGATTTATAACCAATTTGCAAACTTACAACTGTTGTAGCATCCCCAGGGTCACATAATCAAAATTAAGATGCTTGGCAACTGACTCATATTTATGACAGCTGTAATGCCCCAGGATCATGGGTCAGTTTTTGTGACCTTTTAACAAGCAAAGTCAATGGGGAAGTCTGATTCACTTAAAAACCGTGTTACTAACTTAACAACTGCAGTGATTCACTTAACTGAGGCGAGAAAAGTCATAAAATGGGGCAAAATTCACTTAACAACTGTCATGCTTAGCAACAGAATTTTGGGGTTCCATTATGGTCATAAATCAAGGACTATCTGTATACTGTTGTTATAATACATAAATGAATATAGTGGCTGTTTTATTTTTAGTTCCCTATCTAATGATCTCAAAAGTGTAATTTGCCTTTTTATATATTTCCTACTACAATCAGATACAATCAATGTATGGATGCAATATTTTTTTTTTGCTTTTACAAACACACAATCTCTTCACTTCAGCTTTTCTGTAAACTGAGATTAACCAAAGAACATTTCTGTACATTTGCCTTAGTTCAATTTCAATCGAAACAGGAAAGTCTGGTTCCTGACATTAAAACAGAAGAGGATCTAATCAACTTTTGAAAGGGTTGAAAACCTGTTCTGAAACTGACAAATAGTTCCAATTGAACTGACAGGGAATTTAGCAATAGCACAAAGAGAGAAACAAAAAGATACATATATACATATATACATATACATATACATATACATACATACATACATATATATATATATATATATATATATATACATACATACATATACATATATACATATATACATATACATATATACATATATACATATACATATATACATACACACACACACACACACACACACACACACATATATATATATATATATATATATATATATATGGGGGGAGTTATTCACATTAAGGGGAGATGCAATCATTCAAACCCTGCTACAGAATCAATGCTGAATAAATTGTTGTTAAGGATATATTTATTCTTTTTAAATCTACTATTCAAATAGGTTTACACTTCAAGATAAATTCTAAAGACAAATAAAAATTCTGTGCTGAATACAGAAACCCATAGCAGCACACTCTGCTGGCACTAAAAAGCTATTGGAATAACTTCCTAAAATTCAGGAAAGACAATGTAGCTATTTTAATTATTTGATGGTACTAGATATATACTTAATGTCTACATAAGTCAAGAAGGAGCAGGCTGTCAATGGTTAAAGTCAACAAGCACACACATTCTGTCCATAATCATGAATTACCTTAAGAACCCAGCAGTTACACATAGAACAACCTATCAGCATTGCTGAGAAATACACAAGAGGCTGGGTGAAACAGGTCAAGCACAAAACTGAACTTCAAAGAATATACTAAAGCTTAAGAATACAAGCAACTGCAAAGTTAAAGTACAGCAATTAAAGTAACTAAGGATCACACCAAATAATGGACCACCTAAGACCAGAAAATTTATAGGCAATATGCATACTGAATAGATTTTTCTCCAAATCAAGCATCGGCAATAATGTATTACCTCTGAAGTGTTTTCTTTACAATCATTTTCTAGAAATCCTTTAAAAGGATTGTTTTCAAGTATTTCAGATAGTTTTATAAAAACTCTCTTCATTAAACATGTATACACCATTCATACAGAACTCAAAGTTCTAATTTGGTTACTAAGAGGCATAAGACAGTCTGTGACGTCATTAGAATGTTGAGGTAGCTCTTAATGAAATGTATTAGACTATACGTGGCTACTTGTCACAGTACCACTGCAGCAGACAACTTGATTAAACTCTGAATATTTCAAAGTAAGATGAAGAAAGTTCAGATATATTTGGAATAACCAGGTATGTCAATTTAGCCATCTGAAGAAATAAAGCAATCTTAAAGGTAAATAAGCTCAAGGTATGGATATGTCTCTGACTACTCCCTGTTTCTATCCATCCAACAAGAGCTGAGAGAGAAGGTTTACTGAAAACCACGCCACCAGGGGAACATCATCTTCAGGGACCTGATTTCAAGTCTTCTCAGTGTTGGCTTCCTCCTATGGAACAGCTTCCCACAATATATGGATCATCCTCATACATCCACATTTTCAGACCACTCTTACGGGTATGAGTAAGATCATGGTATTCTCATTGATTGAAATTTCTGAACTCTGCAAGCCAATAATATAGACCAAAGAAAGCTGTCTTTCCCATGTACTTTTATATTGATCAAAAAGACAGATTCAAAAGTACAGACACTTTATCTTCTCTAGGTCTTTATTACTGACATAACAATTTACACTTTAAAAAAATTACTTAAAGCTTTTAGGCCACTCTATGAAGTTTGAAGTATTACTTCAGAGCCTTTTATAATTTTCACAAAACTGATTATTTTGAGACCAGAAAAACAATGCATACAAAGTAATCATTTATTTACTGATACAGTACAATGCCCAATCTAAATGGTTAACAGTAAAACATAAAATAACGATCCATAGAAAAACTCAACTCACATAAAGAGGTAGAAATGGTGCTCAGTTACCATCAGCTTAGATCAAATGCTTACTTTGAACACCCCCAGAAAGCCCAAAGCCAAGGAACTAAGTTCCTTTCTGGTGACATGTTGCACAATGTTAGGGAAATGATAGAGAAGTGCTGCCTTTTGGTGGATGTCTCAGAACGAAAGGTTATTTTTTTGCTGATGTTGCAAAAAGAATCATTTGGATAAGGCAGTGCCTAATGTTACCCTATACCAGTGATGGCTAACCTTTTTGCCATCGCGTGCCAAAAGCAGGGGGAGCGCAGTGGGGTCACATGCACGTGTGCCCACATCCATAATTCTATGTGCCCCGCCGCCCCCGTGTTCCCACCGCTTTTGGCACGTGATGGCACGGTGGGCCCGTTTTTTGCTCTCCCCAGGCTCCAGAGCCTTTCTAGGAGCCTGGGGAGGGCAAAAACAGCCTTCCCCACCCCCCCAGAGGCCCTCCGGAGGCTGGAAACAGTGTGTTTCCTGACTTCTAGTGGGCCCAGAAGGCCCGAAAATCAGCTGGCTGGTGCACGCATGCGTGTCAGAGCTGAGCTTGCGTGCCCACCGATATGGCTCCGCGTGCCACCTGTGGCACCCGTGCCATAGGTTCGCCATCACGGCCCTATACCAACATAGGACTTTACAGGTAAAAAAAATCAACATTTTGAATTGAGCTTAAAACCTTATTGGCAATCAGTGTAATAACTACAAAATAAGTGTTAACCTGCAACAGTATGTATAATCCACTGGCAGTCTGAGCACTGAATTCTGTACCAGTTAGTTTTCAAGGCCTTTACAAAGGCTACCCCACATTCAGCATGTGGTAGTAGTCAGTAATACGAATTACCACTAGCTAGGCTTTCTAGCCAGGAACAGCTTTAACTAGTTACCAAAATCATGGGATCATCTTAATAAGTCTTTTGCCCTCACAGAGGTTAAAAGTTCTAATAATCTCCTGCTTGCCCAGAAAATGTTCTATCTGTGAAAAAGGACAGATATCAATTGTATAATTCAAACCATAACTACTCTACTCCAAAATAAAGACCAGATCTAGTATGTGCCTGCCCTATGTTTGTGGGCACTGAAATTTCCTGGGACAAAATCATGGTTATTATGGCAGCTATAAATATCCTAGCTCAGTGATGGCTAACCTTTTTGCTGTCGCGTGCCAAAAGCGGGGGGAGAGCGGGGGGATCGTGCGTGTGCATGCCCACACCCATAATTCAATGCCCACCAGTGCCCCGCCCTCCTGCACACGTGCGCGTGCTCCCCCGCGCTCCCCCCTCTTATGGCACGTGATGGCACAGTGGGCCCGTTTTTCACTCTCCCCAGGCTCCTTCCTCAAACCCCCTGGAGGCCCTCCGGAGGCCAGAAACAGCCCATTTTCTGACTTTCGGTGGGCCCGGAAGGCCCGAAAATCAACTGGCCGGCAGGCACATGTGTGCTGGAACTGAGCTAGGGCAACGCTCGTGTGCCCTCAGATATGGCTCCGCATGCCACCTGTGGCACCTGTGCCATAGGTTCGGCATGGAAACTAATCTTACAGCACCAAAACCAGAGATATCCCAAAACCAGTCTCAGCATAGTCCAGAAATTGAAGGAAAGTTGTTGTCAAGTAGCAGAACAACTGAGAATCCATAGAAGGTCCTGTTTTGTCCTGACAGCACACCAAGACACAATTTTTCATCATTCATCTCTGGAATAATGATACTGGTCACTGCCAAGGGGCTGAAGCAGGGGTGAAATGCTCCTGGTTCGGACCGGATCACCCGATCCGGTAGCGATGGAGGTGGGTGGTTCGGAGGACCGGTAGCAAAAATCCCTGCCTCCCCCCCATTGCCCAGCTGAGCTGCGCAATCAGAGGCTTTTTTTTTAATTTTTAAAAGCATTTTTTCTACAACCTCTTTGGCCAAAAAATGCTTTTAAAAGTAAAAAAAAAGCCTCTGCTGATTGCGCAGCTCAGCTGGGATCATCAGAGGCTTTTAAAAACATTTTTTCTACCACCTCTTCAGAAGAGGTTATAGAAAAAATGTTTTTAAAAGGAAAAAAAGCCTCTGCTGATCAGGCAAGTCAGCTGGGATCGTCAGAGGCTTTAAAAGCATTTTTTTTACAACCTCTTCAGCCAAAGGGTTGTAGAAAAAATGGTTTTAAAAGTAAAAAAAAAAAAAGTTGGTTACGCCCACTCAATCATATTACCCCCCACCCACCAAGCCACACCCATAGAACCGGTAGTAAAAAAATTTACATTTTACCACTGGGCTGAACCTATCTTCCTTTCCTATCCTTGGTATAGCAGCTACTGCTATAAAACGTGAACCCAGGCGGACAGTCCCTCAACAGAACAACATCACCATCATTGCACAACCAAGTCTCTTAATGCAATGTCAAGCCTACATCTGCATCCATCTCTACACTGTGAATAGAGTCTGATTTCATATGGACTTGGCATTTACCAAGACACCATAAGATTCAACCACTCAGGTGGAACTACTAAGTTAGAAGAAGGGCCTGTATCACGGTATGAGACCCTCTTCTGCAATGGCCACCCAGAACCATATTCCTCCTGTGCTTGTCATTGGCTCACTGACTATAGTCACAACACACATACTCTCTCCTTTGCTTTCCAGTAATCCATTCAGTTCTGACACAACTTTATGTATTCTCAGTTCTACATTGCAAAGTTCAAGACCACTTTGTATAGACAAAATGAAATGCATCAACCACTCAAACCCACTTTCTCCAACTGCTCCACTAGTAGCTACACAATAAAAATACATACTCGTATTCAACTAATCCCAGTCCTGCTAGAGCTATCGTCAAAATCATTTATCAGCTCCATAGATTTTTACATGCATAACTCCCCTTCCTCCTCTTTGTGGAGCTGCAACTTTGACATTACTTGAGAAGCTTCAGAGTACATTACATAAACATAGTAAACATTTATACTACCCTTCTCCACTATTTATTAAATTTGCATGCTATACTGTTAGTGATTCTGGACAATCTGCAGCATAATAAGATAAAAATACAATACAAAACATTTAAAAATTAGTAATATTAATATTTTTCTGACTATTCCATCCCTGGCATCCTTCCATCTCTTAATGACATTCTCACTTCAGCCTAAGGAAAGAAATAACTTGCCCCTCTATGTTCTTGCTGTCCTTGCCCCTCCTTATATTCTTTTCCTCAAAGTCGAGCTTTCACCCAGGATGCAAGCACTTTCCTCTATTCTACAGCAGCAGATCACTATGATTCAATACTGAATATTCCTGTTATTAGATACTCCTTTCTTTCCTCACCTTCAAATTTAATGGACATTTTGATTTAACAGAATCCTGTCTTCTAAATAGTCTGTTAAATTCAGATTTGGCTGTAATGCTTTCCATATTCCTTTTTTTCACGGTTCTTTTTTTCTATTTGACCCTTGCCAGGCATATAAGCACATACTTTATTGTGGGTTTTGAAACTGTGAGGTTAACTATCAATTTTATAATGTGATCCCGTAACATTATAAATTGATAATAAATCTGACAACTTGTCAGATTTCATTCAACTATTTTTTATATTTGATATATGTACATAATTGAGTGTCAAATATGATTATACAAGCTCAAGTATCGAACAGCCACTTTGCAGTTGGCAATATGGCAAGGATGAAAACATTTTGAATTATGGACTTCAATTTCTAAGAATTTTTTCACAATCATAGCCAATAGCTAAACTGGCTCATCTAGGAGAAGTATCACAATCTTTATTAAAATATGTACGATCAACAAATTATTTCATTTTACAGATGGGACATTTCATTCATTAAAGTACTACATGGCACTGGCTCTTGATATTTTTATTCTGTTAACATATACTGTATGTCCAACCTAATCACTAAGTAGAAAAAAAATGATTTTTTTAACCTTTTGAAATACTTAAATTTTCCTGCAGGTTTTTTTAAAATTATACAAAAGTTTTCATACTATTTATGCTAATGAAGAATCAATTTCTGTGTCATAAAATGTTGCGTTGACTCAGAGAAGGAAGAGAATGCCAAACTGTTAGAAGAAACATATCTGAATCTTTGAAAAATAAAAAATATGAGAAACGTATCTCTGCCATGAGTGGAATAACTATAAACTGAAGCGGAGGGGTTTCTCACAGGTTTTCAATATTCTACTACTATACCCTAACCATATTAAAGTATATTCCAAGACTTTTAGTGACTCCTATTTCTTGACTTTCCCATCGTAAAAAGCTGATACCCTGCTCTTAATAATCTACTGTTGGCATATTTTATTAATTATGTCTTTTCAATACATCATATACATAATTTGAAAAATACAAAGAATATATTTACATGCAAAATTCTGTAATTCCTATATTCGTCTGATCTGTAAAACCAATCAAATCAGTTAATAGTTTCTGTATAAATAAAAGCTATACTGATTTCTAGTCATAATTCATTTTCCATTTGGAAATATATTCACTATTTGAGGTATTTTGTTGTTTGTGCTCTAATATTTTTATAAACAAATGTATAACTTTTTCTTTTTTGCATTTACATTTCATTATTTCATGACTCAGAAGTACAATATTTAGTGAATGGTTTACATTTAATGTTGTAAATATTAATTTAAATGTTTCTACCCTATCCAAAAATTCTCATACAAATTCTCTTGATCTGATTTCCATCAGCAATAGGCAACCTATATCTATTTCTGCTAAAATTCAGCAGCAGTTTGCCTGAAGCACTGTATTTATACATACAATTCTATACTTCAGAAAATAAATGTTAAGGCCATTACCCTGAAGAAGGAAATTTCAAATTAAGCCTAAATTCTTTGTATTGTTTTCTAAACTGTCACTTATAAACTAATTTTAACAAACAGCAAAATAAATACTTCTAGGAAGCAAAGTCCATGTTTTGCTTTTGCAAGTCTTTTTTTTTTTTTTTACCAAAACTACAAAGCCTTTCCTTTTCTCATACAAAAAAGCAATTAGTCAAGTGAATGTAACAAATAAGTCAGCAATAAAATGTAAAACAACTACATTTCTATACAAGAAATTAGGAAAGTGGTTGGATATTTGATCTTATAAATGAACTTTCACATTATACCTTTTGTAAGTAACGTCTTCATTCCAAAAGTACGGTTCTGTGTTTGCTAATTTTTACTATTTTTAACTACAGTAATAATAGCAATAGCACTTAAGACTTATATACCGCTTTACAGAACTTTACAGCCCTCTCTAAGCAGTTTACAGAGTCAGCTATATTGCCCCCAACAATTTGGGTCCTCATTTTACCCACCTCGGAAGGATGAAGGCTGAACCTGGTGCCTAGTGAGATTTGAACTGCCAAATTATAGGCAGCGGACAGTCAGCAGAAGTAGGCTGCGGTACAACACTCTAACCACTGTGTCACCGTGGAGTATAATGGAGTATAATGGGATACTAATGGTAAAAACAAACTGTATTTGAGAAAAATCTCTCCAAGTCTCTACTCATCTCATCCAATGAGAATGACAAGCCCTAACAATCCTTCTAACTGCATATCAGGGAGAAATTAACAGGCTATGGCTTTAACAATTTTAAGAAATAACTGCAAAAGCCAGATTATAAGGAGCTGAAAAACTGATGCCTTGAATGTCGAATGAAAATATTGAGAGTATCTTGGATCACTGGAATAAATAATTCAATACTAAATCAAGTAAACTACAGTATTGAAAACACCATTAATGAAGTTAAAGCATTAATATTTTCTAAATACAGTGCAAAGGCAACAGTCACTAGAAAAAAACAGGTATTTGGAAAAGTATCTGGTTTCACTTATATTAGTAAAATACAATAAAATATAAATGTTAAAAAGGTCTATGTTCAAATACCAATGTCTAGGTCATCTAACCATCGAAGTGCAGCATTGTTTATATTAAAAAAATCAGATACAGCTAGTCCTCGAACTTATTACCACAATTGAGCTCAAAATTTGTTATTGAGTGAGACATTTGGTGAGTTTTGCCCCATTTTACAACTTTTTAAGTGAGTCACTGCAGTTGATAAATTAGTAACCCAGTTGTTAAGTGAATCTGGCTTCCCCATTGACTTTGCTTGTCAGAAGGTCACAAATGATGATCACAAGATCCTGGAACACTGCAACAGTCATAAACATGGACCAGTAGCCAATCATCAGAATTTTGGTCATATGATCATGGGGATGCTGCAAAGGTCATAACTATGAAAAACACTCATAATTCACATTTTTAATGCTGTTACAATTTTCATCAGTCACTAAACAAATGGTTGAAAGTCAAGGGGTACCTGTACTGAATCAGTATATGACCTCAGTTTACAGTCCGTCATGATCTATAGTTTGACATTGGACCTCACATCACACTGAGAGGAGGATTCTATGCCCCACCTATACAGAGAGTTCTGGCAGATGCTGTGTGAGGTGCAAATTCTATTCAGGACTGTCCACTGCTGATGTGGCAATTCAAAGCCTAAAAACTTTTCTGTGGGGTCATTTATGTCTACCTATGTCTGGGCATTCAGCGAACCAAATGGCTTTCCATTGGGAATTGATGTTAAAGTTGTTGTGCAAGTACCAGTGGGGGCTTCTTGGATTTGAGTCTTCCAACTATGAATGAGAAAGATTGGCATGCATCAGTAAGTGTGAATTGTTCATAATTTTTCTGTATTCTCTCACTAGTGCATCTTGCCTTCCTACAGCTGGTGGTGCTATATGGCTCAGAACAGGAAGCTCACAAGTCAGAGTGGTTTTAATACATCCACTTATAGTGTTGTTGAGTCTGGAGTTTAACTTATTAGTATAGTAGCTGTTAAGCTATATAGGGACACAGTATTCTGGTGCAGAGTAGACCAACCTTAATGCTGATGACCTGAGGGTGACAGCTGAAACTCCTCATTTAGTTACACATAATTTCTGGAGTATATTACTCCTAATATTTATTTTTGCTGCTGTATTCTCTAAATGTATCTTAAATAAGAGAGTTGTTGTATAATCTTCTTACCTTACTTTTGTTATCCCCCATTATTATCTGAAAGGACCTATCAGGGTGTTATTAGTCAACAGACATTTTTGCAGGGGACAGTATGGCACAATTTGTATAGCAACCCATCCTTCCAAACTGTGTTTTATGCTGCAGTTAGGTATATGAACACAGCTGTGGTTTGGGGGCCTTGTTGTAATTATGTTTCAATATAACTTCTGTGAAGAGATGTGAAGCTCCTTATGGTGTACTCTGAATATCCACCAGTGTGAACTAAATGAACTAGCAACTGCTAGCAGCCAGGGTACTCTGTAGACTTTCTAGCTCTCAAAATGCATGGCAAGGAAGACAATTGAAAAAGATGAAATGGAATAACTCATTGTAGTAGTTATTGACAGACAATCCAGGCAAACTAATATCTATCAGAGTTTGATAACTCTGAAGTGAATGACTGACAAATATAGATAATTCTTATTTAGCAACCACAACTGAAAATGCAATTTTGTTGTTAAGTGAACCGGTTGCTTAGCGACATTGTGACTGTGTTTATAGTCTTCAGCTTTCTTTGCTTTGCAGACTTGTGAAGGTCATAAATGTGGGTACTGATCACAAAGTCATTGTCGCAACACCACTGTAACTGTGACAGTCATTGTACGATGCATTCAATAATTACTTGTACTACACTTGCACTGCATTTTTCAGAAGTACCATTAAGTCATCAAATACCATCTAGAAAACAACCTCAGTCTTTTCTTGAGTTTGTCAGCAGTTGGTCCATATTTTAACAGTTCTTAATTCACTTCCTGAATAAAAACTGAAAAGCAGGAAGAGTTTGGGCTAATGTTGTGCTTTCAACAAATCACTAATGGGAAACATTGATATTACATTTACAGTATTACATTTTATTGTAATACTTTCCAGGAGAAAACTAGCCATATTGATCTTTTGCAAGAAAATACAAAACAATCTGATGGCAATATGAGTCAAACAAACTTTAATATATAACAACCTGATTATTTTTCAGGTTTTGTACGACTCTCTGCCTCATATTTGAGAATGACTGTTTTTACTCCAGGTCAAACACGAGCAGTGGCAATCATGGTGAGGGCTAAGAGATGTGTGTGTATGTGACAGAACAAGCAAAATGTCAGTTGTCATAGTACCATCAAAACCTAACCATTTTGTATAGGCATGGGTTACAGGGTCATAAAAAGAGTGTTTTATTGACATTATATACATGTACAAACAGGCACACTGTTTAACCACACTGCACCATCATGCCGATTTTAATGCCCCCCCATGCAGATATCACCAAATATGGGATTAGCAGAGTGAATCAGAATTTATGGATCCATGCTAAAGGCTGGGAACAAGATAATCATGTTTATTCTCAACCGCCAAATTACTTTAAATCAGTGATAAGTTTTATAAGTGATAATTATATAAAAAAGTAGATCAAAGATTGAACCATCCTTTCTCTAATATCTTTTCTTGGATGTAATTACTTCAGATGTTTTTTTCACAAACCTGCAACTAATACCAGAGGCAAAATACTTTGAAGTAGCAAAGTATAAGATTCCTTATCACCCACATTTCCCTGTTTGGGTAGCATCTGAACAATTAATTATGTCTGGTTGGATACTGGAAATATTTTATAATCTTAGTCCTAAGAAACAGAAAGCAGTTTACGGAATTTAAAAACATACAAATGTGAATTTAAAGAATAACTGTTTTCTGAAGGACTTTAACATGAATTTGTATAAACAATTGAAACTTATATTAAACTTAATTTTGAATTTATTGTTCATACAAGATTATATAATTGATATTTTATATAACAATGAGTAAAATGGAGTTGTTACCTTAAATTATTCATACTTCAAAACAATTGGTTGTGTTCTCAGTATAATGTGAGAATGCTACTAGTCATAGTTTTAGTTAACCACAAACCATAGTTTGTAAACCATAATAGCTTTCATTTTGATTAAGAAAAACTTGCATACAAAAAATATTTCTACATAATTTTCTCTATATAAATATGGGAATGATGACCTACATTTTGATCAGGTGCCACATTCTGAAAACCTAAAAATTAGGATAAGAACACTTTAGGCCAAAAATGGCAAATCAATGAATGAAACAAAGCAGCATAGAATATTACAATATAATTCAAACTACTGTACTCTGTTTCTGCCTCCATTACGTTAAAAAAATAATATAATTAATCTGGGATCCCACTGAAATCCTTTGTATTTATATCTAGAAAGGCTATGCAAAACATTTGCAAAGAACATTGGTGTAATATGTCAAATTATTAATGCAGGCATCTCCAGAAGATGGCTGCTCCAAAGGCTTTCTATGCAATATACTCATATGTGCATAGGTATAAACAACATTAGCACTGTGATTACTAATGAAACAGCTATGTATGCCTGTATATCAAGTTTTATAGAGGATGAAGATGTTTTAATACTTAAAGAACAGGTGCTTTTTTGGGGGGGGGCAACTTGTTTCATGAAGCATCTTTATTGAATGCTTTGTGCAGCATTATCTAGTAATCATAAATAGAATTATTCAGCAAACATTTATTGGAATTTTATTTAGGCATTGACATAACTATACCTGGTCTGATTTCCTCTGAGTGAATCAAACTGAAAGTCTCCCAATGAAATCCAATGCTATATACTTGAGAACTCCTGATTTTACAAGGGAGAAGTGCATTAAAAATAAGCTAAATGTACTGATCACAGAGAATGGCAAAAATGCTATCTGTGAATATAGTCATCAACAATCCTTATGTCAATCTACATGATTTTATGGCGCAAATTACAAATTATTTAGGGCAGAATAATGCAATGGATGAAGCATTTTGCATATTTGAAATGTTGAGGTCCAAGTCAGAGTAAAGAACTTTTTCATAAATGGTTACCAATCATAAATGTGAATCTTTAGATATCACAAGAACCTCTGTAATCTTGTTTGATACAATGTAATATCTAGACTGAATCACTGTGAATACTTCAAAAATGGTTGATCATCTTTTCTTCTATTATTCATATTATTATATTTCTAAGTGTTTTTCAAAGACAGACAGAATAACTTAAATACATTAATCTATATATTTTTGTTTTTTATTACACCAGAGGTTGCTTACAATTTCTAAACCACAGGAGTCTAAAGTGAGCCTTCTACAGGCTTTCAAAAGATACTAATAAGTTGTAATTTTTAACTGATTTCAAGGGAAAATTATAAAATGGATACTAAACTACAATATGATTGGACCGTAATCATATTAAATTTAAAATCTTTATTGTCAGTGAACAATATATGTACAATGAGATTGGTTGAGCTCCCTCAGTGCACACACCCCCAACGTCATACAACTCACAGTGAAGACAGAAAATCCCTAACCCAATAAATCATATTAACAAAACATATATTTAATTAAATGTGAACAAAGTTTTGTATTTTCAACACTATTATATTTTTGCACTGCTAAGGCCACGAAACTCTCAACCCTGAAAAAGTGTTAAACCCACGTCTGGATATAAAGAAAATTGACACATAAACAATTACAAACTGACTCCATGTATTAAACATGAAGTAATTATAATCTGAATAAAAAGCAAAGCTGCAGAAATATGATTCAAAGAATGTCAAAAATATATCACTATATCTGAGAGTAGACACTCAAAGAATACACATTATATATTTGTCAATGGCATATAATTAAAGGCAATGTGACATTTCCACTTTTGTTCACATTATGTTTTTTAAATGTATGCCCACTCCTAATTCCCCCAGAGTGGTTTCTCCTTTCAGGGAAAATACGTTCTTAAGAACTTATCACTTGGGTTTCTTGGGGGGGAGGGAGGGAGATGGAAGAAAGCTCACAGGCCAACAGGATTTGCACAAAACATACAATGTATGCTCCGTTTCCAAAGAAAACAGGTATAAAAGATAGCACAAACATGGACCAAGGACTTTCTAACAAACTTTTAGGACAGCAGTAGGTTAATCTCATCAGAATAACATATTAAGACCCTCTTCAAATAATTGGTAATAAGATCATAACCTCATAAATTAATTCAGTGCCTAATCATATATTCATACTAGTAAGTGACCAATATAAATAATCTGCTCTTGTGCTGTCCTATGCACATCAACTCATCATAAGGTAGGGATGTCAATTTGTATATGTAATTAAATAACTGATACTGATATTATAACCAAATTGCACAATTTACAGTTACTGTATTGCTCTATACAAAACCAGAAAAATTAGAACTATTTCAAAAATGTCCATGCTACTGTACAAAAAAAAAATCCATGTTTGTCCACTCAATTAATACATTAAACTTGACTCAATACTTTTTTAAATTAAAATGTCAGAACTAGTATATATTCTAGTAATGTAACATTACTGATGAAGCCAATTAAAATGCATATTGCATTAAGCCATGAGATCCAGTTTTAGTTTAACATAATCTGCAGACTTACCTACATTTCTTTATTGATATTTGGGGTTTTTTTGTAGGGTGAACTGTATATCGCCTAAGCAAAACATACCATGCTGAGGTTCAGTGCTATCTATACATCAGGAAAAAAATAACTGATTTTTATTGTTCTCTAAACATTCTCTATTATCAGAAATAGATTTGATACATTAATTTTGATATTCTTTGCACACAGAATCACTGACTTTTATGTGACGCATCCATATACTCTCTCTATGCATGCTGTAACAGTTCTAAGCCTGTTACTATCAGAAAACTTTTAAATATTCACTAATATGAAACAATTTCATGGCAGGAACAGTAATACTCTGTGAACAATGTTCACCCACCAACATTTTACAGGCTCATCTGTAAGAAAACAAGCAGAATGAAGAATATTTATCCTGAATACAAACTTTGTTTCACTTGTTCAAGTTAACTTTTGTATACACTATTTGCTGCACAGATCTCATTTACCAATCAGGTGACTAGAACATCCAGTGAACACTTTCCACATAATATATTAAAATACTAAATGTGTTATTAATATGATTAGACATATTGATTACAGTAAAAATTAACAAAACTTCCTTAAAAAGAGGAACATTTTATCCCTGAAAAAATCCCACTGGTTATATAGTCACTTCAAAATCAACTAAATTAATTGAAAAATACTACTGTATTTCATTGGTTCTTAGAAGCATCTACTCAAATACAGTTAAAAATGCAACAAGATTTAAAGAGCATTTTGAAAGCATATCTAGTAAAATAGGCAGAAAATAAATGTAATTTTTTTAAAAAAAAAGCTGACATGTTAAAATTGCGAATTACATGAACTCAGGTGAAACTCTATAGAAAACCACTAAATTTCTATGTAAACTGGAGTGGATACTAAGATTTTATTTTTAATCTAAGTACTACTTCAAAACATACTTTCGATAAGGAACTGTAGACTGTATTGTTGTCAGTGACAGTTGCCAAACTACTTGTTTAAATGGGAAAAGTTTCTATCTTTACAATTATTTGTCATTATATTTCTTAATCAATAGTGAAACTTTGGCTTAGGTCAAAATGAAAAGCTATTGCCTTTCAAATTTATAGATGTGTGTACACCAACAGATTCAGCAAATGAAAATCCCCAAGCCTTCATGTTACAAAAAGCCTTGATGAGAGAATGCCCTTATGTTTGTGTTTCCAACCTTCAGTTGAAGCAACTGTCAACTGAAATCATCTCACAAAGTATGAAGCAATTATGGAAGAAATCATCCCCCAAATGACAACTGTGCCCTACTTCAGAACTAGGTTGTTTTTGCTTGCTGATTTTCAAACTGTGTGCAGTTTCGGTTACCGATAGTGGCTCCAAAAACCAACTTTGCAAACATCCCAGGTGGGTCGGCTGACTGAGGCGCGACAGGTACGAGGCTGAAATCCCGTGAGTTATATTTATTCTTCTGGGTAATAATAATAAAAAAAGAAGGCTCGGCCACTTAGCAGGGAAATTAAAAGAAACAACAGATCCCTTACAAAGGCCTGGGAGAAGCGTCCTTCCCTGGGGCAAATGACGGCCCCTCCAACCTCCCTCTTCGTTTCCTGTGACGGAAACTTGGGCTCTCCATTGCTCGCCAAACCGCGGCACCCGGGCTTGCTGTATCCCTTAAATGCAAGGCCGACTTCCTTCCCCCCCTCACCACCACCACCCCCTTAAAAGAGTCAGTGACAGCCCGGGCCGAAGGAGCGAGAGAAAGAGCGCAACGAGGCTCTCAGGCAAATTAGCCAGGAGAGGCCGGCGTCTCGTCCTTTCGCCAGGCCGAGCCAAGCCAGGCCCTGCGCAACCGACGCAGCCTCAGTTCACTCACCGGGAATGCTCGGATCCGCATTTTGGTGTCCCTCCGGCTACCCGTCCCTTTGCTCAGGTTCGACATTTTGGGGCTCGGCGAGAGCGGAGCCCCTTCCTGGGGACCAGGAGGAAGCGGAGAGGGAAAGGGATCCGGGAGAAGCTCCCTCCGGCGACAACAACAGAGGCGCCGGCGACCTTTACTCAGACAGTAGGCAGTAAAAAGCCGAGCCGTGGCAGGCCCAGGCGGCCGTCTATTCTCGCTCGGCGGCGGTAGTAAGCGGCGGCGGCGGCGGCGACTCCCTCAGCCTCCTGCGCCTCCTCTTCCTCCGCCGCGATGGCGGCCAAACATCGCTCAGTGCGCAGGGCCGAGAAGGCCCCCTCCCCTCTCCCCGAGACACAGACACAGACAGATCAGGCGGGGGCGGCGGCGCAAGAGCGAGAGAGAGGGGGGGGAGGGAGGAGAAAGGGGAGGAGCACAGCCGGCGGGGAGGAGGGATGAGGGGGAGTGGCGTGGAAACCCAGCGAGGAGGGGGAAGATTCGGCAAGTCTCGCGAGAGCTCCAAACGGCTGCCGCGGTAAACGAAAAGTGGGGTGGGGGTGGGGGGGAGGAAGTATTGTCTTTCTCCACGACTGCCGCTGGGGGCGCGCGAGCGAACGGGGCTGGTAATTGGACGGCGGCGGCGCGGTGGCGACAGGATTTCGTTGTCACGCGGTAAAAGCTCAGAAAGAGGAGGGCTGATTCATACGTAGCGTCGCTCGACTGGTTTCCCCTCCGCCCGCGCTCCCCCCCCCCTTCCTTGTTTGCCTGACACGTACATCAATACCTAGTTCTGGCAATCCACACATCTTTTGTGATCTATTTGGTTTCTTTCTTGTCTGACAAGAAACAAAAATGACACAGTTTCTTTTAATGGACTGAAAACTATGGAAATCGGTGGCTTTCACAAATCTAATGTCACACGCCTATGCATTACATCGCAAAACCAGTTTCAGAACCAATTCAGGCTTCTAATAAACTAATTTACAGCAAATCAAAACTCAGGTTGATTTTAGATAGATCCATATGAAAATTGTTCTCATCCTAACTGACCTCTAACTGAAAACCATATGTGTTTGGAGAGAACTCTGAAATAACAAAAAGTAGGTTAAATATACAGCTAGTCTTTGACTTACGACCACAATTGAGCCAGAATTTCTGTTGTTAAGTGAGACATTTGTTAAGTGAGTTTTGCCCCCATTTTATGATCTTGCTTGGCACGGTTGTTAAGTGAATCACTGCAGTTAAGTTAGTAACCCGGTTGTTAAGTAAAACTGTCTTCCCCATTGACTTTACTTGTCAGAAGGTTGCAAAAGTTGATCATGTGATCTTGGGAAACTGCAACAGTCATAAATATGAACCAGTTGCCAAGCATCTGAATTTTGATCACATGGGAATGCTGCAAAAGTGGTAACTGTGAAAAACGGTCATAACTTAAGTCACATTTTTCAGAGCTGTTATAACTTTGAACGGTCACTAAAGGAACTGTTGTAAGTCAAGGACTACCTGTATTAAGGCAAAATGTGTGTTGTCAACCAACAGGCATACCAGACTGCTTTCTGCCTGAACTCACACTTGAACTCAAGTCTCCATTTTAAGACCGATTTTTTTTTCCTGTCACTGCGAAACTAAATTAGGATATGCATATCTAATTTCTATGTCTATTGTTTAAGCCACTATGTCTTTGATCATGTGATCGTGGGGATGCTACAAAGGTGGTAACTCTGAAAAATGGTCATAAGTCACTTTTTTCAGTACAGTTGTAACTTTGAACTGTCACTAAATGAACTGTTGTAAGTTGAGAACTACCTGTACTGGCCGAGTACAGCCATGTAAAGAATTGTAGTATGTTCAACCCTGTGCATCTTCTTCACATGTTAAGGAACCATATTTTACAAACCACAGTGTGGGAACTTATCATACAAATGCTAAGCGAGAGCAGAACCAACCACAATAAGGCTATCACTGTGAGTGAATTCCATTACATTACATTTTCAGTGGAATAAATAGATAAATAAACTTTCAAGCAGCCAATGTGAGGGACAACAGTATTTTGGCATGTACATCTTCACATTAAATAACATGTTCCGAGGCCATTTGAGGGACATAAACAAATGACTATTTTGCTTCTTCAGATATTCATGAATAAGTGCTGAGGGTTTTTTTCCTTAAAATTTTCAGATTGACTAAAGAACATGCTGGAGAAATGAAAACACTGCTTCACAGTAAAAAGCTAAAATACAAGTCATAAACATAAGGTCATAACAGTAAGGAAGGACCTTTCGTGAAAACAACGTTTAACGAACCATTGATAGGTGTGTCCATTCATTATGCAAGTTTCCTATTAAAGGTTTAAGACTGAATGACACACCAGGAAATGAACTGCTTATGTCAAAATAAAATAAGAGCAGATATTTCTTGTTACATTTTTACTAGCTATCAGTACTCTTTTAATAGGAAACAAAGTATCTTTTATAAATGAGTAGTGTTGGAATAAGTTGAATTTAACTAGGCCACTGAAAATATATTGCATTTTTATCCAAATCTGGATTAGACAACTATGAAAGCAAGTATTTTTACTATTGGATTCAATCAGAATTCTAGTTTAATTGGTGAATTAATTAATTTTATAGGACCATTTATATAGATTATTTTTAAGAATGCAAAACAATCAAGAAAATGACTTAATTCTTTTGAGGCATATATTTTTATTTCTTGATAAAATAGTAACAACTATACTTTCCCCACTAATCACATGGATTACTGAGTTTGAAATGCAAAGAATGGTATAATATAAACGTGACAGTGTCATTCTGCATATTTAGCATAAAACTGAATGTTTTGTGGAAATGTCATTTCAGAAGTTAACAAAACTGTATAGATTTCTGGTACATGAGCTCCTTTTTCATCCATCTCCTTGCTTGGAGAAATTAAGAATTTAATTTTAAAAAACTTTGTCAGGTGCAAAGAATCAGGACAATAATTTAAGATCCAGTTAAGACGATTTATTGTTCAAGCCTATACATAAGAATCTTGTCAACTAATGGTCAGCACTAAATTCGTGCTAGGTAAGCGTCAATGGAATTCAAGGGGGGCTGGACTTGGAGCATTTGTGAACACGTAATGATTCTAGACTGAGTCATCTCTTGACTCTGTCCTCAAGTTCTGCCTCTTCTACAGGTTCTCTGGAATTTGCAATATATATACATCAGAATATATGTTCTATTTGTTATTTACTTCTAGCTATGGTTAAAAAATGGAATTCATAAGGATGAGATCAAATAGCAATAGCACTTAGACTTATATACTGCCTTACAATGTTTTACAGCCCTCTCTAAGCGGTTTACAGAGTCAGCATATTGCCCCCAACAATTTGGGTCCTCATTTTACCCACCTTGGAAAGATGGAAGGCTGAGTCAACCTTAAGCCTGGTGAGATTTGAACTGCCAAATTGCAGGCAGCCAGCAGCCAGCATAAGTAGCCTGCACTATTGCACTCTAACCACTGCACCACCATTGCTCATGCTGCTATTTGTAGGTGAATTCCTATGTAGGTGAATTCCTATGGCATCTCTGTACCAACTTTGGGCTGTTTGTTGTTTGACAGATTTGTGACATGGACTTCTTAAACCAAGAACCACAGAATGGTATGCTGAGATGATGCAAGATCCTACAGCATTATGCACATCCCCAAAATAAATACAGAATAAAAATACAAAAGTTAAACATGCTATAAAATAGCAAAGTAAGAAAGCTTCCAGCTAGCAACTGATAATCTGGAAAATGAAGTAGAAACATAATTTCCATATTTATATTATAGCCATCTTGTTTCCATAAAAACAAGAAATATGTCCAACATTTCAACAACTATCAAGGAACTTAAATGGATTTTAAAAAGTAAGTTTTAATTAAGAATTACTATGAAGTTACTCAGAAATTTGATTCCCTGTTTTCATTCAAGTCTTATTTTTTGGGATTTAAGGCTTTCCTTTGAACTGCTGACATAAACTACATAATTAAATGCATATATAACATAATATGGAAAAATTAAACATGCTTTCATAATGGCAGACTGAAAAAATTAAATATAATTTGCAGTTTGGCAAAACTGATTCATACAATATGCAAAGCTTAAAAGTAGCCTGCATCATTTCAGACTGATAATGGGAAATAATTTTTCTTTTAGATATAATTTGTATTATGTGTGCACCTCCAACCACATAAAATTATCTATTACTAATGTGTAGAGACAAATTAGTTTGCTTATATTCAAACCTTATTTAGCAATTAAACTAATCAGATGTTTAAGCCATTTTGATATAATGGTTATACACATGAGTCTAGAAAGCGGGAGACAGAGAGTCCTAATCCTGCTTTAGGCTTAAAGGCAGCTGGGTGACCTGAGGCCAGTCACACTCAACTCTAGAAAGGAAGTAATGGCAAACTAATTTCCAAAACTCTATGTAGATAGTTATCTAGTCACCAATATCAAGAATTACTTGAAAGCATGTGCACACGCAAGATATTTAACTTGGGGGTTCTGGACTCGCAACTCCTGCTTGAAGAGCAGGTGGCAATTGGGCTAGAAGAATCTTTGTACAACTTTTGTACCAGTTGTGCCCTTTCTTGCCTCGAGTGTTTTTGTGCTCAGTCACTCAAACCCTGGTCATCTCATGCTTAGATTATTGCAATGCATTCTACCTTGAGGATTATTCAGAACCTGCAACTGATATACAATGTGGCAGCATAGGCAGTTCTTGGGGCCCCTAAGTTTGCCCATGTTACATTGCTGTTCCACAAGCTGCGTTGGCCTTGGTTTGCTTCTGGGTACAATTCAAGGTATTGGTTATTATCTTTAAAGCCCTTCATGACCAAACTATCTGAGGAATTGTTCCCCCCCCCAATGGGATTTATCTGTTCCACCCATACCAGTAGAAAGGACATGTTGCAGACATCGTCAGTCAAGGAATTTCAGCTGAAGAATCCAGGAGAAGACCTTTTTCTGTCAAAGCTCCTGTCCTTTAGAGCATTGTAGCCCCCAAGATGGCATCCGCACCTATCTTCCTGATCTTCTGCAAGGTCCTGCCAGTTAGCCTGGGGCCTCAGTGAGGGTGCATGCTTTGGAGGTGACTTTTGGATTAAGAGGAGACTTCACCTCTCCCTGTGTACTTCATGCTGCCTTCCCCCCATCTATCAACTGTAAATTATAATTATTGTTATTTATTGTTTTATCATTTTAATATTTATTAGTTTTTAATATAAGCTGCCCAGAGTTGCTTCTAGATGAGATGGTGGCACATAAACAAACAAACAAACAAAAAACCCCAAACAAATATTTAAACATCTGCAGGTAGCATAAAGGATGGCCCCAAACTTGCTGGTCCTGTTTGTTGTCAGCCTTCAGTGAAAGAGATCTTTGTGTTCCAGATTGAATGGGGAATTCTATTTGTGTTAACAACATTCACATAGATGACAACATAAAATGGCCAACTTTGGAACTTAGAATGGAGGTCAGCGTGCATAACCTACAATTCTTTTGTTATTGTTGTTAGTCGCGAAGTCATATCTGACCCATCGTCACCCCAGGCCTTCCTATCCTCTACCATCCCCCAGAGTCTATTTAGGTTCACACTGACTGCTTCAGTGACTCCATCCAGCCACCTCATTCTCTGCCATCCCCTTCTTCTTTTGCCCTCAATCATTCCCAGCATTAAGCTCTTCTCCAGTGAGTCCTTCCTTCTCATTAGGTGGCCAAAGTATTTGAGTTTCATCTTCAGGATCTGGCCTTCTAAAGAGCAGTCAGGGTTGATCTCTAGAACTGACCAGTTTGATCGCTTTGCAGTCCAAGGGACTCACAGGAGTCTTCTCCAGCGCTATAGTTCAAAGGCCTCAATTCTTTTGCTCTCAGCCTTCCTTATGGTCCAACTTTCACAGCCATACATTGCAACTGGGAAAACCATAGCCTTGACTATACACACTTTTGTTGGCAGGGTGATATCTCTGCTTTTGAGTATGATGTCTAGATTTGCCATAGCTATCTAGATTTGCTAATTCTTTACATACATTTAAATATCCTGAGGGAGTTCATAGTTCACAGCTGAACAAAGTTACAGGTTCTCTGGGAATTCAGTTCTGTTCTGCAAAGGACTCCTCATTCAAAATCAATGACCTTGTATTCATGTCCATGTCCATAAAGGCAGGACTCAAAAAGCCAATAAATATTTAAAAGATTTAAAAGAATAGCTGTATTGGATATCAATACTTAATCCAAGTTTTCATAGTGAACAGGTTAAATATAAAGGATCTAAGAAGAGTATCTGAAAGCAATTGTAGTCCTGTTTTCATCCCTTCCTCAGTTCTGTCAGGTACTATCAAGGAAAACCCAAAAGCAGCTGGTACATTATGTCTGCTGAAGAGGTTTGGTTCCTCTGGTATCTATTCTGCATTTTGGCCATGCCCATCCCTGCTGGGAATGAAATTAAGGACTTCCAAAAAGCAGAGAGGGTGCTATGTTGCAGATTCAGGTTGCAGTACCAGTTATTTTAAAAGACATTCTCTGTCTCTCTCTCTCTTCTTTATATATATATATATATATATATATATATATATATATATGTATGTATGTATGTATGTACACACACACACACACACACACACACATGTCTCTGTGTATTTGTGTGTGTGCACGTGAGTGTTGTTGACTTCCTTTAAAATCTATGACACATATTCAAGAACTTACCTTTGAAGTTTACGTAGAAGTCATAATTACTGATTTCCTGCTTGTTATGTCTAATATAGATTAGACTTTCCTCATCCCTTATGAATGTGGAAAGCAGAAATTCAATTCCACTCTTCTACTATCCTGTAAGGTAGAACTGATGAATATTTTTCATTCTGAAGGCCACCTTTCTCTCCTTCCATTTCCCTACTGTGAAGACATATGCCGTATGACAAAAAGCCACAATAACTGGTTCTCAAGCCACATATAGGCTACAGGTATACTATTCCTCTCCGGTATGTATGTATGTACTGGTATGTATGTATGTATACATGCATGCATGCATTTATTTATTTATTTAGTTGATTTCTATAGTTGCCCATCACAACAAATGACTTGTGGGCGGCTCACAATTCAGAAACATGTATTTCAATTAAAATATTTCTAACCTTTTAAAACAATAAAAACAATAAAAGCCATTAACCCACTAAAAAACATTAAAATGACTAATTCGAATACATACAAAGTAAGACATCTAGCCCATTAACAATATAGCCAGGAGATGGGGCCCTTGGTGCATGTAGCGCCCAAGATGGGGGAGGCATACCCAGGTTATTAAAGCTTTATGGAAGGCTAGCAGGGTTGGGGTCATTTAATCTCCCAAGGCAGGATGTTCCATAGACCAGGGGCTGCTGAAGAAAAAGTTGGTCCTGGGCTGCAACATACTACTGGGCCTTGGCCCATTTGGAACTGGGCTGTGCAAGCAGCGGGCGAGCATGCAGATGCGTGAGCAGTTCCACTTATGTAAACAGAGGATGCTTGTGCAAGTAGAGGACATTCACACTGGTGCTCAGAGCTTCATTTGTGCAAGCAGTGGGGCATGTGCCTGTCATTTGTGCATGCACCTGCCACTCTGATAGAACCATCCCTTTCCCCCCCAGGCTGCGAAACAGTAGTGGATTTCACTTACCTCCGCTACCAGTTTGGAACTGTGGGTGCACACGCACATGTGCTCGCTTCACTCTCACGCATGCGCAGAGTGTCCATGATGACGCCTGGGTGGGTGGGTGAAACCTCCCATTGCCGCCGCTACCATTTGCCCAAACCGGGGCAAACTGGTAGAAACCCACCACTGCTGCCAAACCAGAAAGGTTAGGGATCACTGTTCTAGTCCCCATCAGCCAACATTCTATCCCCCTGCCCATTTCTCTAAGATAGCCATCTCCACGCTGCTGTTTAAAGTAAAATGTTGCAGGGTAGTTGGTCTGAGGTAGATGGTATTACACATTTTGGAATATTGATTCCATGGTTTTTGTTAAATATGTAGAGATGTAGGATGATGAATGCAAAGTACATTGGCCACTTTAAATGATCTTTAGGATATTGGGCTTACTGTCACGGCTTCCTCTGTCTGATCTCAAGGGATAAGAAACAGTGATTCAAAGTGATCAATCATATTATCAAAAAATAAGATCTTAAATTTACATCAATAGTTACCCAAGAGGCCCGTGATGGCGAACCTATGGCACGGGTGCCACAGGTGGAACGCGGAGCCATATTGGTGGGCACACGAGCTCAGCTCTGGCATGCCAGGTGATTTTCGGGCCTTCTGAGCCCACCAGAAGTCAGGAAACACACTGTTTCCGGCCTCCAGAGGGCCGCTGGGAGGGTGGGGAACGTCGTTTTTGCCCTCCCCAGGCTCCTAGAAAGGCTCTAGAGCCTGGGGAGAGCAAAAAACAGGCCTACCGGGCCCACCGGGCCATCATGTGCCAAAAGCAGGAGGAGCATGAGGGTGGGGGGCGCATAGATTTATGGATGTGGGCACGTTTGCATGTGACCCCACCGCGCTCCCCCTGCTTTTGGCACGCGATGGCAAAAAGGTTAGCCATCATTGCAAGAGGCAATAGAAAAACAAAAGAAAACTGGAGAACTATATAATACATACACTAAAGAATAATACATATTTCTTATTTCTCTCTCTATATTTCTCTTCTCTATGTATTTGAAACCAATATGTTTAATTCATTTATGCATTTGTTAAGTGTAATATATAGGGACACGGTGGCACAGTGGCTAAGACACTGAGCTTGTCGATTAAAAGGTTGGCAGTTCAGCAGTTCAAATCCCTAGTGCTGCATAATGGGGTGCGCTCCCATTACTTGTCCCAGCTTCTGCCAAGCTAGCAGTTCGAAAGCATGTAAAAAATGCAAGTAGAAAAATAGGGATCACCTTTGGTGGGAAGGTAACAGCATTCCATGCGTCTTTGGCATTTAAGACCATGGAGACGTCTTCGGACAGCGCTGGCTCTTTGGCTTTGAAACTGAGATGAGCACCACCCCTTAGAGTTGGGAACAACTAGCACATATGTGCGAAGGGAACCATTGCCTTTACCTTAAGAGTAATCTCCTCTTCCTTCAGGAACACAAATGGAATTCCTCTTCCAGTTTTCCCCATACAGGTGGTCCTTGACATGCAACTTTTTAGTGACTGTTAAAAGTTATGATGGTCCCCCAAAAGGTACTTATGACCCGGTTCCAAAGTTCCAACAGCCAGGACAGCTCCTGTGGTAACATGATTGCATTTTAGACTCTTGACAATTGACTTGCATTTATTGGTTGTTTGCAGTATCCCATGGTCATGTGACTGCAATTTATGATGCTTTTGCCAAAAACAGACATTTACTTCTGGTATTCAGCAAAACACCCCACAGTGAACAATGGATTTCCTTAACCACCACAGTGTTCACTTAATGACCATGGTTTTGCTAAATTATTGCAGTGATTCACTTAATGACCACTGCAAAAAGTGTTGTAAAATTGGGTCAGTCACTGGGTGACCCACTTTATGACCATCGTGACTTACAACAATAAGGGGAAGCACTATTACTATCATAAGTGAGAACAATTTGTATCAACAATCCTGAAAATTACTTAGTATACTTATATTATTGAAAGTAGACCTGAACTTGGATCTCCCTAGTCCCATAATGGCAAACCTACGGCACACGTGCTGGAAGTGGCACTCAGAGCCATCTCTCTGGGCACTCCAGCCGTCACCCATTGCTCTTCCAGATTCCAGCACGTAGCTGGTCTTTGTACGTGCACACGCATGTGCACCAGAAACCAAAAGCTTCGCTTCCTGGTATGCACATGCGCACCGGGGAGCTGCTCTTCCGGTTTCCGGTGCTCCCCTGTGCACACGTACGCTCCCATTTCAGCTTTCAGTGCCGAAAAGGTTCGCCAACGCTGCCCTAGTCCAAGGATGCAGTTGTACTGACACAATAGGGTTTCTGATTATGTTCTTTGTGTTGCCTATTTTTTCCAAAGAAATATACCTAGGGTAGTTCATTCTGGAAAAGCTGTATGACAATGTTAGCATTTTCTGCAATCACATATATCCATTTTCTTCTGTATTTTCAAAATAAGACTTTTAGAATTGATCGGTACAGCTTTTCCAAATGGAATATTTTTGCAGGCTTCCCATCCAATTCAGCTGATTAAATCTATCATTTTAATGCAAATAAACATTCTTGGGAAGAAACTATATAAAACTGTTATTACCAGGGGTGAAATGCTCCCGGTTCGGACCGGATCAGTTGATCCGGTATTGATTGTGGCAGGTGGTTTGGAGAACCGGTAGCGATGGCGTGAGGCTCTACCCACCCACCCGGGTGTCATTACTTCCTGCTTTTAAAAGTAAATAGAAAAGCTCTGAAGATCACAGCTGTGGCGCGCAATCATCAGAGCCTTTTTTTAAAAAAACTTTTTAAAACATTTTTTTACAACCTATTCGGGCGAATAGATTGTATATATGCATTTAAAAGGTAAAAGAAAGGCTCTGATGTTCACACACCACAGCTGTGATCGTCAGCCTCTTTTTTTAACCTTTTAAAAGCATTATTTTACAACCTATTTGCCCGAATAGGTTGTAAAAAAAATGCTTTAAAAAAGTAAAGAAAAAAAAAGTTGGCCACGCCCACCCAGTAATATTACTCCACCACCAAGCCACGCCCACAGAACTGGTAGTAACAAATTTTACATTTCACCACTGGTTATTACCCACTCTCTATCATAATATAAATTCATCACAAAACAATATGTAGGATGAAAAAGGAAATACCAAGTAAAGTTTGGGACAATTAAGACTTTGGTCCTTGAAGGATTTGGAAATCTCGCATTCAGCTTAGTACACAAGTACTAAGCTGAATGCGAGATTTCCAAATCCTTCCAAATACAGATGCTTAGGAATATACTGCTCCAAGTCTTCCTTCCAAATACAGATGCTTAGGAATATACTGCTATCCTGGATCCAATTAGATTTTCATACACATATCTTTGGCTGGTTTATGTTTAACATTTTTCGTTATGTGTTTTGTTTCTTCCCTCTCCCTTCTCCCTTCCCTCCTTAATTTCATAGGTCAGTCCAAGCAGGAGAATACAGCTTCTATATTATTCTACCAGACTATGTCTACATTATTCTGAGCAATTTCTGGTGCCCAACTTCCTTGACGTCTTAACTCATGAAGGTGTTCTAATTACTGCATCGTGCCATGACACATTTTCAAAACAAGTTGAGCAAGACAAAATATGCAACGCAGAAGCACATAGGTGGAGTTTGCCTCTTGCTTTTTGGTGTCAGTATGTCATCCTCCACAGCTTCCTCATGTATTAGATTCTGTTTCCCTATTTTTCTCATGCATGAGATTGATTGATTGATTGATTGATTGTTAAATTTATTTGCCACCCATCTTGCTGTGGAACTACTCTGGGTGACTTACAACAATAAAACAGGAAGAAAGGTTTTTAAAAAATGTAAAAATAAGAATAGTAAAGGAATGAAACAATAACAAAAACAGTGGAAGTATAGTAATTTGAAATTTTAAAAGATGAACAGAGAGGGACCAGGAAGCACAGGAGGAAGAAGGGGACAGCAAGTTAGTCTAGCAACCATCTCCAATGATGTACTTCATAATTAAGTCCCCAGGCCAACCAGCAAAGCCAGGTCTTCAGGCCCTTGTGGAAGGATAGGAGATTGGGGACAAACTTCACGCTGGCGGCAGCAGGATCTTCCATAGGGCTATTGCCACAGCAGAGAAGGCCCTTGTCCTGGATCTCATCAGTCAGAGTTCCTTGACCAATGATATCTTCAGCAGCCTCTTCTGTCGACTTGAGTAGGAATCTAGATTTAGTTGGAACTAAATATTTAAGCTGCAAAAG
The DNA here is from genome assembly GCA_012654045.1 of Ptyas mucosa. Taxonomy (NCBI): domain Eukaryota; kingdom Metazoa; phylum Chordata; class Lepidosauria; order Squamata; family Colubridae; genus Ptyas; species Ptyas mucosa. The sequence goes on along the minus strand of WNWU01000019.1, from coordinate 23,278,539 downwards.
TAGGACATAATAACTTAACATTTCTGATTGTTTCAAAAGTGCAAGGGAAAGACAGAATGATACAATTAGAACATTGACAGCTAAATCTTTAGCAGTACATAGGATTTGGAACAAGAAGCTACATCTTGGTTTCTCCAGGCTAAGATAACCAACAATATAGCTCCCCCAATCATGGGCATTTGGTGTGTGAGTACAAATGTCAACATGTGCACAATCATTTAGTCACACAAATGCCATGGCTTACATACTTGCATTAGCAATCACAACAAAAGTACACAATCATGGTATTTCTGTGTATCATTGTGGCCCTATGACTGTTTATTGCAGACACCACTGGCCCCAATATAAACATTGTGAATATGGAAATAATTGTTCTGATTATAGTAGCAAAATATTTTGACTCAAATCAGGCAATATTTATTGTTAGCTGCTGTATAAACTTCCTCAGGTGGTCATAGAATATCCAAAATGCCAGTCACAAATGCAAGGAGCTGCATGTAAACAAGTACAAGACTAGAATATATTGTTGCCATGGTTCAGTTTATCATTGATCCATCTTATTAATTAGTTAATAACTTACTATAAGATTGAAAACTTTCATGAAGTACCCATTCATGAAAAAGTATTTATCAGAAGAATTATATCTTTGTTATTTATTTCTGCATTTGTTTAATATGTGCTTATGCTATCCTTTCCTTACAATGGACTTAATTGAGTTTGGATTAGCCAGAATTGTTTTTGCAAAGAAATGCCTTAATCACATGGACAAATGACTTAAAATATTTTACACTAAAATCCTATATACTTGAGCTGCCAACAGCCCTCCTAAAACAATATGTGTTCAGAATCTGTACTAAAGTCAAACTGAATTGCAATTTTTAATAATTCAAAAGAGAATAATAGCTAAAAGATGGAAAGTATTAAATTAATTCAAATCAAATTTAAGTTTTGTTCTGAGTCTGCTGATCTCCTAGACCCAAAAATGTTACTTGCAACAAAGAAGAACCAGTGTCTTGGTATTAAAAGGAGATTTGACAAGAAAAGTATATGATGTAAATTGCCGTTCTTTCTTCTGTACCCTTACTGGCACCAGGGATTCTAATTTATAATGAATGTAATGAATCTATTGATCTTAGAGACACTTCTTAAGTATGCAGTTAATACAAGGATAAATTGCATAATACTCCTGAGCACCCAAAGAGAATTGTCCTTGATACTCTTCAAGTGATAAAAGGCAGATCAGAGGCAAAGTCAGGACCAGCAGATCTCAATTCAGACCAAACCTTCTTATTACAATGTATAAATTTGAACCATTCTTCCTGATTAAAAACAAACATCTCTTATTTGGACAGTTGGACTCAAGGCAGGAGAAAGTGATGTAAGATTTGAATCTTGTATTTGCTGTATGCATACGGCACGAGTCTCAACCTTTTCTTTTAAATTATTGTAATTTTTTAGAAAACAAATGCACAGAAAATCTACAAGAACAAATGAACAAGAACAGTAATATCCAACGAAGTTTACAATATCATTATCAAAACAAATAGAATTCAATTCAATAAACAAATAGAAAATTACACATTGAATTAAAATAAATCACACACCCACAGTCACACTTATATTCATTTAATAACAGTGTATGTATCATACTGTGTATTCCATTTGTCTATTCTTGTAAAATATTTTGAAATCTGAAAATAGAAACATGCTGTGTCATTTTTTAATCAATAGGAAATATAGTTTTACAAATCAACATTTTTTAATCTATTATTTGACACCAGGTGCATTAGTACTTTTCAATATAATTCTCTTGTCTTGGCTATTTCCCATACCCAGTATAATCAATATTTTTTAGAGATAGACAGTTTTTGTAATTTTGTAATAAAATTCAAGACGTTAGCACCTTTAATTTAAAAACAAATCTTTTTGTTTTAATATTCTTCCAAAAAAGAAACAAATAGACATGTTTGACTGTACCTTCATATTTCTTGCAACAGTACACAGAAAATCTAGTCTGTCCTTTATAATGAATTTTTCAATAGACTCAGAATAAAATGTTTTTATTAACTTTAAGTCCAAAAAAGCAAACTTTAATCCATTGATGTTCCATTACTGGAACCCTTTATTGCATTCAATCATAAATGCAAATAAAAAAAATAGCAGCTCAAACTTAAGGCAGCTAAGGTTTATTTCAGAAAATGCTCAGGGTTATTATATTGCCACTGATGTGTATTAGGCAAAGGGCATTCTATTTGTAGTTTAAAATCACTGAAATAATTACAGTAAGTAACTATTACAGATTCTGGCCAATCTTTGCAATAAAACATCTTACAATCTGTTTTCAAATAGATTTTTTTACACAAATATTTGCTACACTCCGCATCAAATCTCAGTCTAGATTCCAGTAAGGGCAAATTTTGAATGTGTAACTGAGGTAAGCAAGGAAATGTAAAAACTTTTTTGGGGTTACAAAACCCAAAAATTGCCAAGAATTAACAGAAGTACATAATAAATTTCCAATAAAGCCACAAAGGTTGATATATAGTTCAATTTTCATTCTACATAAATATGGATAATAAAATAAATGTCCAATTCTTGAAAAAACTGGTAAATTAAAACCTTTTCACAGAGTTAGTTTTCCACCCTAGCCAGTAGAATCCTTTTGCCTTTCTTATATTTTTCTTTTCCTAGTCTCACTATTAGCAGTCGCTGGTTCCCCTCCACTCCCCACCATTCCCCAATCTCATGACTTTTCTGGTATAGAAATGATTTTATCAAGAATGATATCCTTCAATCTCTCCTTGCCAGTCTCCTAGTTCAAATCTCTGCCTGGTAGAATCCTAAGAGTGGCCGTTGCTCCACTTACCTCCATTATAATTTTAAAATTAAGATATTAAAAGGAATACTGAAAATTAGTGCATTAACCATTATATTTACAGAAAAACCTCTTTAGGCCCTGTATGAGCCCTGTAAATGCTGTTCAGTTGTAACCCATTACTATATTTGTCCATATCCTAACTGCAGAGGAAAAAATTGGCTAGTAATGAATAATATTTTTATTATTTTTAATAGCTAATTTGTTTTAAACATTTAATAAAATTATTGGTAAAATGTAAGAAACTTTGATAGTAAAATCCACTCATAATATAAAAACCCTTGTATATGATATAATGTAAAACACTTACTAAACTCTAAATCAAGCATGAAAATGACTAACCATGATCAAAGCAATATAAATTGCAAAGTGAAATGGGGTGAAACTATAAATTTGTCTGTATCACCAAAACACTGTACTTATTTGAAAATCCTGAAAGGTTGATATATAAACTTTATACATCAATTTGAGAATTGTATTGTGCATTACTGCAGTCAAGACAACTTAACAGTTAGCATTTTAGTAAATAGTTGTTTTGTGATTGGCCGAACCCATAGGGCAGCCATTTTGTAAGCTCAGCATGACCATTTCAAATACACTCTTCCATTTGTAAATATATTCACATGTTCCCTAAAGTGGACTGTCTCTGAAAAATGAAATGCGTTCTAGGCCATCATGCCACATGGCCAGCTGTTTCTGAAAATGAAAGGAGTTTCAAAAATAGATCAATGAATGTTAGTAAGTTGCACTGCAAAGAAAAAAATAAAATAAAAATAACTTATTATCTCTTATTCATTTACAGATGCATATTTAATATTGTATGTTGCATAATAGTGATATTGAAAATAAGGTTAGGTGAAAAAGGAAAACAAAAACACACCTAACTAAGCTATATTAAAACCAGCTGGGTGACAATATGCTTACTACTGCTCCATGTTGAAACTGGGTGGATGGTGTATAGTTGTTCACAAGTGTGCTAATTTAATTTAGTACTTCATGTTAATTAGTGATATACATCTACTGCCAAACCTGTAATTGCACATTTGGAGCAGGCAGCCTGCTAAAAGGGCTTAATCTTTCCTCATGATGAAGTGAAATTAAGGGAAGCTTGTCAGTTTATTTCTGAAATGGCGAAGACTTCAAAATAATGCCACTATTTTAAATATCCCTTTGATTGTTTACAATTTCCTCTTCGGTATTATTTTAGTCCAATTTAAGATTGTATTTTTATGTGTGGATTTGGGTAATTTTAATTCCTTGATTAAATGGCTTCATAGAGACCCTAGTATAGATGTAATGATTGTATTCTCCCATCCCTTTAGATTACATCATTTATTTCACAATATGGCAAACCAGTCCTGATGTGTTGGGTAATATTTCCTGTTCATCCTGCTGAGTAGATTCCTGGACTTCTACTCCAAAGTTTGTGTTATATTTATCCAGTGTAAATAAAGCATATTCCTGAAATCATTAGATTAGACTGGACTGCTGCTTTGGTTTCTTCTATCCTTCATGATAAGAAAATGCAGGTTTTCATAATTTAAATAATGGTTTTTCTAAACCAAAAATGGTTTTTCTAAACCAAAAATAAATTTCTATGACCATGTTTAACATGAAAGATTCCAAGGGCTATACAAAATCTCAAAACATTGTCAATTTCAAAAAACTAGTGATAAGGTAATATTAAGTAATGGAAAAAATATTACACCAGTGAAGTAGTTAGACTAAACTTATTACTACACTTTATTACAAGGACTAGCAATGCAACATTCATTGGCACATAGCACCCACAACATTATGAGATGGAGTTGGTAGTGGCTGCTGTATTTAAGTTATTAGTTTAATCATGTGCTCATTGCAGGAATTCAAATTAAAGTACCCTTACAGCTGCCATTTGAACCACATGTAAGAGATGCACTGGCTTTATTCTGTGTTCTGCACTGTGTAACAAGAGATGACAAGTCTTCTGTGTGACAGCTGTTCATTTGAAATGTAGTAAAATATTTGCATCAGCTTTGTCATAGCAATGGTTATATGACAATATTTTTATCTTTTCAGCAACACATACATTAGTTAGTAAAGAGTGCATAGAGTTGTGAAAGGCAGTGAGGAGAAGAATGAATGGACCTTTTTCTAACACTTATCATTTTATCTCTATCTCTCAATTTCTGTCTCTGTCTCCCTATCTCTTTCTGTATATCTAATATATATCTATATCCGTGGGGTCCTTGGTGCTCTCTGAGATTGACCATTTGCAGACATTTTATTACCAAACTAGATAATGGCATTAGTGCCAGAAGGGAATGGGGTTTGCTCTCATTTTATATACTAGTGGCTTGACTTCAGTGTTGATGGGAGTGATCTTTGTAGTTCCTTGATTAGGCTGCTGTTTGCTTTTGCTTGTTTGTCTGCATTAGTAGTTCCTTGATTGGGGTATTGTTTACTTCTTGACTGTTAGTTTCCTTTTTGGTTTTTTGATATCTCTATCTCTATCTATCTATCTATCTATCTATCTATCTATCTATCTATCTATCTATC
>WNWU01000019.1:23257359-23273116 GCA_012654045.1 Ptyas mucosa | reverse complement strand
ATCTATCTATCTATCTATCTATCTATCTATCTATCTATCTATCTATCCACCCACTTTTAAAATGTCACATTTGAACTTCAGATGTTTTTCTCACCTCCAATCTGCTTAGTTTTGGTTTGGTAATTTTCATATACACATCTTCCAATAGAAAGAATGAAGGAGTTTTTGTGGGCTAAATGGAGTAACATGAGAAACGAACGAAACAGAAATCTTAGAGAATGTCTTTTTAGGCTGTGCTTGTAGAGACTGGATTGAGAGCAACATTTATTTTATTTTTATTTATTTTATTATTCATATTTCTATGCCGCCCACTCTCCGAGGACTTTGAGCGGCTTACACCAAAGACAGTATACTAAATAGCATATTGCCCCCAATAATCTGGGTCCTCATTTTACCCATCTCGGAAGGATGGAAGGCTGAGTCAGCCTTGAGCCGGTGAGATTTGATCCGCTGACCTGCTGAACTAGCAGTCAGCTGAAGTAACTGCAGTACTGCACTCTAACCACTGCGCCACCTCGGCTCATTCACATTCACAGCGATGTTGGTCGATTTTAAAATGACATGATACCTCTGTAGCTTTTAAGTCTAATATCGGAATGTAGCCTGGGGAGTGTTGAAATTTCAATTCCTGGAGAAAGGAGCATCTTCAAACAGTCATTCATGGCTTGGATACTTCTGAATTAGATTATTGTAACACTCTATTCATGGGACTGTCTTCTGACCACTCAGAAGCTACAGGTAGGCAATGATGGTTATACTATGTTAGTGGTATGCATGTATCCCCACTGCTTTGAGGGTTGCCAGCCGGCTTTTGGGTATATTCAAGGAGTTAGTTATCACCTGTAAAGGCCTGCATGGCACATGGCCTGGTACTTGAAGGACTAACCTCTCCATATATTCCTGCCCATGAGGCCTGACAGAGTGGGCAGTCTCCAGGTACCATCAGTTAAGCAGGTCATTTTATGGGACCCAGGAAGTATGTCTTCTTACTGAATGGCTCCAGCCCTCTGGAATTGCATCCATTGTATTCTATTTCCCTGCTTTTTGGCCTTTTGTAAACTGTGTACAACCTGGTTGTTCTCCTAGGCCTTTGGCCAGAATTGGGATTTTGGTTCCTGTTAGGTGTCTTATTTTCCCTATTGATAGGGTTTTTTCCTTCTTTCAGTTTTTATCTGTAACTCACTATGGGCAGCTTCCAACTTGGAATAAATAAATAAATAAATACAGAGGGATTGCTGAGGGAGAATAACATGCACTTAGCTGTAGCCTATTATTGTTTCAACATGATCACATTAATATTTTAGCTTTATACTACATTTTCACCAATTTTAACATTATTTAAATGGGAATTGTTACACTGAAGAATAGTGTATACGTAAGTGCCAGATTGAAGAATAAATAACAGTAGGTACAGTAGAGGCTACATAAATACTGTCACCTATTTTGGCTTGCTTCTGATGATTAACAGAACTAATTTAAGAAAGTCACTGGGACAGATTGAATTAGAATACTGCAAGTGAAAGCATTCTGTGGGGTCTTTGGTGCTCTCTGAACTTGATGGTTTTCTTGCAGATGTTCCGTTACAAAATTAGGTAACATCATCAGTGCCCTAATAATGTTAATTGGTTCAGTAGTGAAATAATTGCAAGAAAACCACCAATCTCAGAAAGCACCAAGGATTCCACAGTCAATCTTGAGCTACAAATAGTCTCTTCTATTGGTGAAAGCATTACTACTACTAATATTAAAATAATAATTACTATTATTTGTAATTAAGCTCTGATTTAGGATGAAAGTAACAACATTAAGTTATATGAATTTTTGATTTTTTAAAAAATTATGTATGAACCTTATTTTATTCTTCAAGGAAAAATGTGTAATTTCTGTATCACAATTCACTGGCTTCTATATATCAGATTTCATCCACATAGGCAATTCTGTTGTCCCATAGGCAACAGGTAAATCAGGAATAATTTTCGTATTAATATGATTACATAGCATTAGCTGATACTCTTGATTTCTCTTTCTACTTCCCCTCCCCAGACCACCTCCACTTAATTTCTTATTGTGATGAGCTAATATGTCTCATTAACCAATTACATGTTAATTTCTTAGCTTAACTTCTTGGCTTATTTTTGCCTGGTTTTATAACCTATTCAAGTTTTCAACCATTCCATTGGCATGAAATGAGCATCTATAACCAAAAGAAAACAAATCAGGAATTGGCCAAGCAATCTATGTATACTTTACTGAACTGCAAGACTGAATATGCTGGATTTCGGCTTTTTCAATTACTTATGGTTCAATACATTTGAGGACCCAGATTGTGGGGGCAATAAGCTGACTTTGTATAAATATACAAAAGTATGAAGGCTATTGCTTAATGCATTCTAAGCTGCCCTGAGTCTCCGGAGAAGGGCGGCATATAAATTAAAAAAAAAGTATAGTAATTTATTTACACTATCATACATTTGAAGAAAGGAACATGGTGGCTTAGTGGCTAAAACATTGAGCTTGTCGATCAAAAGGTCAGCAGTTCAGCGGTTCAAATCCCTAGTCCCGCCTTTTAGGGTTAGCTCCGGTTACTTGTCCCAGCTTCTGCCAACCTAACAGTTTGAAAGCACGTAAAAAATGCAACTAGAAAAATAGGGACCACCTTTGGTGGGAAGGTAACAGTGTTTCCTGCACCTTTGCCATTTAGTCATGCTGGCCACATGACCACGGAGATGTCTTCTGACAGCGCTGGCTCTTTGGCTTTGAAATGGAGATGAGCACTGCCCCCTAGAGTCAGAAACGACTAACACATATGTGTGAGGGGAACCTTTACCTTTACATTTGAAGATTCCTTTAAGATAACTTATATTTTATGCTGTTTGAGGGCTCCAAAATACACTTTGTAATCCAATTTTAGTATGTGGACTGTTGAGGCAAGCACAGATATAATGGATAACTATGGTAATTTTAGGAATAACACATGACAATGAGTGCTGACCTCTGAGGATGGGTACATTTATCAAGCTACTTTGTACTGCATTACACATATTATTACTTTAGATTTCAGTCTTTGGCAGCACCAAAGACAATGCTGTAATAGAGGTATATTTGCTGTAGGAAATTGCCCTGTGCCAGTTATATTTCTCATTTTTACTAAAGAAAAAAGGGAAAAAAAACAACAATTTACACATCTTAGAAATTTGTTAAAGTAGTGTTTATGCAACACTTGATTTTGCTGTACATTTCAGTTGTGCTATAACTAATTAATAACATTATTCTTTCAATGCTTTTTTCTCCAGTGTTCTAATTCCTGTAATACTAAATATCCGTTTCCAAGTGCCATGCACTGAAATAATCTCACAGTAGATACCAATTTTGAGTTCAGATCATTCATAATTCTTAATATTTGTTGCCATCTACATCCGCCTAATCTATTAAGTCTTGTTTTTATTGCCTTATATAGGTAGTCCTGTACTTAGGAGCACAACTGAGCTCATAATTTCTGTTTTTAGGCAAAACATTTGTTAAGTGCATTTGGTCCCATTTTAAGACCTTTCTTGCCATAGCTGTTAAATGAATCACTGCAGTTGTTAAATTAATAACACGATTGTTTAATGAATCTGGCTTCCCCATTGACTTTGCTTGTCAGAAGGTCACAAAAGGTATAACATGACCCTAGGGCACTGCACCATCATAAATATCAATCAGTTACCAAGCATCCAAACTTTGGTCACATGACTTTGATGCTGCACTGATCTTAAATTTGAAAAATGGTCATTAGTCACTTTTTCAGTGCCTTTGTAAATTGGAACAATCATTAAATGAGCTGTTGTAATTTGAGGACTACCTATATTGTGTTTTATATCTATAGTATTCTTTTGGTCTTTGACTCAAAGTTTCATAATTGCATAAATACGAAAAAGATGGCTTCCAGGCCTGACACTTGTTCCATTATTGAAATACTACATGTCTCTTTATGTGTCAGCAGAGAATAGTAGTTCCCTAAGAAGGTATATATAAGGTCAGAACTAAGCTTGCTTTAAATTACCCTAGAAGCTAAATGTGTCAAATAAAGCCAGAGTAGCTGTCAGGATTTTCTTGGAAATCATCTGGAGGAAATATTTCCTACAGCTCTAACATTTAAGGCTGCAAACTAAAATATTTAGAACATGAGCAATGTAGACAGACAATTTGGGAGCAGCTATTACAGCTGTAGTACCAAAGTTTTTATTACAATAGTAGTTGGGGGAGAAGATAGATAAATCCATAAATGCAGAATAATGAAAGAATAATGAATTACATCACTACTACAAATCTGAGAGATGAAGATGGATACTGGTAGTTGTCATTTCTATAGCCTGGAAATCCCTCACTTTTGTGCTATATAGCAAAACCCAAATACAAACATGTGATAGAACAAAGAGCATGGACTAGACAGACATATAGTCCAACTTCATTCCCTCATACTGACCAATTATAGTCTTAATTGGTCTACCTACCAATTTCCTACCTAGCTTTTCCAATTTTTATTCCCCAACAGTTGTTCAGAGGATATTAAGGACACTACTACAGATTAAAGAGATGACTATAACTGAGCAATGTGGGGCTTTTGTAATAGGAAATTAATATTAAAATGCACAGATAATCCTGCCTTTTCAACCAGCTCTTTAATTGCCTACGACTGATTAAACCAATTTATAAGGGCTGGTATGACTATACGCCAAAGTGCACGGCATGTTGTTGCCTTCCCACCAAAATAGTATCTATTTATTTATTTGCATTTGCATGCTTTCAAGCTGCTGGGTTGGCAGGAACTGGGGCAAAAACAGGAGCTCACCCCATTTCATGCAGCTTCGGTATCAAACTGCCAGCCTTCCAGTTGACAAGCCCAGCATCTTAAGTGATAGGCTACCGCACCTCACACTCACTGAAGGACTTGGGGCCAATTATTATTTTGTAGTCTAGTTTTCTTCAATGAGCTGTTGTAAAAAAAACACAGAAGAAAGTGCTGCACATGCCTTCTTAAATTCTGAAGGAAACGGCAGGATATAACTTAAGCAAATAATTTAATAATAACACTAACTTGGCTCAGACATAAACTATCTGATTTTAGGCAGAAACTTTACTATATTCATAAGTAAACATTTTCTTATGAACATATAATTACTACCATATTTTACAATGTTGAAATGTTATGTCATTAAATCTATGGTGCTTTTCTAATCTGTGATATGTGTAAAGGCATATTTTGGAAATTCTCCCTCTAGTGGGCAAATTGTAGCAGTTTTCCATATCATATCCGAATGAAAAACAAAGATAAAATATTGGCATATAACAAAAAAAAATCTGTAGTTGCTAGGACCATCCAGTTGCTGGGAGGTAGGAGGCATATACATTTAATATATTATTATTTATTAGTATAATCAACAGAAAAGTGCATAACTTTAGTATATGTGGTGTAGGTTTTTTTCTTCACTGTTTTCACTTTGGGACTTTCTCCTGTGGGACACAGAATGTTAAGGGATTGAGTTACTTGCTGTGCATAGATAACTGTTTTGTTTAAAAAGATGGAAATTTGTACTTTTTTCTAAGAATAAGTAGCTTTGATAGAAAGCTGGAAAGGCCAATTATGTTGCCCATATGCTGGCCACTATTGCCTTTCCAATTCACTATATAAATCTGCAATCATCAGGTAGATACTCATTGACCATGGATAATATGACAAGAGAAGAACTTCTTCTAATGCAGTTCCTCCAGAATTCATGTGTTACTTTTTAACTTGCAACTGAAATGATAGACAGAACAATTCCACTTTTGGAACTAAAGAAAAAATCTGGAGGCAAGTGGTTTAAAATTATTAGAAACAAGCCGTCTGTGTTCCTCAGCAACCAAGATCTACCCATTCTTGATCCAAAATAAAATGTGATTTTCTGTGCTTTATTTTTCACCAACAATTTTAAGGAGAAAACAATCCAATTTTAACTTTTGGTTTATAATTGATTCTTTTGCAATTTGAGTTATAATATTTCTGAAGTTGTATGATATATGTAAATATTACTTTTAAAAAGGAATGGGATTCATGCAAAGGAAAGTGAGTCGGCCTATCAGTTTGTTAAAAAATACAGCTATTTTCTCTTCATTTGTTTTGCTCTTGCTTGATGATAATAGCAGAACATCATCAAGTAAAGCTGAAGGATTTTGGCCATGTTTATATTATTTGAAGCCTAATCTTGGGGTTTTTTTTGTGTTTTGGTTTAGAATGATTTGTTATTCCATAAAATATATGGAACCCTTGTTTTCTTTTACAAAATAAAGTATATTTTGTAACCCTTGTGTTACAAAAGGGTTGCAGAAGGTTCAATATTCCCTTAAGGTGTTTTATAAGCAGAAATTAATATAATATGTGATAGGGTGGAAGATAGTCTAAAAACAAATAATATGCATGATAAGGTTAAGAGATACAGAAGAAGAGGAAGACAATAAATAAGATGGATGAATGAAATAAAAGAATAATAGAATATCATTAGAAAAATAAAAGTTGTTGCTGGTGACATGCCAAGATGGCTTCAGCAATCACCAGGAGTCAACCCTCGTTTGTTGGCATCTGATCAACTTATTATGTTCCTACAGTTCAGTTCAACATGAAAAACTATTGTTTGGTTACTGGTTTTTAGCAACAAAACCTCTCAACTGACCCATAAATAATTTTGTCTGCTTTCATAGTGTACTGGCTGCTCATTAAAATTATCTTACCAAAAAGATGCAATTTGACAAAAGGATTAAGTGGGCCACGCAGTTGCTCCTCAACCCATTGAAGGCACTCTAGAATGCTGACGTTCATCTGGATTTTTAATTGGAAAACACCCAGCCACCCTATACTTCAGTTTTCAACTTCAGCACCACAGACCCCTGGACAGCGATATCCATTTATTGGCGTGTTGCAGCTTAAATCAGAGAAAGTTGAAAGGAGGTAGGATCAGAAAGAAGATCTTTCCGCGCTGGCGTAACTCAGTTGCTCTGATTAGTCTTTTCCTCGAGGCAGGCCAATACAACACAATTGCAGTGGATCCCAGAACAGAGTCATTAGATCGCTGCGTGAGCGCGTTGGGGTGGGGGAGAGCATGGGGATTGTAAGCAAGTCGCGCCAGCTTGCTGACTTCCCGACTAGCTGCTGACTCCAACCTCCCAGTCTGCGGGAGAAGCTGGTTAAGGGGGATGTCTAGATATCATCTGGCATCTTTCGAGAAAAGAAAGGCTATATCCACCATATACAGAACAGTAGACATTCTAGCTCTCTAGACCAAGAATCCCAATCTTCGGGAATATGACAGTGTTGCACAATTCGTTCATTTGAGTCATGCGTCAGAATGGTAAGTAGCGATTGCTCTGCGACCACCACCATCACTCCCCGGGGGGTTTATTTCTATTTGGAGAGGGACTCTAAGGATGAGAGGAAGAGGAGAGCCATAGGCTTTATGCCGATATATCATATGCCCGTTCAGTTCTGTTACCTTTCTAGGAGAGAAGGACGGGTGGAAACTCGATCCCCACAGCTGTCACTCCAGAACAGCTTTATTAACTTTAGAGGGAATGCTTTCGGACCAATTTCTTTGAAGCATCCTAAACTGATGCCGCTTTGTCAGTGCTATCTCCGTTTAATTGGTTTGCGATCCCATTCCAGTGGGCTCCGGAGGGGCTGATGCAGAGTTGTTCCTCCCAGCCACCCCACTTCAGCCCAATCTCCAATAAAGTCGGAGGAATGCTGCTGATGTCAAAGAGAAGGCGTGGGGTCAACCTTTTTAGATTTAGGAGAGAGCAAATATAAGTACTACGAGTAGTAGAAGCGTCGAGTCGAAGTCAAAGAAATACTCCCCATTCTTCTTGGAGATGACATTTTGCTTCCCTCCCCCCCGCCCCCCCCCCCCCCCCCCCCCGTTAGAAGGTTGTGTTCGCTGTCCTAGTTGGTCAAATTCCGAGTTGATCAAATTCCGAGTAGGTGGAATAGCTACAGCAGGGAAATTATTTGTTCGGCATGCTGCTCCCGATGTTAGCCTGGGTTGGGGGCTATACGGTTAACGTCTCTGAAAGATAGTAGCTGTGCCGTGGGACGTTGGATACTAAAGCCGAATTCCTAAACACAGCTTTACGTGAGCTCGCAGCTGGTTGAAATTCTTGGCATTAGAGCGTCGTTCCTCCGAGCGTTTAATATTTTGATCTCCTCCTCGGGGACGGCGATGGAGAAGCGCAAATAAGCAAGCGTGGTGGAAATAATCGTTTCCCTTTTCTCATTACGTGTCAAGGTTATAAAGTCTGAGAAGGGCTGGCGCTGAGGTTTAAGACTTTTAGCTATCTCTAGAGGGCCTCCATGGTATTAAGGAGCATATTTACCTATCCATCTTTAAAACAGCAACAAAAGGAGGAGCTCATTTCAGGATAAAGTACTTGATTGGATACCTGGTGTCTTTCAGACCTTTTAAATTACAATTCTCTCCAGAAAGCTTTCTTCGGGATAAAAGAGATTGTCGTCTAACTCATCTGAATGGCTCTGTATCTCTGGGATATTGTGATCAGATACTTTTTATATGAATCATATAAGAGGTGGACAATTTGAATGATAAAAGCTGGGTTGATCTTGTATGTCTGATACTTAGTGTTTTCTAATTAAAAAAAATAATACTAAGGAGCCAGATAGATGTACAGATAATCTGTTACTAATCCATGAAAAATGAACAGTAAGAGGACAGGAGCAAAAGCTACTGAGGGATTGAAATTGTAGAATGAACCTACACTGATTCATTCAACTAGCTGAAAGAATCTATACCTAAAATCAAGTAATATTCTGTAAATTGTGCTACCAATAATATAAAACTTTATATTTTCTATTATGACTTCTTATAAGATGAATTTTGTTTCCAAACCAAACAACCCTGCCAGCCAACAGATCACAATATAATTAGATAGGACAAGTATTTCAAATATTCCCTCTGGATCAATGGAGCAAAAGCTTATTTATTTATTTATTTATTTATTCATTCATTCATTCATTCATTCATTCATTTATTTATTTATTTTACAGTGGCCTACAAATGGCTTTAAGGGTTTTTCTTTATATCCCTCTATTTTTGATATCAAAATTGTAGAAATACTACAATTAAATATCTCTATTAAAACAGAACAACTTGCCGTTTTAAAAGGATGAGTCTAAGATATACTGGGATTTATTTATGTAAATATGTACTTATGTAAATATGTACTGCTTTTTATTATTAAGATTTAAAATGGCAGTTTATTTTTCACGTGCTACTTGCTTATATTCTATATGCTAGATAATTTGAGACTTTAAACCTAATGGTCTTTCCTTAATGTTCTTCCTCTTTCTGTCCCACTGTTCTTTTAAATGGGAATATATAGCATTATTTTCTCTCCAAAGCACAGTAGTCTAGCTCAGCTCTACCATTCTAATGCTTGTACTAACAGCTGCAAAATAAAGCTTGTTTAAAAGGAATTCTTGAATTATAACTGACAGAGCTGTATATGAAATTTAGTGTAAATGTAATTATATTAAGAATTATGTGCAATTATATCTAAGAAACAAAGATTTTAATTCATGGTATAATTGCCACAATGACGTCTTGAAGTTAAGAAGCACAGATGCTGTAATGATCCTAATTTAAAATTGATTTTCCCATTATTTTAAAAATCAAATGCTATGTGCCTTCAACTAAATATGTTCACTTGTAAAATTGAAATAAAATTGAAAAAGTAAAATTTGTACCTTTTTCTATTTCACAAGTTATTATCAGGACCAAAATGGAGCTAGAATTAGTAATATCATAGGGTGATAATTTTAAAACAAAATAGGATTATTATTTACTTTATTCATTAAACATGAAACTCTGAACATTCAAAAATGCATCACAAATACCATTGACTGGTGTTAATGGTTGATATGGGTTGCTGCCAGCATCCTAAGTAGCAACCAAGTACCTTCTTAAGATGTATGATTGTTGTGGCCCGCCAGCGGCCTGCATGGATTGTAGCTGATCCCGACAACGAGGAAGCTGGTGTGGTGTCACCTATACCGCCGGCGCTCGAGTCGGACAGTGAGGAGGCTGAAGAAGATGTTGTGCCAGAGGCAGAGATTCAGCCAGGGCCTTCAGAATCTCCAGAGGGTCCTTCAAATGAAGAAGATGAAGTGGAGGAGCCTCTTCTTGATGCACTAGCACGCAGAGCTGCCAAAAGGCAGGAGTGGTTACTCAGGAGGAGGTCTCCTCGAGAATAAAGCTTGGGGCTAATTGGCCACTCCCTTAGCCTATTTAAGTTTGCACATAGCTTGTAAACATTGCAGGAAACAATGCATGTTTGCTTGATGATCATTGAAATCTGGATTTTCTTTGCAAACCTTGCTTCTGGGCTTTTTGCCAACTCTCGTAAGACTTTATCTTTCTGTGGAATTTCTGGCAGGTTGTTAAGGATGTTTTAGTTAACAGCATTTAGCATTTGTAAAAAACTACATTTGGAAATAAATTGAGTTTGGTTTATAGTTTGTGTGTGCTGCATGCTCTGGGATCCATAGTTGGGGCAGAACAACGATGTTCCAAGTAGCACAGTTTTTTGCAGTTCCGCTGGTGTTATTGCAGGAAGCTGCAATTTGTTGATGTATCTTATAAAATTCTTGGATTTTTATTTTATAAGATGATGATGATGATGATGATTTGACTAATTCCTTTTCTTTTTTACACTAATTTTACTAAAAATTACAAAGATAAAACTAATACAAAAAAAAGAATATAGTCAACAAAAAAGAAATGCACAAAGACTTTCTCCTTCATCAAAACAATTATTTGACCAACTCCTTTTCAGTTGTATATAGTATTCAATACTTTGTTTTGAGAAATCTAATGTAATACTTTGCAACAAGCTTACCAGTTCATAATCTATCTATGTTTGGTATTACCTTTTAAGTGCTAAATAGTTCAATACTTGAAGGATTGTGATTTTTGGATTAATGTGACGTTTTATAAGATCTACTGAAAAAGTTGTTCCATGTGCTGTGCCTGTGCTGAGCTATGGCTAGCAAAAATAAGCAGATGAAGAAAAACAATAAACAAACCCAGGCCTGGCAATATACAAGATCCATGGGAAACTGTTCCTTTAGACAAAACTAGTTGGAATGATATAGTCACATAAACTGACTTCATATTAAGCTTCTAATCTGGCACTAACATCAACTCCACATAGAGTCCTTTATTATAACTCAGCCTATAATAGAAATTCTTGCCATTCTCCAGTGAAGTGTTAAATTGAAGACATTTCCCATTTTACAGTAAACACATTCATGCAAGATATGACGCCTTTATTGGTAGGCATTTTTAATAATCCCACTTAACACTGTTTTCCTACTGTCAACAATGTTTGTGCAGTATATAATTTGCCTCTAAACAAAAATATGCCTTGAAATGATCACAGTATCAAAGAGTGGTCAAACTGCACCCTGATACTTGCAATGAATTCTTGAAGATAGAGCCACAGCTCAGCCTAATCAGCTTATTATTTTTCTTTATAAACTTCTGATTTCTAAGGTTCAGTGTACTTGTTCAGATGACTGAGGATTAGTCTAATGACTCTGAGTCACTGTCTCCCAAAACAGCCTTCTATACATAACAGTACATCCACTTTCACCCCAAATAGCAGCAGACAATACTATCTGGGTGAAACCATGTGACAAAATGCTGATAAAGAAAACATTTCAGTGATAGTAGTATTAATAATAATTATACATTAAATCCATATGCTCTCTGAATTGTAGCAATTATGTGTGGTCTATAATTGCTGAAAGGTTTAAAAACAAAGAACAATAAAAATAAAAAGCGCTATCTAACAAAATGAAATTCAACAGTGAAAAAAGCAAGGTTCTACATTTAGGGAAGAAAAACAAAATGCACAGGTACCGTATATGTGGTACCTTGCTCAATAGTAGTAACTGTGAGAGGGATCTTGGAGTCCTAGTGGACAAGCATTTAAATATGAGCCAACAGTGTGCAGCAGCTGCCAAAAAAGCCAATACAGTTCTGGCTGCATAAACAGAGGGATAGAATCAAGATCACGTGAAGTGTTAATACCACTTTATAATGCCTTGGTAAGGCCACACTTGGAATATTGCATCCAGTTTTGGTCGCCACGATGTAAAAAAGATGTTGAGACTCTATAAAGAGTGCAGAGAAGAGCAACAAAGATGATTAGGGGACTGCAGGCTAAAACATATAAAGAACTGTTGCAGGAACTGGGTATGTCTAGTTTAATGAAGAGAAGGACTAGGCAAGACATGATAGCAGTATTCCAATATTTCAGGTGTTGCCACAAAGAAGAGGGAGTCAAACTATTCTTCCAAGCACTTGAGGGTAGAACAAGAAGCAATAGGTGGAAACTAATCAAGGAGAGAATCAATTTAGAACTAAGAATAAATTTCCTGACAGTTAGAACAATTAATAAGTGGAACAACTTGCCTGCAGAAGTTGTGAATGCCCCAACATTGGAAATTTTTAAGAAGATGTTGGATAACCACTTGTCTGAAGTGGTGTAGGGTTTCCTGCCTGGACACAGGGTTGGACTAGAAGACCTCCAAGGTCCCTTCCAACTCTGTTGTTCTATTCTATTCTATTCTATTCTATTCTATTCTATTCTATTCTATTCTATTCTATTCTATTCTATTCTATTCTATTCTATTCTATTCCATTCCATTCCATTCCATTCCATTCCATTCCATTCCATTCCATTCCATTCCATTCCATTCCATAAGCACAAAAACACAAAAGATCAACATTGGCTAAGAAAACAAACTCAGAGGAGAAAAGAAAGATAGGAAGGAAGGAAGAAAGAAAGAGAAAGAGGAAGGAAGGAAGGAAGGAAGGAAGGAAGGAAGGAAGGAAGGAAGGAAGGAAGGAAAGAAAGAAAGAAAGAAAGAAGGGAAGGGAAGGGAAGGGAAGGGGTGTCAGTTGTCTTTTCCAAATCCTGGGTGGAAAGCCAGGTCTTTAGGGCCTTTCAAAATACCAGTAGAATGGAAGACCTTCACATTTCAGAGGGAACCTGATTCCAGAAGACAGATGCTGCTACAGAGAAGGTGTACTTTGGGGCTACAGAAAGGTAGAATTGTTTTGTTGAAGAAATCCAATATTGCCAGATCAAGCCAGCTGGACAGGTAGTATGAAAAATAGGAGATCCAACAAGTCGCTAAACCTGTGCCATGTAGAGGTTTATAGGTAGTAACTAGCATCTTGACTTGCATCTGAAGCAAACTGGCAACTGTGCAGTTTGTAAAGCAGATATGTTATATCAGCTTATTGAGATATGCCCATTACTGCTTCCACTGCTGCATTCTGGATCTGTTGAAATTTTTGGGTGGCTTTCAAAGGCAGCCCCATGTAGAGTGCATTGGAATAGCAAAGTCGTGAAGTATAAAATCTTTTATATATGTTCACTTAAGAAATGTTTGCAAAGATTGCATAATAGGCATATAATCACTTTATACATTGGTACAGAAACAATAAGATACAAAAATATACAGTACATAGTAGCTGAGACAAGCACTAGATGATTCATCAGCTCTTTATTCAACACAGCCTTGGTTAGAAAAATGTAAAGAGGCTTCGGTTTACTGTTATCTGGAAATCAGCCAAGAGGGCAAGACATATTTTAGAAAATAATAGCAATAGCAATAGCACTTAGACTTAGACCGCTTCATAGTGCTTCACAGCCCTCTCTAAGTGTTTTACAGAGTTAGCATATTGCCCCCAACAATCTTTACATACTTTACATAAATGACCTTTGTGATCATATTAAAAGCAACTGTGTTCTCTTCACTGATGATATTAAACTATTCAACACCAGCGACAATGCAACTACCCTTCAAAAAGACCTTGATTATCTGTCAGATTGGTCTAACAAGTGGCAACTTAAAATTTCAACAAATAAATGCTCTGTCTTGCACATTGGCAAAAAAAAAAAAAAATCAAAACATAAAATACAAATTAGATGGACATGACCTTGTAGGTGACCCTCCTTCTGTCAAGGACTTGGAGTACTCATTTCTAAAGATCTAAGTGCCAGAGCCCACTGTAACAAAATTGCCAAACAGGCATTAAGAGTTGTTAACCTAATCTTGGGTAGCTTCTTCTCTGGTAATATTGTATTTCTAACTAGAGCATACAAAACATTTACTAGACCAATTCTTGAATACAGCTCATCTGTCTGGAACCCACACTGCATATCGGACATAAATAAAATTGAGAGAGTTTATTGATACAACTTTTACCAATGAAAAATAAATATGGGAGAAATAGCCACCTTGGTTACAGAGAATGGAGAATGTAGCAAAATATTTATTGAAGATAACCTACTGAGAAAAGCTATTATTAATGTTTATTTTGGTGTTTTAATCCACTGGAATGGCTTTGTTTATAAATGTTAATAACTTTTCCATAGCAATTCAACTACATTAAAAGATCCAGGTATAGGGTTTGTAAAGAAATGTAATACAAATGTAAGAATTATTGAGAATCATATAGTACCATATTAATTCTCTTTCTCTATGTTTCTTACTTCTGTTTCTACAGTATGGATTTATAAACACATGCCTAAAGTCTCTGGTGGTTGAAAAGTATGGTGAAGAAATATGGGAAAATTTAAGGTAAGTTATCCCTAGAAAAATTATTCAGAAAGTTCAAACGTTGGAAATTGCTTAAAGCCATTATAATAAGGTATATCAAATCCTTTGACAAAGTCTAACAGATTTATTAGACTCAGGGAATTATAAAATGGGGCTTGACAGATTATGCAGTAATTAATCTATTATTAATATGGCTGAGCCAAGCTTTGATGGGGACCTTTGATAAAATTTTGAATAAAGTGCTCTTCTGAAGAGAAATGCTGAACTTTGTTACCCTTTGAAGCACTAGATTGGACTGTTTCAATTCAGAAGCAGCCCTCCCCCAACCCAACTCTTTTTCAACCCAATCAAAGGGTACCGCTAAAACTAATGCTCCTGCCTTGTTGCTTTGATTCAAGGCACCCAAGGCAGAGCAATTCAGTTTTGCAAACTAAAGCAAGACCCACCATGACAGTATGATCTGAGGCAAGGCCTTGATGCAAAACAGAGTCGCTTCCAAAAGACCTACTTGATAAGAAGAGTTTTCTGGGTCTCATGGTCAATCTTCAAATGGTAAACTCTGCTGCTCTATGGTAATTGAGGATAGGTAAGAGAAAAGGAAAAGTTACAGTATGCCACATGGCTGCCACTACTACAACAACAGTAGGCCTGAGACCAATGTGGCTCTCCCATTGCTGTCTCTGCCACCCTAAATATCTTCTCTTGACCATTGTGCAAGGAGAATCTGTTCTCCCTCTGCCTCCCAGAATACAAGGCATATATTCCTCAATCCCATCTGACTTCAGACTCCTTTAAAAAAATCCAGTGCCATACTTTGGTTATGGGGATTTTCCGATATCTCTTTGCAACCATTTAGTGATTGTTTGGATTTTTTCAGCCCAGACATGCTATGTCTACTGTATTTTCTCACCCCACACCCTTTACAAGCAGAAATAAGCTAAAGAGTGATAATGTAAGCTACAACGATCAAGGAAGTCACCTGAACTTCTGAAGACATTGCTTTTAGCTGCTGCAAAATGGCTAATTTTGAAATAGCATCATTTTCCTCCCTTTTCTTTCTTTCTTTCTTTCTTTCTTTCTTTCTTTCTTTCTTTCTTT
>WNWU01000019.1:23214189-23255087 GCA_012654045.1 Ptyas mucosa | reverse complement strand
ATAAATAAATAAATAAATAAATAAATAAATAAATAAATAAATAAATATAATGCTGTATATTAGTGTACATTGCCTATGTTTAATATAATGCTGTATGTAGTACTGTATATTGCCTGTGTTGTTATACTGCTGAACAAAGAAGATAGAATTAGTACTTGCAATATAAAAATCAATATATATATATTAAATTTGCTCGAATACTATCAGTCTGATAAATACTATCAGTCACATTTTTCTTTGATTAAGTATTTATAACTTTTGTACTTCCATGTTAATCAAGACATAGGTTTGTTTCTTCCCAAAATGATTGGAAAGTATGGCTTCTACTTTTGTCATTAGATTTGAAAACTTAACTCCTTAATTTTATACACACACACACACACACACACACACACACACACACTGAGATTTGTTTGTTTTGTCTTTTTGCTATAGAGTCCAAACTGGAGTACAGGATACCTTTTTTACTTTTGAAGTTTATAAAGATGAGATCACAATGCAACTTATTGACAAGGCATGCCAAATGTTAGGTATGTATCATTATGAGCTAATGCCAAGAACCAGGCGTTATTGATCATCATCGTCAACATCATCACTGTTGCCACCACTAACACCATTATCATCTTCTTGATCCCTGTGTAGAAGTATTTTTTTAATGTATCTTCCCATTTACCCTATTGTAGCCCCTGACCATTGTTACAAGCTGTCATTTTTTTCCCACATTACAATGCAATATGTTTTCACTGCAGGCAAATTGAGGCTTTGCAGCAAAGAAGCTTCTTCTGATGTCAGATATGGAGAAATTGTGACAAACAACTGAACATAGAGCACATAGATTGAAATGAAAATCTCTCTCCCTCCCTCTTTCCCTCCCTTCCTCCTCCATGTGTGTGTGTGTGTGTGTGTGTGTGTGTGTATTTGTGTGTGTATGGCATATCCAATTGGCATAGCATGCTCCCTGCATGTTTTCAATGTCTGGAGATCAAAAAAAGTAAATTATGGATGTGCATCAAACTGCTTCTGAAGAATTGGGGGACAATATTGGTGGTGATATGGAAGTGTTCTGAATTAACCTGAATTAACTGGTTTCTAATCTTGAAATGTGAACATGTAATATTGTAATATATATTTATTTTCTTAGATGTTTCCCCAGATATGGTCCTAAAACAGTTTGGAGAATATTTCTTTGAATTCTGTAAACAGTCAGGTTATGACCATATGCTGAGAACGCTGGGAGGAAATCTGTATGAATTTATAGAGAACCTGGATGCATTACACAGTTACCTCAGTCTGTCTTACCAGGCAAGTGGAAATGAATTCTATAAGAGTAGAAGAGAAATCTGATTCTTCCTTATGAATTCACTCATCTTCTCAATAATAAGATAGGGAAATTATGATGTATATGTGTGTGTGTATATGTGTGTAGGTGATAGGTGTCTGTGGGCATATACATACATGTATTTTATGAGTTCTGTTGATTTACTTGGTTGATAAAATCTGATTCCCATTTTAAATATGCAGGTTTTTATCAAATCAAATTGTTTTCATCAGACAACCGGCAATAATATTTTTTTTATTATTGTGATCTTACTATCATCAGAATCCAGGCACTTCTGTTGTAATCCTAAGAAAGGTTTATCTTTGGAGATTCTATCTGGATTCGGGAAACATCAGTGAGATACTACAGTCTCCCTCACTTTCCATTAAATGCCAGCTTCAGATGATAGATTTTTCCTAAGAGTGCAACAGACAGGAAAACCTAAAATTCCCACAATGCATAAAGACTTTCTAGCTGATGATGTTTATCAAAAGGAAATCTGTATGACAAGTAGCAAGTTGTTTGACAAAAAGAATAGAAAGACTTAGTTATAGAATCCCTGCTGCACTTCCACCCCTGGGGCTCACAATTAAAAAAAATAATTGTAGTATGCAGTAGGAAAGAGAGCCTCTAGAAGTCGGTATGTGATAGTTGATTAGATGAAAATTAATCTGATGTATTATACAGATGATGGACATATCGAAAGATGTTGTAATGTTCCACACTGCTACCAGTATCAGGGAGCAGATTTCTGAGCCTCAAAATGAGCAATAATTGCAACATTTCTTTTACTGTGATACCAGTTATTAAAATATGCATGTGGGACACCATGGAGGAATGGTTGGTGAATTGACAAAACCTGCTAAAATGAACAAGATAACTTATTTGATGAGAAAAAGGACAATTCCTACATTTATTAGTGATTTGGAAATACCTTATGGACATTTTATGTAAAAATGAAAAAAAAATGAACTTGTGATTTATGGTTTTGCTCATTGGACAGGATATATTATAGAAAGAAGAGAATCATGATGTAACTTTTAAAAGAGAGGTTAAAAAACATCTCTTAAAAGAGGTTTAAAAATAATCAACTGCAATAATACACAAGCACACAATAGATACAAACTCAATGTAAACCACTCCAAACTCGATTGCAGAAAATATGACTTCAGCAACAGAGTGGTCAATGCTTGGAATGTACTACCTGACTCGGTTGTTACATCCTCAAAGCCCCACAGCTTCAACCTTAAACTGTCTACTGTGGACCTCACCCCATTCCTAAGAGGTCCGTAAAGGGGGGGGAGGTGCATAAGCACACCAGTGTGCCTTCGGTCCCTGTCCTACTGTCTCCATTTATTTGTACCCATTTCCTGTATTCATATCTATGTTTATACTTATTACTGTTATCTCATACATGTTTGATAAACTAACTAAATAAAAATAAATAAAATATAATTGTACCTATAATTGTTCTGAAGAAGCCACTTCTTTATATCTTTATACCTTTCTCTGCAGCAAGTGTAATATTATTCCTTTTGAGTATTTTTCAGGAGATGAACGCTCCTTCCTTTAGGGTAGAAAAGAATGAAGATGGGTCAATGTATTTGCATTATTATTCAGACAGAAGGGGCTTATGCCACATTGTTCCAGGTAAGATGCTATATGTGCGTGTGTTTTATATGGACTTTGAAATGCTGAAGTTTTAATCAACAACGATTATGTTAATGTTTGTGTACTTTCCTTTTGATAACTATTTAGCCAACTAGCTAGCTAGATATGTTAAGTTCAAATTTCAACGATCACAAAATTTCCTGCTCTTGTAGCAGACCATCAGATCTGTTTAACATAAGATAATGATGGTGGCATTTAGCATCCTCATTGAACAATTCTCTCCTTTGGGAGATTTGTATGGAAACAACATGACACAGGATTAAACATTTATTACTGGTAAACTATAAAAGCTTTTATTTTATTGTATTTTGAATTGTATTCTGAATTTTTTTTATTTCTTTAGAATTATTATTCTATATTTTTTTTGCCTTGGAAAAGTGTTGAAGGGGCAGATGAAGATGATAACAACAATAGCCAAATAATTAATGGATTAATGGATATTTTTAAAAATATTACATTTCCTCTCATTTTTCTGAGTTCATGATTTCTCATTCCAATTTATTCTACTACCACCAGTCTGAGGGATAGAGATTGAACCGAAGTAACCTAATGAGCACCAGAGCTCTATGATTTTGAACCAATGAAACCTATATTTGTTTGAAATAAAATCTGTTTATTAAGGCTGACAATTGAGATTGTAGTTGTTGGCGGACTCACTGTGTAAGGAAACAAACATTGCTTGAGTGCTTGAGTAAATATGCTAAAGATAATATTACATAAGCATGTGTAATATCACCTGGATTTTTTTTCTCTTTGGACTCAGGAATCATTGGTGCAGCAGCTTTGGATTTTTTCAATACTGAAATTTCAATGGAAATTGTCAATCAGACAGAAGAAGAAGAAAGAACAGGAAAAAAAGAACACATTGTATTTCTTGTAACACAAAAACCTGTATTTTCCTACAAAAGAAGAAACAAGTTCTCTTCTTCACATTACCTTCCAAATTCTGGAGCTCAGGCAGAAAGAAGATTGAATAAAGAGGTATTATAATGCATTTTTTTGGGAATGGTGTGGTAGCCTAATGGTGAAGACATTCACCTCCCACTCTGAAGGTTGACAGTTCAATCCTAGCCACGAGCAGATCTTTCTCTCTCAGGAGAGAATATGAACTGCAAGCTCCATCTAGGTTTTAGGAAAGACATCTGGCCAGTAAACACCTCAGCTCCATTCCAGTCGCCTTGACTCTAAGGGATTAGAGGGTCAAAATTAAGGGGTTACATGCTCATAAAAAAATAATGATTTTTTGTGCAGAAATGTCAATGTATATGTGTGTGTATTGGGGTGGGTTATACAAAAGCTTCAATTTATACATGCCAACTCTGAAAAATGTACTTGTAATAATGTTGGCATTTGGACAGGAGCAGGGGTATCTGCAGTATATAGTAGAGCTGAATGATCAAATGCACATGCTTACAAATCTGAAGGTATACATGGATAAGTACATCTAAAAGTGCTTCAATTTTTTGAAATAATGAGGCATATTTGTACTTATTTTTAGTCGTTACAAATATGAAGCACAACATTTTAAACTGTAATTCTGGTCGCAATTACATTTATTCTTTTGTTAGGAAATAGTTTATTTCTTAGTTTAAAAATGAGTTTAAAAATATGTTTTGTGATTGCTTTTGATATATCCCACAGGAACTTGAAAGAACCATGAATAAGATCAGAGATAAAACAAGTGTCAAAAGGAGCCACTGGGAAACAATCAGAGGAATTGTGACAATTGGAAAAGGTAAATGGGTTAGCTATAATGTCAGTTGTTTTTTTTAATGGAAAAGGTAAAGGTTACTCTGTCAGTTATGTCCAACTCTAGGAAGCTGGTTTCTTGACCGAGGGAGCCAGTGTTATCCAAAGACAATTTCCATGATCATGTGACCAGCATGGCTATATGCCAAAGGTGCACTGAATGCTGTTGCCTTCCCACCAAAGTGGTACCTATTAATCTACTTGCATTTGCATGCTTTCAAACTGCTAGGTTGGCAGGAGCTGGCACAAGTAATACCCTTGAACCCAGTCTGTCAGGTTTCCAGTTTTCATTAAAAAACTACAAATTGAAAGCATTTTACAGAGAAACCCATCACTGATCCCGAATTCTGATTATATAATCAATCTATTTTATTTTTAAAATATGAATTGTTGGTAGTACAAGCCCAATAAGGCAGGAGATGAGATGTTATATATTTAAAAAATAAATGACATGACTCCTGATGTGCAAAGAGGGATGTACTGCATGTTGATTTTTTACAGGCTCTTAGTCTTCCATTTCAACCAAATTATGTATGTTTTTCTTTTAATGCTCCAATTCAAAACTAATGTTAGAATAAATAGTATTTCAGTATTTCAGTGCTTGAAGCTGTACCATATTCATAGATATATATATATATATAAAATCCCCATCAACAGACACGAGCTCTTGAAAGATAGGAATGACTAGAATAATGAATATTTATATATAAACAACAAGCACTAAGGTGCTCCTGAGTCTGTCAATGACTTAAAATGACAATGAAAATATCTCTTTTTCATATTACAGGTCGACTTCTTAAAGGATTTGATCCTGTCTATCCCAGGACTCTCTGGATTGACCCAAAGACATTTTGCATTGGGCTTCCCTTCCATATTGTTTTTGATGAACTGGTAAGAAAATCAACATTGGATTGTTTTGAGGTGCATGTATGACTTTCCATAAATAAGTAGGATTTGCTCCCATATAAATGGTTGACATAGATTTGGGAACCAGGGAAGAAGGTACAACTCTATTAATGTATTACAGATGGATGCTACATTTGTGATCTATTATCTATCTGTCTGTCTGTCTGTTCATCATCCCTCCCTCCCTCCCTCCCTCCATCCGCCCATCCATCCATCCTTTATCTATATTATTTATTACTGAGGACTAAAGCTTGTTTACAAGATTAATTATTCTGGAATAATAATCCCTATCCATTCAGCCCATTTATACTTGTGTTGCCAAATTATCCACTAGAGTGCATGCATGCATACATACTTACATACATGTGTGTCAAGTTTACATTTTCCCACACTAACGCAACTTAATAGTTATGCTTAACATGATGATGTGGTCTTGGAGAATGAAAGATAAAGGATGAAGAAAGGTTAAGAAAACTGTTATAGAATGAAAGAAGGATTAAGAAAACAGGTGTAGAGCTATTTTCATTATAAGAATATATGAGTAAGCAGGCTGGATCCCTTAAATTCAAAGTTGGCAGACTTTTTTCACACAGTAATAAACCAAGCAGCCGATTCAAAACAGGGAGAACAGATTCAAACAAATCTAATATCACAATAGAGAAAATATGCTTATCTGCACAAATTATCTATAGCACACAGTATCCTAAAAACAGCAATGGTAATTTTTTTAAATATATGCACAGAAGGGCATTAGACATGCATAACAAAGTATAAAGACATCAATATATTACACGCATCCCAACATCCTCAAATGAACGAGTCAGTCATGCATTTGCTTTATGATGTTTGATGCAAGTACATATATTGCATCATTACTATGATGATGTCATGATGAACCTGTTATTTGCTTCATGCTTGCCTGCCCTGCAATTGACTCTGGAAGAAGCCCTGCGCAAACATCTTTCGTTCTGCCTGCTGCTAGGCAACTTGCATATAGAGCAGCTAATTAGGTCTGCCCACTGGCTCATCCCTTCTGTAGGGATTCAAGGAAGAAATGAGTCCTTTGGTTGTAGATATATTGGATGTAATGATGAAGATGGCAATGATAACACTGATAATACAATCCAGCAGTTTTGGACAATTTATCTAATTAATAACAATTATAGAAAGCTACATGTAATGTTTATAAAATGAAATTCTATTGACAGTGGAATAAAAATAGGGAAAGTATAAGCAAGAATCCTGTTTTGTTTTCTTTTTAAAGCTTAGAGTGAAACAAGCTGGGGTTAGCATTCAAAAGATTGTGCCTGGCCTTCAAACACTGGGCATCCGTCTCAATCAGTACTTCACTATTGTACGCCCTGAAGTGAAATTTACCATCTCCAGTGTTCAAAGATTTATCAACAGCCAATTTGTTTTCCGGACCAAGAGAGAAATGATGCCAGACTCTTGGAAGCAGCGTCCTATGTTAGAACTAAGAGGTAGTTTTCCCATTTCTCAATAGCTATTAGGCAATAACACTGAAGAGATAACTATGTCATGGGAAAAAAACGATTTCTCTCTAAAGTTACTCTTCTGTTTCCATAGGCTGAATTGCTTCATTATAAATGGTAGAGGCTTCTCCATAAAATATAAAATCTTTGATTGCCTTCCCAGTAGATGGGCTGTGGTTTTTTGTGTGTCCTGGGTGGGTCAGAAAGGAATCAGATTGGGAAGAATATAATATATTCAATATTTAACACCTGCCCATCATTATTCATTTGTTTGAACCAGGGCAGATGATCTGGATGGAGTCTGTTCAGTGCATGCTGTACCTTTGTTCTCCGCTGCTGCGTACATTGCATGAGTTGGAGGAAAGACACATGCACATTTCTGACATAGCTCCCCATGATGTCACTAGAGATCTGATCTTGCTCAACCAACAGCGGTTGGCCGAGATGGAGCTTTCCAATCAACTGGAGAGGAAAAAAGAGGAGCTGCGGATCCTGTCTAAACACCTGGAGGAAGAAAGGAAGAAAACAGAAGCCCTCCTGTATGCCATGCTGCCTAGACATGTTGCCAACCAGCTCAAAGAGGGGAAACGAGTTGAGGCAGGTGAATGCAATGAGATACAGAGAAGTTTAGATATATTCAAGACTGTGATCAGTAATTACTATGATATCTGTTGTTTGGGAATCAGTAGTAAACATTTAAGGACAATGTACAGCCAGCGCACAAATGTTTTTATCTTCAAAATGTATGGGCCTTGAGTAAAGCTATGTTAACTCCTCACCACCCACCCCCGAATACACTATCAAAGAAATTTGATATACTGATTCCATCTCAGTACTGATTTATTTTTCCTTCCAGTAATTTTTGTTTTAAAATCCCATGGCCTTCACTCTAAGAATGCTACTTTCTGTCATTTCTAACTTTGCATGGTGGGAGTTAAAAGCCTTGCTTAACATTTCCAACAAACAACAATTGATATAATATATTTAGGCTTTCTTATGGAATGCATACCTTTTTTGTAAAGCTAGTATTTTTTTCTGTTGAATCAATTAGACCACTAGTTAGAAAATATCTTAATATAACACAGAACTTTGAAATTTTTTTGCATATCTTTATGAATTTTATCACTTGCCCATTTTCTTGGCTGATTCTATTTTCAAAGTAACAAAGAAGCTAGATTAATATATTTTGAAAAACATTTTACAATTAATATTTTTGTCAGCCCTGAAGCTGACCTGACGGGAGCCATTTTGAGGCTTCAATGTTGCCACACTGGAGTTGAGGGGTAGGGAGGGGGGAATTAGTTGGGGTTTTGTAACCAAAACAAAATACATGTGACTGATTGTTTTAAAAAGGAGGGAAAACTTTTACTTTTAATTAGGTGAAGACCACGGGAACATTCAGAGTCAGTTTTACCAGATCGTGCCAATATGATATGTCCAATAAAACTATTCTTTGAGGAACCTACCTGCCTCAGAGTTCTGTTTGCTATGGACATATTACTTGGAACCCTGACAATTTTGTAAATAGATGCTAAAATACTAAGTATATTAATACATTATGCAGTATTGTTAAGTTTTGTGATCAATTTAATTAGATGTGATTTCTAAACTCCCCTCTCTTCTTTTTCCTCTTTAACTATAGGAGAATTCAAAGAATGTACTATATTATTCAGTGATGTTGTGACTTTTACCAACATTTGTGCTCAGTGTGAGCCTATTCAGATAGTCCTCATGTTAAATGCCATGTATCTACGATTTGACAGGCTAACCACAGTACATGATGTCTACAAGGTATTTTCAGTTGATATCCTGAAAGCGATATTATGGGGAGAAAGGAATAGAGATAAGTGGTAAAATGTAAAATTTGTTACTACCAGTTCTGTGGGCGTGGCTTGGTGGGATAATGTGACTGGGTGGGCATGGCCAACCTTTTTTTTTCTTTTAAAAGCATTTTTCTACAATCTCTTCAGCCGAGTATTTTTTTTTTACTTTTAAAAGCATTTTTTTGGCTGTAGAAAAAATGCTTTTAAAAGTTAAAAAAAAAAGCCTCTGATGATCACGTGGCTCAGCTGGGCATGGAGGGGAGGGGCAGGGATTTTTGCTACTGGTTCTCTGAACCACCCACCACCATCACTACCGGATAAGGTAATCCGGTCCAAACCGGGAGCATTTCATCCCTGATAGAGATGTCAAAAATAGCTCCTTTGTAACCTTATTCTGATTAGTCAGAGGATCATCAGAGGCCTGTATTTGCTTACAGGTTCCCAACAATCTCTGAAAAGTAAAGCATAAATTAAAATATAAAGTGTCTGCACAAGTAAACAAACTAGACAGACCCCTGCCAGTGTTGGTGGGAACTTCTTGTTGGTAGTTCCTTGATTAGGATGTTATTTTCTGCTTGATTATTTGTATGCTAATAAAATAAATAAGAGATAAACAACATTTATACACCATTCAAAAGGGACAATAAAAAAGCTAAGAAGTAAAAATCCTCTCTGGCAACCAACACCCAGATAATCAGGGATTAACACCAGACAAGCAACCAAGCTCAGAGAATATCAAGGATTCCCAATATTTGTTAATATATTTGCATAATTGTTCAATAAAACACTAATGCACAATGAGATAATTCATATTTAAAATGTGAAAATTCCGTGCTGATAAAATATCATATTAAAAAAAAATGTAAGAGAACAAATAAAGTATATGTCTCCTTTTGCAATGCCAGGAAGTTTCATCTTGCTACATAAAACCTCACTTGCAAATTGTGAGAGAATCTCTACAGCAATCTCCTGCTTTCCACGGGTAGAAAGAAAGCCTGAGCAGTTCCATCTTCAAACTGGCTGTAAATAATATATTGAATGAAACTCAACATGGTCTTTTGAAATAAAAGATGACATCTCTTTATTTGTTTTGTTTAGGTTGAAACCATAGGGGATGCCTACATGGTTGTGGGGGGTGTCCCTGTCCCTGTATCAACCCATGCTGAACGGATTGCCAACTTTGCCCTGGGAATGATCATAGCAGCCAAAGACATAAAAAACCCTGTTTCTGAAAATCCTATTCAAGTAAGTAGAAAATAGAAACACAAAAGATAATAATAGAATATAAGGAAATAATTGGGGATTGTATTATGTTATGTGAATTTAAACTTAAGGGTTCAAATTTTAAGGAGGGAAAAGAAAAAATTGAACTATAATAGGATGAGAAGTTAAAATAAAGGGTAATATTGGTTTCTTAAAATTAGAGAGAATAAATGCGATGAGAAAAATTGAAGATATAAAATTGTGTTAAAGATGAACAAAAATCTGTACAAATTTAAGACCAGGCCAATATTCTGTTCAGAAAAGATGTATTGTACATTTGTTTGTGGGTTTAAAAAATAAAAAAACTTTACTAAAAAATAATTTTAAAAAAAGAAACACAAAAAGACATGATTTTTGTCTAAATTAAGACAACATCAACAGAGGGATAGCATCGAAATCACGAAAAGTGATAGTATCACTTTATACAGCATCAGTGAGGCCATCCTTAGATTACTGTGCCCAGTTCTGGTCACCATGATATGGGGGTGGGGAGGAAAGATGCCAAGCCCTTAGAAAGACTACAGAGAAGAGCAATAAAGATATTAAAGGGTCTGGAGGTTAACCATATGATGAACAATTAAGGTAACTAGGTAGATTTAACCAGGCGTGAAATTAAATTTTTTTACTATCGGTTCTGTGGGTGTGGTTTGGTGGGCGTGGTGTGGCTTGGTGGGCGTGGTGTGGTAGGTGTGGCAGAAGAAGGATACTGCAAAATCTCCATTCCCATCCCACTCCAGGGGAAGGATACTGTAAAATCTCCATTCCCACCCCACTCCAGGGGAAGAATACTGCAAAATCCCCATTCCCACCCCACTCTGGGGCCAACCAGAGGTGGTATTTGCTAGTTCTCCAAACCACTCAAAATTTCCGCTACCGGTTCTCCAAACTGCTCAAAATTTCCACTATCGGTTCTCCAGAACCTGTCAGAACCTGCTGGATTTTACCCCAGGGTCTAACCTATTGAAGAGAAGGATTGGGGTGACAGTATAGCTGTCTTTGGATACTTCATGAGGCTGCTGGTGGGGATGGTGGAGGAGTCGATTTATTCTCAAAGTACCTGAGGGCAGGATGAGAAGTAATGGGTTGAAGCTTGTTAAAGAGAATTCCAACCTATACCTAAGGAGAAATTTCTTGACAGTGAGGACAATTAATCAATGGAATAGATTGCCTCCTAGTGTTGTGGGTGCTCCATTGCTGGAGATTTCCAAGAATAGACTGGACAGCCATTTGGCCAGGATGGTATAAGGTCTCTTGCCTTGAACAGGAATTGGATTAGAAGATGTCCAATGTCCCTATAATTCTATGATTTTTTTAAAAAAGAGCAAATAGATTCAGCAGTAAGTTGTTTGTTTGTTTGTTTGTTTGTTTGATTGATTATTATTCTGAACTCTTGTTCAGATTAGGGTTGGGATCCACACAGGGTCTGTCCTTGCAGGGGTTGTTGGAGAAAAAATGCCACGTTACTGCTTGTTTGGCGATACAGTGAATATAGCATCCCGGATGGAGAGCCATGGAGTGCCAAACAAAATCCACCTTAGTGGCAGTGTTTATCAGTGAGTAATGTTATTGTTCTTAAACCATTGCTTTATTATTGACTGGCCTGGTTGGAAGTTAGGGAAAGCAATTTAAGAAAACTAGAAAGCATCCCTTTGGATTGGACTAGGGAAAATGGTTTTACAGTTACATAGTTTAGATTAGGGATAATATACATTCTTTTATGGAGTATTTTATAAATGTTTTAAATTGTCTTTAAAGAAATGAAGGACAATTCATTTTAAAATAATAAGGCACATTCACATTTTAACTGTCTAGATTTAATTCCTTGTACTTGTCCAAAGGATAGAATAATTCTCTTTCTCCCATGTATCAATAAGATAAAATTATAAACAAAACTCTCCTCTCCTCTCTTTTAAAGGCTTCTTCAAAATTCTTTGAGGCTCCCCCCCCCCAATTTCTGTTTTCCTAACTTTTAAATAGCATTAACCTAAAGAAAAATGCACCTTAGTTTTTAATTTGG
The DNA here is from genome assembly GCA_012654045.1 of Ptyas mucosa. Classification (NCBI taxonomy): domain Eukaryota; kingdom Metazoa; phylum Chordata; class Lepidosauria; order Squamata; family Colubridae; genus Ptyas; species Ptyas mucosa. Next base: position 23,242,847 of record WNWU01000019.1, on the reverse strand, counting down.
TATAGTAACTCTGGACGCTAATACTAAAAATTACATTCTGCTGAACTTATTGTGACAGTAAAAATATAACTGAGAGTAATATGGTGATACAAAGATTCCCCCAACTAGAATGAGTGAGCATATAAGTATAACTTTATACAAATCTGTTCAGAATCATTCTGTTCAGTTCAGTGGGCTTATTTCCCAAGTGGAGAAACTTCAGATGAGTTGCATTATGATTCCCAGAATTCACAACCAGGATAGCCAATTGCTATATTGTACTATTTCTTGGGTAGGAAATGATAAAACTTCCTCTCCTTGCTTGTTGGATTGATAGCAATTTTGGCAGCAAGTTTTTGATGGTGTCAAATATTTATGGAATATACACCAATGGACGTATCTGTAGTAACATTCTAGCTTATATTAAATGAACAAAACTCTATTGTGTTACATCATTAATATAATAATGCAATCTGTAAGAATTTGACCAATGTGCATTCTGTTCCATGATATTAAGAGCTGTGGTGGTGCAGTGGTTAGAATGCAGTAGTGCAGGCTACTTCTGCTGACTGCCGGCTTTAGTGTCACGAGGCTCAAGGTTGACTCAGCCTTCCATCCTTCCAATGTCGGTAAAATGAGGACCCAGATTGTTGGGGGCAATATGCTGACTCTGTAAATCTTAGAGAGGGCTGTAAAGCACTGTGAAGCGGTATATAAGTCTAAGTGATATTGCTATTAAGCTATTTGCTTGAAAGCCACTTTTTATTTTATTTTATTTTTATTTTATTTAATTTATATGCCGCCCTATCTCCAATGGACTCAGGGCGGCTCACAACAATAAAATCCACAATAACCACAGTACAAAGTTAAAATACCTAATTAAACCAGATAAAAGTTAAAAACCCATATAAAACCCCATCTGTCCAGGCCAGGGGACTTGAATAACCAAGTTGTTAATTTGCAGCGGAAAGTGCGAAGATCAGGGGCCAGCCGGAACCCCAAGGGGAGTTGATTTCAGAGGGTGGGCACGCCCAGAGAGAAGGCTCTACCCCTGGAGGCCGCCAGCTGACATTGTCTATCTGACGGCACCCTGAGCAGGCCCTCCCTATGGGTGTGAACTGGGCGATGGGAAGTTGTTGCTGGCTGCAGATGGTCCGCCAAATATCCTGGGCCTAAGCCATGTAGGGCTTTATAGGTCATCACCAGCACCTTGAATCTCACCCGGAGGACAACCGGCAACCAATGCAAGTCGCACAGGGGAGTTGTTACATGGGAGTATCGGGATTCTCCCATCACAACCCGCATGGCTGCATTTTGTACCAGCTGAAGCCTCCGAGTGGTCCTCAAGGGCAGCCCCATGTAAAGAACTTTTTAAATTCCTTAACCAATTCTGCCTTGAAATCCTCTCTTTGTGAAGTTTTGCTGTCTTGTTTCTCTGTTTTTTTAAAAAAATACTTTATACTGAAAGAAGTTTTTACAAAGATTTTAAAAACTACAGAAACATAGAAGGCAAAATAGGAAAAGACTATAAAAGAATAAAAGAATTGTTGGAATAACAAAAAAGCAAGAAAAAAAAGATATCCAAAGAAATCACTTTTTTGGAGCTGTTACATCTCCACCTTTCCAGACTGCATATCACCGTTGTCTTCTTTGCATAAATAAATATTTTTAATCAGTAAATCCCCAAATCAAATGTTCGTTTTTATCCATTTTCAGCAAAAAAAATCTATGAAGGGTTTCCAGTCTTTTATAAAAATAACCCCTTCCTTGATCAAACAAGTCAATCTAGCCATTTCTGCAAACTTCACTTGTCTTTTGCATCTTGGTTTAACTCTTGTTCCCACCCCCCGCCAAATAAATAAATCTGGATAAGTCTTTTTGCCACTATTAAGTTTTGCTGCCTTGTTTCTCCATCACTTCTTTTCCTGTTACTTTTTGAACGCCATATCTCAATGTCTATCAAAATGAGATTTCTGTATATCACATTCCATTTTACAATTTAAAACATTCATAGTAATTCACAACAATATGCTAGGTTTCTAATACTGAAGTACTGATGTTGAAGGTGCATGGTCTTGGTAGGATTGGCAGAAAAATTATAGCTGTAAAAGCTTCTCTCTATTTTTCTGCAGTCATGATTCATTTCTTGCACCTGGAATTATAGCAGATCTTACTGTTTCAGTTTTACCAATAAAGCCATCCAGTAAAATGGTCAGTTGTGTAGTAATAGTGATTGTCACTATTGCCATTGCTTTAGTAAAGACAAACCTTAAGATCTAAAATTTCTCGAACAATAATATGGGGGGCAGGGGAAAAAGATATGTCCATAGAACTTTCCATAAAACTATAGTATTTTCTATAAAACTATTTGTAAAAAGGTTGAATTCTGATTTATTGTAGTAAAAACACAATGACAAACATCCGTTACTGCTGTTATGTTTCAGATGCCTCAAAGAAAAGAATTTTGACATTAAGGAAAGGGGAGAAATTGATGTGAAGGGCAAAGGGAAAATGCACACTTATTTTCTCATCCAAAATACAATTGCAACTGAGAATGAGATCATGGGAAGATCAAGTGAAGATGCTGGCCTCAACCACGAATCTTCTCAATTATCTCAAGATTGCACAACCGATGCCATGCCAAACTCTTTGTCACAAGGTATAGGAAAGGAAAAGCAATGCATTATTTTATTTAATTTGTTTTCTCTTTCTGATACCCAATTTCTGATGCCATGGTTTATGTATCCAGACTGTACCACCCATGCATAAAATGAAAGTATTAGCCAGCGTAGGATGGAATCTTAGGAGTGATAGAAATAGTGGGACTGGTGGTGCAGTGGACTAAGTGCTGTTAAAAATAGCACTTAAGTTGCCAGCTGCCTGCAATTACTGCAAGTTCAAATCTCACCAGGCTCAAGGTTGACTCAGCCTTCCATCCTTTCTAAGGTAGGTAAAATGAGGACCCAGATTGTGGGGGCAATAAGCTGACTTTGTATAAATATACAAGAATATGAAGGCTATTGCTTAACGCATTGTAAGCTGCCCTGAGTCTCCGGAGAAGGGCGGCATATAAATCAAATTTTTAAAAAATGACAGAGGGCATTGGAATACTGTACAATGCAAGCTCATTGACCTTGGAATACTGACAGATGCTGGGAATGCCATCCTTATGGACAGTGTGGCTGACTGAAATGGAGAATTTCAAACTGCACATTTTCTAACATTTCTTTTTGTCGTTTTTAAAAAGATGTCCCACTAAATTCAGACAAGGAATTGCCTCCTATCGTAGCAATGAAATATGCAGATACACCCATAGAAAACCACACCAATGTTAAAGGAAGGCATGAATCAAGAACAAAGGATTTAACAGGTAATAAGACGAAACGTACACTAATAAGATTAGGACCATAAAGTCATTAATTTCCATCTCCTCTTCATTAAGGGACATAATATCCATTTTTCAACTATTCAGTGTCTTAAACTAATGAAGGTATCAACAAGTAATCCATCATCCAACGGCAGCAGAATGCTTACAGGTTCTCACATCACTCATATTCAAGAGTGTGAATCAGAAGGAGAAACTGAATTAAGGTAATGATGAATTTGTCTATGGAGATTCTCAGTCATCCAGGTCATGGTTGTCCCAAATGTGATTTTTCAAGAGGCAACTGGATTTCTGGTTTTTCTTTGAAGATGTTTCACTTCTCATCCAAGAAGCTTCTTCAGCTCTGACTGGATGGTGGGGAATGGAAGGATTTATACTCCTTGCAGACAGCTGGTCATTTGCATTGTTTTAGTGAGTCATTAAGGCCACTTGGAGCTTTATCTGTTTGTCAGGGTCACCTGAGTTGTGCAAATGGGTGTGGAACCTTCTTGGAACTTTTGAAAGGATTGTGTTGTAAAAAAAAAACCCACACAGATCAATATTTACATTTTGATTTCCACCATTCACTGGAACACAAAATGGGAGTCATCAGAACCCTACACTACCAAGCTGAAGATGCCTACCAACAAAGATGGGAAAGAGAAAGAACTGAAACACACCAAGGAAGCCCTAAGAATGTGTGGCTATCCCAAGTGGGCCTTCATCAAATCTGAAAAAAGACCTGTACAGAAGCTCCTCCATAACAGACAACAAAGAGAACAATAAACAAAGCAATGTTGTCATTCCATACGTTACAGGAATGTGGGAAAAGCTCAGTAGGATTTTCAGCCAATACAACATATGTGCATACTTCAAACCCAAGAATACACTAAGGCAGAAGCTTGTCCACCCCAAACAGTGATGGGTTGCTCCCGATTCGCACTGGTTTGCAAGAACTGGTAGTAAAAATTTGTAGTAGTTCGGACAACCAGTAATAACATTGGCTGGCCACGCCCCTGAATCGGTCCTGGTCCCGGTCCCGGTCGCCTCTCGCTTACCCTGCCCACCTCATCAGAGGCTTTTTTTTAAAAAAAAACTTTTAAAAGCATTTTTTCTGCAACCTCTTTGGCTGAAAAAATGCTTTTAAAAGTAAAAGAAAAAGCCTCAGATGATCACACGGCTCAGCTGGGATCATCAGAAGCTTTTGAAAGCATTTTTTTCTGCAACCTCTTAAGGTTGTAGAAAAAATGCTTTTAAAAGTAAAAAAAAAAAGTTGGCCACGCCCACCCAGTCACATTATCCCCCACCAAGCCATGCCCACAAAATAAGCCACGTCCACAGAACCGGTAGTAAAAAATTTTAGAACCCACTCCTGACCCCAAGGATAAAACACCAAGACACAAACTGAGCAACATGGTATATACAGTACAATGCAGTGAGCCATGCGCAGATCTGTACATTGGGAAAACAAAACTATCACTTCATAAATGCATGGCACAACCTAGGAGAACAAACCCATGAGGACTAGATTCAGTCCATCTGCATTTCAAAGAAACAGGCCACTCTTTTGAAGACAGCAAATTCTACATTTTGGACAGAGAGGACCACTGGTTTGAAAGAGGGGTCAAAGAGGCCAACTATGTCAAAATTGAAAAGCCCTCTCTCAATAGACAGGGAGGGATATGACATCATCTATCTCCAGTCTACAACACAGTCCTTTCAACAGTTCCAAGAATGCCCCAGTCCCATTTGCCTCACTCAGGTGATCCTGACGACATAGATAAACTTCCAGGTGGCCTTAACAACTCATTAAAAGAATTCAAATGACCAGCTGTCTGCAAGGGGAATAAATGTTCCATTCTCCACATCCAGTCAAAGCTGAAAAAGCTTCTTGGATGAGAAACAAAAAGTCTTCAAAGAAAAGTTGAAGTTGAAAAGTTGCAGCTGTCTTCAGTTGCCTCTTGAAAAAGCATTGAAGCATTGCATTTGGCAGCTTCTATTGAAGTTCTGGAACGCAGTGGCTCAGTGGGTAAGATGTTGAGCTTGTCGATCAGAAGGTTGGCAGTTCAGCGGTTCGAATTCCTAGTGCCGTGTAATGGGGTGAGCTCCTGTTACTTGTCCCAGCTTCTGCCAACCTAGCAGTTCAAAAGCACGTAAAAAACGCAAGTAGAAAAATAGGGATCACTTTGGTGGGAAGCTAACAGCCCTTCATGCGCCTTTGGCATTGAGTCATGCTGGCCACATGACCATGGAGATGTTTTCGGACAGCGCTGGCTCTTCGTCTTAGAAACGGAGATGAGCACTGCCCCTATAGCCGGAAACGACTAGCACACATGTGTGGGGGAACCTTTACCTTTACCTTATTGAAGCTCTGACAATTCTTTCTAAGTATTTATAACAGAGCACGAGGCCATCAATTGTATGTGATTGTCTATGATTCTTTAAGAAAGAAAAATTTGAGGAGACATCCAATCAGATAGCATGTCTCTGTTGGAATCAGAGCACTGTGCTGTGCATCAAATGGTTTATCTATACTGTACTATAAAGTTTAAAGTTTATACTATAGTTTTAAACTCAACCCAATTTCTAAGCATAAGGTGGCTTATGATGTATAGTAACTATTGCCACCAGATCCATGATCTTAATAGCCAATCACCAAAGGAACATACATGTTTTTACAGGCGAACTGCATGATGCAGAGACCTATGCAAGTCTCCATGGTGACCAGCAGCCAAATCAAAATCCATACAATTTCATACAAAGAAGACACAGGCCAGCTGCAGAGACACCACAGATCAGGAATGTCAGATCTAATTTCTGTACCTTGTTTTAATGTTCACTTTAGAGTATTTCTATGTCCTATGTTATTATATTTCATTGTTGCCCCATTGGAACCTTCATTCAATGTACTGTGATCCAGTATGTGTTTCAAAGTCAACATTTCTTTGTTTCACTGGTAGCAATAACAAAACAAATGTCAATATTATTATGGTCATAGTATTGACTTGTCTTATGTATGAGTATAACATTACCTCATCTATGACACAGGAGAGTCAGTCAGCATATTTCATAATGCTTTTTCTCTTATATGTTATATTGCAAAAAAACCATTGCTGGTCAGGTAACCCAACAGTTCATACGAACAAATTCAACCGTTCCCCATTCTTGGCCTCTGAACAATATGCCTCCCATTTATTTGTAGTTTTATATTTACATATGGTTTCAAAGTGCCCCAGAATATGTTATCTTTGTTTAGTGTGGGTACAACTGGGTACAACTGTTTTGTCTGTGTAGGTCCTGAAACTCATTTTGGAACAGCAGAAGAAATGGTCTGTCCCTAGTCCTGAGATTTTTTTTTTAACTATGAAGAGTCATCTCTCTCTCTCCCTCCCTCTCTCTCTCTCTCTCTCTCTGTATCCATCCAGTGGTGGGATTCAAGTAATTTAACAACCGGTTCTCTGCCCTAATGATTTCTTCCAACAACCAGTTTACCAAACTGCTCAGAAAGTTAACAACTGGTTCTCCCGAAGTGGTGTGAACTGGCTGAATCCCACCACTGTATCTATCTATCTATCTATCTATCTATCTATCTATCTATCTATCTATCTATCTATCTCTCTCTCTCTCTCTATCTATCTATCTATCTATCTATCTATCTATCTATCTATCTATCTATCTATTTATCATCTATCTATGTCTAGCTGTACAATATTTTCACCTAAAGGCATGCACAGAATCGACCAAAGCAAATAAGGTAGGAAACATGCATCCCAAGGACCCTGTGCAAATTTCAAACCTTTTTTTAAAACTTATGTTATGACTTCATGATGCATATTTTATCATTGTGATGAAATCCCATCTTCTTGCAGCTGCCCTGTCCTCTCCTCCTCTTACCTCTGCCCACTCCAAGATGTATAAGGATAAAGTATCTTCTTTGTTAAGAGTTTAGGAAGAAAAATAGTTTAGTCCGGAGCTATAGGTTTTCCTAGCCCTCTAATTAATCTGACAATATATTCAGCACTGACAGAAATAAGAGCAGAAGAAGGCAACATGGAACTACAAATTAAAAAAATAAAATCTTTTCACTGAAAATGGATGAAATGTTTTTGACTTTATTGATAGCTTTTTGACTTCCTTATTTAATCCTGCATCACTAAAAAGTAAAAACAAAGCAGGAGTCCACAGCTGTGGCTGAAATGTACAGCTGATTAAGGGAGGAGCATGTTTCCCAACCAGATTTATTATCTACCAATTTGAGATGTTTCTTTGTATGGCCATCATTATCAATGTGTTTTCATGATTTATGGTATTTTCTATTTGGGCAATAAATGTTTTATATGAGATATTAAATTAGCCTCTTTTTTATCGTCATGAAAAGAAACATTGTGATTTGGAAAGAGATATTTATCCGATACACTGATGTGCAGCTTTGCTTGCTGATCTGTGTAGTCTACTTGTGGGACAGATAGAAAGCCAATGAACTGCTCCAAGGTACACTGCTAGTGATGGCTACTATCTTGAGTGACCAAACAAAGGCTAACATAGGAGGCCACATCTTCTTGTATCAATCAGCCACACTGTTTAAATAAAAGCTAAGTATAATATAACCTTTTCTACCTGTCCTTCAAATATCCTGGATGTTCTAACTGGGGACCAAATGATGAGACCAAGTGTAGTTCTAATGCAACAACTCTGTAATGGCCATACATTTTCAGCCTATCATCAGGCAACACTAGTGATTGATATTCTAAGTATATTGAAATTTATTTATTTATTTATTTATTTATTCGGCTTATATGCCACCCTATCTCACAATGGACTCAGGGCGGCTCACAATAATAAAAACAAGCCACAATATAAAATAAAGTCTAAAATTTAAAAGATTTAAAATTAACCCTTAAAACCCCATTATCAGTCCAGGTCAAGGGAATTAAACAACCAAGTTTTTAATTCATGGCGGAAGGTGCGAAGGTCAGGCACTAATCGGAGTTCCAAGGGAAGTTGATTCCAGAGGGTGGGGGCACCCACCAAGAAGGCTCTACCCCTGGAGGTTGCCAGCCGCCACTCTCTAGCTGACGGCACCCTGAGTAGGCCCTCTCTATGGGCGCGAACCGGGCGATGGGATATCGTTGCTGGTAATTGTTCATGAAAGCTGCTTTTGTTTTCTTGCTAATAGCATAATGATCACATAAGTCAATTAATGCACATATCAATCAACTCAGATCATGGATGGCATAGCTCTTATTTCCACATTTTGAAAATAGAGGTTTAAAAGCTGTACACATGACTGGGCAAGGTGCAAAACAAAAAGGAGAAATGTAGCATTGTTTATATTTCTAATCCTTGGCTAGAATGTATCCTGCCGTGAAATGCAAATTCTCATAATATAGACAGCTTTAAATGTAATTGAATCAGTAATAATTAGAGTGCCAATGGTCAACTCAAATTTTGTCTGTTATATGGACACTTTCACAAAACATCTGCTAAGGCTGATAAAAATAATAACCAAATATGTATTTATCAGAAGACAAATCAATGAGATTGTTTCCTGCCACCCTTTTCACAAGTTAGGATGCTTTCCATCACTTCTGAGTTTTTTTCTAGACACTCTAGTTATTTTCTAAGAATAATCCTGTGACTTTTGTGAAGCCTAGAGACAGTTTTGAAATTAATACCCTTGAAAAGTTGGGCTCTGCTTTGCAGAACACAACTTCCTCCTCCTCTCCCTCCCCCTCCTCTCCCTCTTCTTCCTCTTCTCCTCCTCCTCCTCCTCCTCCATCTAGGTGAAGAAATGAATGTAGTGGTAAGAATGGTGTTGCTAGATACCATATTTGGCAGGAGGGAATGAGTATATTAAACTGGGACCACTAAGATGCACCTTAACTTCACATTCAGCTTGGAAACTGCCTGGACAACTTTGTACTACTTTCAAAGCCAATGCTACCTTGCAAGTTTGTTGTTGAGGAGAGAATATTGGGCAAGAGATTTCCAGGTATACTCCAGTGCCAAATGAAATTCCTTTGAGATGCAGAGTAGAAATCTAAATAACATTAAAACTAAATCAAGTTTTATCAATCTGGGACTTCCAGAGGCTCCGCGTAACGCTAACGGAGCTCTCTTCAAGAGCTGTCTCCGTTTAGCCGCTAGAACAGCGAAAATCGTCTGTCTACTGGCTTCAAAACTCTCCCCCAGGGAAAAGGGGGAGAGAAGAGCAGAAGGGTCTGGGTAGAGCTCCCCTAGACCCGCAGGCTTTTTTTTTAAGCCTGGGGCTTGCAGGGTGAGAGCTCCCTGAAAGCCCTTCAAATGCTCCGGAGCCGGGATGAGTCTGCTAAGCAGACCGAAGCATTGCGTCCATTCCAGCAAAGAAATAAAAAGGATTAAAACGAATTCAGATTTTTGACTTTGGATGCTGGCAGAATTAATTCAGGAGACTTAAAAACCAAGTATTCTATGCTAACTTTGTTTTAAGAAATAAAAAGAAAAAGATGGCGCCTTTGGGCATGAAAATTGAAACTTAAAAGTGAAAGTCCTTGTTAACATTAGCAACAAGTTTTCAGGTTACTTAAGAAAAAGACTTAAAGTGGAAGTGGAATGGAGAAGATTGTGGTATTGATTTTAATTGACTTACATTTACTTACATCAACTTACATCTTTAAATTGTCTGGAAATAAGTTAATGATCTGATAGCTGAATTAATACAAATATAAAGAGACAATTGAAAAATGGCTGAAAATAAAAGAGGATTACAGGAGTCAGCAAATTTACAAGTGGTGACTGTGAAGGACTTAAAAGACTTTGTAAAATCTTTTACTGCTGAGATAAGACAGATAATCAACAGATCTATTCAAGATTTTAAATTGGGGAATGTTCTGCTGACTGAAGAAAAAGAGGATGGAATCAATCAGGACAATGTGTTTATGGAAGGCAAAAGAGACACTGTTGGGGCTAAAATGGAGGTTATTACATCAGAACCACAGGCTCTGGAAGAGGTTTCCATTCAATTAATTGAGAAACAGCAAGAGGACTTTTTACTGCAGCCTGATAATTTTGACAAGGTTTGGCTTTATGAACTGATGGATTACAAATGCAGGAGTCGTCGAAATGGAGGCCTCAAAACAAAGGAAATAATCCTAAGAAGAGAACGAATTTCTAAGACATATTATCTACAATTTCAAACCAAAAAACTTTCGAAAACAAGAGCAGGGGGAGGGGTAATGCTGAAGGATGAAGTTTTATTGAAGAAGGACTGGAAAAGATATAGAAAGAAGAAAGAGTAGCCATATTTTGGAGATTGTTTTATGAAGTAAAAGGACTTAATTAAAGTTGGAGTAGGGGGAGGAGTAAAGGGGAAAATACATGAAGAAATACAGACTGGTCATATTTGGAGATGGCTTTATGATTTTAAAAGATTTAATTAAAGTTGGATAACTTTTTAACTTTATGGTAGTTTTAAGGTATAGAAGTTTAAAGGTAAAGAATATGAAAGAAAGAAAGACTGGTCATATTTTGGTACGATATTAAAATATTTAATTAAAGTTGGATAGCTTTTATAGTTTATGATAAGTTTATAGTACTGTATTTTAAAGGTGGATAATTTAAAGTTTAATGGATAACTTTTTGAAAGCTTTGAAACTTATATTTTGGAAAATGTTTTGCTAATGGATTAAAATGTTTTAAAATAATTTTTTATAAATGTGAAATGTGATGAGAGAATTTATAAAAGGAAGGTGGAAGTATAACTTTTAAAAGGGGAGTTAACAAGTGTGAGAGAGTTTTGAATTCTGTAATAGTTAGCATATTTTAGTTTATGTCTGTTAAATGGTATATCCTGTTTTTGTTCTGGGAAGTCGGGGGGGAGTGGGGAGGGTGGTTTTTGGGTGGAGATAAAATGACGAATGACAATTTATTATGTAATGTTTGGTTATTTGAATGTAAAAAATAAAAAAACCTTTTGTTTAAAAAAAAGATTTATCAATCTGAAGAAGACTGGTTTGCATCTTCACAATTTTATTAACCATATTGTTTACAAAATAATAAAACTATAGTTCTGATTTACAAATAGTCTATAATTGTTTAAAATCAGATAAAGAGTACAGTCAATCATGAAACAGGGAAATAGAATTACTAGTCAGTGAAAATAATAATAATGTAATTTTATATTTATATTGTTTATATAATATATAATGACATATTTATGCCGTTTGTATCTCTTCAATTACATACCAATAATTTGGAAACCATGGAGCACAAAAGAAAAGTATATGGCATATTTTTATGATTGCAAAAAATAAATCTAACAATACTAGAAAGACATGTATTTTCTCTGGAAGAGAACTCTTCCCCCTCCATTTGGAGGATTATTTAGAAATGCACGTATCATAAATAGGCAATTTTCCATTTTTTTCTGTGTAAATGTTTTGAGTAGAATAACATGAACATATTTGTGAAACCAATGGTTCTGCCATATAGTTTTTCTACATTTTACTTTTTTGTTGCCTCTACTGTTAATTAAAAATATATAACTTAATAAACAATATTATTTTAATATGTCAATATTTATGACGTGAGTGTAGATGAAGGAACTAAGCACTTTTTAAAAAAAGATAGAGAGGAAACCGCTGTGCTAATTAAATGCTGTTTAATGCAGTCCTTTAACTCACTGGATATTTTTTTAGCATGGATGCAAAAGCTGTCCCGATGGTGTCTGTCAGATGTTTTCTTGTCTTCTGCTAGAAAAGTAAGCCAGTGATCTGAAACATTATTTGCTTGGGTGATTCACTGAAGGTATTTGCCAAAATACTTTGCATGAAATAACCCAACCCCTGGGCTACATCAAGATAGTTTATTCCCCAAATCTGCACAGGTCTTCTAAAAAGTCGCCAGTTCACATATCCTTTTCCATAATGGTGCTTAATTGTTTTGTGTTCTCACTTTGTAAGCAGTTGAAAGAATCTTGATTTCCTGAATAAGGCGACAACAAGAAACTGACAGCCTTTACTTTCCCCCTAGAAAAGAAATGCATGCATAAGATTTTAAGTAAAAAGCCTTGTTTTAATTTCTTGAGCAAAAAACTATCAACGCAACGCAATATTTATTTATGCAAACGGACCCCACCTCAGAACTGACATCTCTAGTAGAAAGCTTTTGATGGTCTAGTGCTTGGAAAAAGAAAACATGTGGAAAATGAGATGTTCTGTATAAAAGCATTGAGTGAAATATGCCGACTGGTTTTTTTCCCCCCTTTCATTGGGAGTATGCTCTGCCTCCAGCTTTGGGCCACATGCTTGTTTCAGTAAGAAAAGTACTCAATGTACACTTGCACTGAATGATAATTATATTCCACAATGGAGCCATTATGTTCTGCACCTCAGCCTTAGAAAGAATTCCCATTTGGAAATATGTCTTCCAAAATATTAGCTAATATTATATTATTAGCTAACCTTGGCTGATATTAAAAAGTTAAGTAAAGTCTGGTAACAGTTACAACTGGGTAATAGTTGGATGGGAAATCCATTAGAAAATGCTATGAACCACATTGGCGCAGTGGTTAGAGTGCAGTACTGCAAGCTACTTCTGCTGCCTGCTGGCTGCCTGCAATTTGGCAGTTCAAATCTCACCAGGCTCAAGGTTGACTCAGCCTTCCATCCTCCCGAGGTGAGTACAATGAGAACCCAGATTGTTGGAAAAAATATGCTGACTCTGTAAAACCACTTGGAGAGGGCTGTAAAGCTCTGTGAAGCAGTATGATAAGTCTAAGTGCTATTGCTATTGGGAAAGTTAAGAAAAAACCCAAAACCACCACATTCAGTTCAACAGTCATCAGCATGTTGTTATCCTTTACACCTCAGTTTAATAATCAGCAATAAGGATCCTATTCATGTTTTGCTTCCTTGGTCATGCAAGACAGGGAGTTCTATGTAATACGCTCAGGATTGGAAGAGCAGTTCTATACGTTTTGGGCCAGGTTAGCCAGTTCAGGGAAAAATGCTTATTGATACTTTAATAGTGACCTGCAAGCCAACAACCTCTAAGATGCCCGCAGTACTTTTGCGTTTATGAACCAAAAACAATTATATATAATATTGTGGTGTAGGTCACTCAGTTGCTTTGATGGTCAGATGGGTGGCATAAAAATTTAATAAATGAATAAGCTAGCAATAGCAATATCATTTATATACCACTCAGAGTGCTTTACAGCCCACCTGAGTGGTTTACAGAGTCAGCATATTCCCCCCAACAATCTGGGTTTTCATTTTACTGACCTTGGAAGGATGAAAGGCTGAATCAACCTTGAGCCTGCCAGGATTGAACTCCAGAGTGTGGGCAGAATTAGGCTGCAATACTGCTTTATAAGCAAATTATTGGTTCTACCTGAATATCAGAATGTTACACTAGGAACAAAATCCTGTTATGTTTATTTAGCTCACCCCTACCCCACAACAGTAAATAGGTCTATAGTGCATACCATCAGAGCAGAAGTAGCCAAGATACAGATGTGAATTTACTGAAAGACTTCTGGGAGATCTGCAATAGTTCAGTAAGCTTTTAAATTCTCAATTGTTTAACAGCAGCAGCAATTAAATATCTCTTTTTTGCCCTGAATAGCATTGCTGACATGAAGAAACTGAGGTAAGAAAGAGTGACTTTGGAAGTGAAAGGGCTGTAAAGCATCAAACATTTTAAGTGATCAAAACAAATGTCTAGAGTCAGAATCTTTAAGTTTAAGCTTAAGCCTTTTGCTGCAGTTCTGGTTTGTGGAACTAAGAACTATTCAGAGTCAGAATAAACCAGTCTGTTTCTCACCTTTGCTAACAATCAAAAAATGTCAAATGCCTATTTGGGGGCTTTTAAAAACAGATTTTAAGAAGGTGGATATAAGAGAAGATTATTTTTTAAAAAAGTTTTTTATTTTTTTTTATTTTCTAACAAACATATCAATGCATGAACAATGTGGCACCTGGGTGTCACACATTCTTAATATGTATAAATAATATGTATAAATAATATGTATAAGTATCGTTATTAGAAATATAAGAGAAGATTCTTAAGAGGCCATCTGCTCCCACTCTTACCAACCTCCATGCCCCCATAGTCAGAAATTGATCTGTCAACAATTAACCCATTTTGTTACTAAATTTGGCAGCACATCCTCAGGGTGCTGAGAGACGGTAAGTAGGGTTGGCAGAATTTTCAACAACGTGCTGATCCAAAATTAACTTTCCATTCAAAATCTTTTTAAAAGAAGATCTAATAAACCAAACTCTACTCACCTTGCTTACCAGATATTTTCAAATCATCATCATTTTTTAAAAACTGAGCCTTATTCAACATTTTGTCATGTAATCCAACTTACCTGCACTTGAAAACTTGATCTTGGAAAGATCTGTTTTTAATTGATGACATTTTTGCAAAACTTTTATCTTCTTTGTTGGATAATGGTCCATCTGTAGTAAAGACTGGTGATTTGTTTAGCCCCTTAAATTCAAGAGATGCCTTGAAAGGATTCCTCTTATCACTTTTGTGGTGTTTACTGCTGAGAAGTGAAGGCACAGACGAGATGGAATAACGCCGGACTGTCATAATGTTATCTGCATAAAAAACATGCAGCATAAATGTTATTCCAGTTATATAGAAGATAAATAGTATTGTATTTATAATTGTAAGCCACCCAGAATCACTTGGTTGAGTTGAGTTGGGTTGAGTTGGATATATAGCTGTATATCTGTTAAACAACTACCCACCTGTGAGCAATAAACATTAGGCAGCCCAAAATTTGATGAATATCTCACCACCATACTCAGAAACCATGAATATGACAAATGTGACAGACTAGAAGAGAGAAATCAAAACAATCCATTTGATGTGGAAAAAGCAATAGACTACATGTGGAGAATTTATAATTCTATTATTGTTGATTCTGATTATTGCACTACAATTCAGCACAACCAATAGTTAGGGATCATGGAAATCCAGACCAGAAATTCATATAATTAGGGAAATTATTTCACTTTGTTGGGAGAAATGTTAAGAGGCAAATGAAGTATAATATAGATATATTTATTCCAGTTATCCGTTTTTATTTTTTAGTCTTCCCTTTCTCTAAGAAGAACTGGGTAGTGCACAGTCTTGGAACTGGACACTATGTCACTATAGAAAGCTAAATGGTAAATCATGATTTGCACTGCCTTCCAAATCATTTGTTATCCAACCTGTTAAGATACTTCTGTGATTGTCATTTCTTGCCTAAAAAAGGATATCAAGCAAAGTTTTTTCTTCATACAGGTAAAGGTGGTTCTGTTTAGACAATTTGTTTAGGATTCACATTTCTCTAGAAGTTCTGATTACCCCTGATTATAATTGTTCAATATACTTGGAAAGAGCAACAGTGAAACATTTACTGCAATTGAGAAATTATTTTTAAATAGTCCTCTTAATTTCAGTGATACTTCCAAGAAAACACCTTTATGATTATTTCCTTGCCACTCTAATGCCTTTAAGATATTTTGGGTTACAATTCTCATAGTTACCAGGCATAATGGACTTTGGGTATGTTGGATTTGAATTATGGATTGTGTAATACAAGTCATCTGAAGACATCAAGTTGGAAAAGACTCTATTGGAATTTGCAGTCTTTTCGTATTGGTGCATGTAAGCCTTATTTCATAAATCTATTATTATCACATATCTAGGAGAAATCCCATTGAATAAATCTTTTTTTTTATTTGATTTATATGCCGCCCTTCTCCGGAGACTCAGGGCGGCTTACAATGTGCTAAGCAATAGCCTTCATACTTTTGTATATTTATACAAAGTCAGCTTATTGCCCCCACAAACTGGGTCCTCAATTTACCTACCTTAGAAAGGATGGAAGGCTGAGTCAACCTTGAGCCTTGGTGAGATTCGAACCTGCAATAATTGCAGGCAGCTGATGTTAATAACAGGGCTTTAGACCACTGTACTATCCAAGGCTCTTTGTACTATCCAAATCTTATTTGTACTACTACTATTATTATTTACAGTGTTTTGCTCCACCTTGAAAGTTGGTCCTGGACCTTTGCTATTTCACAGAGTCAGGCTTATTAAACACACATCAGATAATACAATGTTACAATTATCTGAAAATACCATTAACAGATCCAAACCAACATGGCCCACAGCTTTGTTACTTTCTACAGCTTTCATGTTACTTTGACTGTGGCCAAGTTCAAAATTCTTCATTTATATTAACAGGTTTTAAAAAGTACATATCAATTTCCCACTCCCTTGGCTTATTTGTGCTCATAGAACTTTTAACGGAGATTAAATTTCAGGTTTGAAACTGTACGATTTAGCTCTTTGAGAAACCTTGCTGAAGAAAATGTCAATATTATTGGTGTAGTGAGAACATTAATGTATGCCACTACTAATAAAATAAACCACTATGACATACCTAGGCTGAGGTCCTGCCCTACAAGTAAACTGGGTGATTGTAAATCTCATTGCATGAGTTCCCAATTCCTTATGTGAGACAAATCTCACAAAATCTCACCATCGGCTGTTTTGCTTTGTTTTTTCTTCAGCTGATCCTTATTTTCAGATTTGGGTGACAACTTTGTTCCTCATTCTTATTTTTACAATATTAGATAAAGAAAATCTGGACCTTAGAAGAATGAATAGAACAAAGGAAACAATGCTTCTTTCAGAAATTTCAGAGGAATCAAAACCTATTTTATAGGTTCAAGCCAGTAGAGATTTTCTTGTGACATGAAATCTATGCTGCCTGGCATCTAATTTTTTTTTTTTTTTAACCATTTCTAAACAACCTTTAGAATCTTTATTGCTGGAAAACATCATTATCTCCTTAACATCTGCAGTCTCACACATTATTCATGTAACTGGAAATATGGATTGTGTGATATATTTCAGGTTTAGTTAGAAAATTTAGGTTATCATTTAAACTAGCATTTTCCAACTTCTTATGACATTTTTTAAAGGGATGACAATCTTATTAGTTTCCAGATCATACAAGGAAAGATGGAGGATGGTATTTCCAGCTCAATAATATTTGGGAGCTGGATTTTGAAAATGGATAACTTAGTTCACACAATATTTTAAGCCATGATACAGTGATTTGTTTGATTTTAGCGGAGTATATTGTGTGAAATATGTTCCACTAAAGTTTATTTAGTAAAATATTATTTAACAAAGCATAAATCAACATCATGAACAAATCCAGTTCTTGGCCTTGTTTCTCTGACTACAACAAAAGAAAAAGACGAACCAGAGAGTCACAAATTGATCATTGGCAGTTTTAGTTACATAGTACCTTTTTGTTCCTGTAGAGTCAAAGCAGAGCCAGCTGAAACACTCCTGCGCAGAGCCACTAGAGAACCAGTGGTCTCGTCATCTGAGCTTGAGAGGCTCCAGGATTCTTCCTTTTGAGTGTTCTCTCTGGCAGCCTCTTCTCGCTTTGTTTCCTTCTGCCCACCAAACTGTAACTCCCCACGAAGAGCTTGGTTTTCTTGTGCTAGCTTGATGATCTCGGACTGCATTTCATGGATGACTTGCATGAGCCTTTTGTGTCCCTCCATTTCTTCCTCCCACATGCTAGACTCCAAGCTCCAACACAGCTTTCTTTAAAAAGAGACCACGAATCCATAGTGAAGGGCTCAGGTGGCACATAAATGCATCCCAACAGAAAACACTCCCATCCTGCTTTCAGCATTGTGCCATCTTTCACCACTAGAAGAGCTTGGATAGACTGTCAAGGCTTGAAGAAACCTCTCCATGATTTATTCATTCAGAGTTTCATTTTTCCAACTGAGCTTTACTTTGACAGTGGCCACTTTGGTGCAAAGACAGACAGAGGCCCTTCCTGTAGCACAAAGCTGATTTGTGTAGTGCAGCCACTATGAGAACTACTAACAGAAGCATGCCCTCTGCATTTGCTTTGAGCCTCAGATTCACAGGGTATGCTGAACGTTTCTACCCTAACCCAAAACTGATCTAAGAAGTACTGAATGTTTTAGGTGCAGCATGATTCTGAGATGAATGCAAATTTATTCCACATGCCCCTCTTTATATCCACACTGAACATTTGCTTCACTGCTCAGCTCTTTGTTTTGTTTTTAAGATTTTATTCCATAGAAACAGAAGTATTCCCATATGCAGGACCAACAATTCCCATTAAGGCATGACAATAACAACTCATGTATTACGCACACATATCTTTCTAGCCTGTTCCAGTTAGTATGATTTGTGACATTTGCTTGAAAAAAAAATGTGCGCAGAAGGTAAGGGAAGACAGATCAAGCATGAATCTTGCATTAGAATTGAAAGACAATATCAGAGGCAGCTCTTGTTACTTACTCTCTCTGTGTAGGTGCAGCATAATATCCCTGCACAGTCCTAAGACTCATCTCTTTTCTTTTTCGGGTTGGCATGACTATTAACATTTAGTACAGAAGTTATTTTCAAGGCAACGCCGTTGGAAGCAATCTTTCATTTTTCTTTCTTTAATTGTTCAGGAAAATATATATTTTGATTTATTATGCAAAACAGCTGACCAGGATGGAAATCATAGCTTAAATCCCAAGGAACATCAATAGAACACATATTTGTGTACACAGTGATTTATCAATGTTCATACAGACACTACTGAAAGATTACACATCAATTAGTAGTAACAGTATAGTTGAAGCAGCCCAAAATTTCCTCAGAAGAAATTCAGTTGCTGTCTTCCTAGGAAATGTGATGTGTGACAAGATTATAAGGAAATGTGATGTGTGACAAGTTTATTAAAGGAATGCTGTGGAATAAGATAATTTATTTCTCTAATAATTTATTTCTCTAATAAATTAAAATGTATAAGGGAGCTTTGAGTGCAAAGCAATAAATAGTGTAATATCAACATTCCACAACATGCTTATTGTTGCATTTCATTGAACGTATCATAATAGCATAATGTGCCCAATGCTGCTTTCACTGTGGAACTCTTCTCTGCTTCATTCATTCACTATGGTGGTGATATATGTCCCAACCTCTTCCTTTTCTATGACTCTTGGAACTGGTTTTCCTTCAAAAAGGAAGTTTACTGAGTATGCTGATACCACTGCAGTGTAGGTGGTGGAAAGGGGAATATCTTGGTGGACAAGGGCCACATTGGACCCTGACAAGTGCTGAATGCTTAGCTGTGGTTTCCATCTGTTTCTTAGTTCAAAGCCATTAGTTTTCACAATTACTTTTCAGGAGTTTGAAGCAGTAGTGAGTTCCACTTACCTTTGCTACCAGTTCGGAACCTGGAGCGACCACATGCGTGCGCTTGCTTTGCCCATGTGTGGCACTTTTGTGCATACGCAGAACATTCTGCACATGTGCAGAGCATCCGTGATGACATCCGGGCAGGTGGGCAGAGCCTCCCACCGCCGCCACTACTGGTTCGCCCAAACTGGGGTGAACTGGTAGAAACCCACCACTGCTCTGAAGGACGAGGGTCATGTGTTATATAGCCACCCTATTTCAGTCCGTTGCTTGGCTCCTGACTTGACTACATATGAATACTTGGTCACCTATTTGCTTTTTTCCCCCTTAGTTTCTTGCTCAATAATCAAATGCTGCCATGGAATTATACTGTAAGCTAGTTTGTATAGGCAACAACACTGCTTGGCTTGGCAGGGAGAGCAGGACTGACTTATTTCCAGGGTTCCAGCTTTGTGTGCACACAACTGTGATGGCCAGAGAACATTAGCAGATGTGAAAACTTGATACTCAGCTGTTTGGCCTGCAGGAGTTCAAAAGTTGATCTGCTCTTGTGTTGGAAGCAGCCAGGTTACTAATAGACAGCAGATTAGGTCAGAGGAGATGGCAAGGAGGTCACCTTGCCTTTTTGTCTTGGTTTAATAAGGCCTTTTGTAGAGCAGATTGCAGTAGATTCATGCTGATGCATTTGGAGAAATGCCTGCTTTCAACTTTGCAGGCACTACAGCAGGAACCCTTAGCTTCCAGATTTGTGCACTGCCGTCTTACCAGGCTGGAACGTTGAACACAAGAGTATTGCCTCTCCTATGAGTAGAGATCCAGTTTTCAACACAAGCCGAAACCCTGCAAGAAATCAGCCCCATTCTATCTGGAGAATCCAGCTGATGGTTTATGGAGGCAAAGATTTGCCAAAATTCATTTTCACCATCATTTGCCAAATCAATGGCTTCTGAATGAAAAACCTGATCTCTGCCACAACCCTTCCCTTTTTTGCATAGATTTCTACATACAGAGATGAACTGTGGCACAGATTTGTCTGATTATGCCTGAAGCAGGGATACATTCTAATAGGACTCTGGGCTGCATATGTAGATAAAGAATTCATTGAGATACACTGGTAACTGGCACTCTCCATATCATCAAGAAGAAGCTTATTAGTTTTAATCATAGGAGGTTGTCACAATTCATGTTATTAGTTCAGGGGCACAGCATCTTTGGTTTAGCATGATATGTGACCCTAAATATTGTAACTTATAAATTACAGCAAGTCTCCTCCTGTAGAGTGAATCTAATCAGTTGTGTCTAATCAGCAATCCCTGCCTAAAAAGATTATGACTTACTGCAATATGGAATTGTTACATTCTACTCAAAGTGACATTATCCTAGAAGGGATTAAGGAGTTATCCTGCTGCTGTTGCAGACTCCATGAAAGGCACTCACTGCAATGAAAAATAACACTTGAAATAAGAAAACCTACAGAATATAACAGATAATTTTATATAATAGACAACCCTGGAAAAGTTTAGGGTCAACTTTCAGTACTGCCTGGACATGGAAGTTGCAAATTAACCCTCCTAATTAATTTTTCCTTTCAAAAAATACACAATCTGTTAAAAAGGGTTTAAAAGTGTTACTTGGAACCCTGACAAAACACTTATAAAACACCTCTTGACACTGTGAAAGCAGAGACACCTTTTTTCAAGCTCTTTCAGCTTTAAGGTAGTGTTTCCTGCCAGTCTCTGCGTATACGAGTACAACCCCCCCCACCCCATGAAACTACGGGGGTCCCTTAGAAGTTGGGGTCCCTTAGAAGTTGATGTCATAATAGATACTGTACATCATCACAGAGAATCAGATTGGTCAATAAATATATTTTTTAAAGGCACACACACACACACAATACACTTTCACTCCATATTTTAGTATTTTAGATGCATATTGCAGCCTATGGCTAAAGGAGGATGTGTTATGAATTTGGAATGTGGTTCCTAAAAGCATGTTTTCTGTAGACAGTGACAGTCACTTTGCTATTGGAATTGCTAAATAGCTGCTTCTAGCAATTTGCTATGCCAAGCCTAGCTCTGCGTTCCGCAGTTTAGACAGGTCAATCCTTTCCTATTTCAATAAAAGCTAAATCACTTTACACATGATAATTGCATTGTTCAAACATTCATTGCAAAACTCTCCCAAATGGTGAATGCACACATTCTGATGGTAAAACCTCTAAAGTGAGACAAGTTCTTCTGAGAATATATTATGCATAATTTCAGACTTAATTGACATGGTAGTAGTAGTAGGGTTAGCTGTGGGGAATGTGTTTTTTTCCCCCTTTTTTTATTGGGTGCATTAATATTACTGCTTCTAACACAATAATTCAACACAGATAGATTTGCTGGAAGTTGTTCTGAAATGATGGGAGTTGTAAAGCAACATATCAACAGAACACCAGGTTGGGAAATAGCTGAGGAAGAAATGGGAAACCATGGGACATGCCTTAAAGCATTGTGTTTAAGTTAAGCACTTGGCTACTTCGAAATAATTATCTGGGCATTGAATTCCCAACTGTCAGAACATACAGATAGTCCTTGACTTACAACCAATGGTGGGATTCAGCCAGTTCACACCACTTCAGAAGAACCGGTTGTTAATTTTCTGAGCAGTTTGGCAAACTGGTTGTTGGAAGAAATCATTAGGGCAGAGAACCAATTGTTAAATCACCACTGCTTACAACCCTTTGTTTAGCAACTGTCTGAAGTTTCAATGGCACTGAAAAAAATGACTTGCAACAGGTACTCACACTTACACAACATCCCCACAGTCACATGATCAAAATTCAGGTGCTGAATTGTCAACCAGCATATATTTAGGAAAGATGCAGCATCCCAGAGTCCCATGATAGCCAGTCAAGTCCTTCCCAGCTGACAAGCAAAGTCAATGGGGATTTGCTTAATGACCGCTTAATTGAAGTGATTTGCTTAACAACCATGGCAAAAAGGTCATGAAATCAGATACAATTCATTTTCGCAACTCTTTTTCTTTTCCATGCTCTCTATATTTTATTTCTATAATTAGAGAATAGATTGAGAGAGTTCGGATTTTCCCAAGCAGATCTCCTACATATGCCACATAACTAGCATTTGTTCTGCCCAAATTACCTTTCTAATTGATGCAGACTTTTGATATGAGCACCGAAGAACTCTCACCTGCAATTTTATTTCTTTTATCTACTCTTATTATTATTATGCTTGGACACACAGTCAGTTGATTATACTGGATTTGGCATTTTTTTATCCACCTATTTAGTATTTCACCAGAACCTGGACTAGGTAGATCTTGTTATTTGATAGTGTTAAAGCATCATCGTAGGACATAAGCTACTCCAAGTAAAGCTGCCTTTTGCAATTGACTGATGGTGATTATGTCAATGCCAGTATTCAAGTGGTGCTTTGGTTTCGGATTGTTCCCAAGATACCTTGGACTATTGTCTTTCTCTTATATTCTGCTCTCTCCAGATATTACAACATCCAGACTTTTTTTGGACTTTCTTATCAACAATTGTTCAGTCTCTGTTCTTATGTTAGTTCTATTTGTGGGGGATCTTCTTAAATATAGAATTATGCTCTGTTTTGGGGTAAACATGTCATGTGTTTATGCGTGGGCGACACCTGATGCTACTGAAGTCACTTATTAAATTGTGAAAACAGGTAAATGAAGCCAGAAAAATACCTGTCCAAGCCACCCTGTAATTTAATAAACTTTCCTAGTAAATGTTGAGTATAATTAGTCTGCACAGAATGAATCTTATTAAACGTTAAATGCATTTTCCTCTAATTTGAAATTTAAACCTTTGCTTGTGGCTTGGTGTCACAGAAGATGCAATTGAACATAAAATATGCATAATTCTTAACTCCTTTAGGGGTGCTGGGATGACATCAACTAATGCATAAATAATAACTTAGCAGATTCAGAGAAGTTGCATTTGTCTAATTTTGACTGTGTGCAGAAAGCTCTTGCTATAGAAGTCTAAGGAGGGAAGATGCTGTAGAAAATTTATAGTACTCAAAAATATCAGTTTCAGTCCACATAAAAATGGCTGTTCATGCCCCATCTCCGTGTTAGATTATTTGGCCTATAGGATTAATCTGCCTTATCAATACTCCCTTCAAACCCAGTGCCTGTACTTCCTAATTGATCAATAACAGCCGAAGCAAGGCAGGACAGCACATAGAAATCGAAGAATTCTTAAACAGAAATTCTGTTTTTTAATAGTCCTTCAAAACTACAATATGCTGTAATAAGACTATGCTTTCTAATCGGGCAATACAAACATGGATAACTCATGATAAAATGTTATCTGAAGTATATTTATTTATTTATTAGCCTATGCATATTATACATGACTAGCAATATATATTAAAACTTCATCTAGATTAGTAGAATCCAATAAAATATAAATGTTAAAAAAGATCTACGATAAAATACCAATGTCTAGGCCAGTGTTTCTCAACCTTGGAAGCTTGACGATGAAGTCTGGGAGTTGAAGTCCACCCATCGTCAAGCTTCCAAGGTTGAGAAACACTGGTCTAAGTCATCTAACCATTGAAGCACAGCATTATTTATATTTTAAAAATCAGATACTGGACAAGTATACTGTATGCCTTCATTTTACAGCTGGTCACAATGTAATCTATGGTGAGTGGAATACTGTAGTCACACTGAGGGGAGGATACTGTTCCCCACTTATACAGAGTGTCCAGGTAGATGCCGTGTGAGCTGCAAATTCTATTCAGGATTGTCCATTGCTGAGATGGTAGTTCAAAACCTGTCACCTTTTTTGGGGGTCATTTATATGTCTTCCTATGACTGGACGTTCAGCAACCCAATTGGCTAATTGTTTTTATTCGGTCATTGGCTGCATTGCATTTGCTATGTTTTTCCTGACTATCAAAGCAACACTGTTCTATCATTTTCATGTCTTGAGTTGTAAATAATATGTTCTTCTGACTGAAATTTTCCAATTCTAACATAATAACAAAGTTGGAAGGGACTTTGGAGGTTTTCTAAACCCCTGCTCAAGCAGGAAATCCTATATCATTTCAGACAAATAGTTGTCCAATTTCTTCTTAAAAACCTCCAGTGTCAGAGCTCCCACAATCTCTGGCGGCAAGTCATCCCACTGTTTAATTGTTCTAACTGTCAGGAAATTTCTCCTTAGTTCTAGGCTGGTTCTCTCCTTGATTAGTTTCCATTCATTGCTTTTTGTCCTGCCATCAAATGCTATGGAGAATAAAATGACTTCTTCTTCTTTGTGGCAGCCCCTCAAATATTAGAATATTGCTACCATGTCATTCTACCATGTCATTCTCTTCATTAAACTAGACATATCCAGTTCCTGCAACTGTTTTTCATGTTTTAGCCTCTAGTCGCTCAATCATCTTTTTGCTTTTCTCTGCACCTTTTCTAGAGTCTCAACATCTTTTTATATCATGGTGACCAAAAGTGGTGCAATATTCCAAGTGTGGTCTGTAAGAAGTTAGCACCACCCCTTTCCTAGAGGAATGAAATATTTTGGGAAATATTAAAAAGGCAGAATATTATGTTTCCCTGGATGAGAAATGGAGAAGCATGTTTTAAAGACAAAGCAGCTCCCATCTTCCTGCCCCCATCCTTTGTCAATGGGCCAGAGGCAGACACTCAATCTTTATCAATGGACCATCATCTGCAACACAATGAGACCCATCTAGCAACAGAAACTAACACAATAGGACCCATCTAGCAACAGAAACTCACCACATGGCAGCTGGGAAGATTACATCAGCCAGCAAGGCTAGCTAAGAACCCCACCCCCCGACAGTCTGACAACCAATCAGGATACTCTTTCTGGGCCCCAGGAAGTTCAAAGCCAGAGAGGGCATAAAACCCGGAGACTTGCTCATCCTGCCCCTTTTCTGTTCAGGAACTCAAACCATGTGATCCTGTCCACCATTAAACCATCTTTCCAAGCAGTCTCCATGTTTCCAGTGTCTTTTTCCCCACTTGGAGCTGAATCCAGAAGGATATTTCTTCCTACAGGTCTTACCAAGGCATCGTAATCTTGATTCTATACCTCTGTTAATGCAGGACTGTGCTGGCTTTTTTGGCAGCTGCAGCACACTGCACCTCATATTTAAGTGATTGTCCACTAGGATTTCAAGATCCCTCTCAAAGTTCCTGGTACCACCTATTCAAAGAGCCAGGTACCACCTATTCTATATCTATGCATTTGGTTTTTCTTGCCTAAAGGTAAAACTTTCCTCATCATTGAATTTCATTTTGTTAGCTAGGGCACAGTGTTCAAGTCTGTTAAGATTCTTCTGTATATTGAGACTGTCTTCTGGAGTATTGGCAATTCCTATCTGCTTGTGTTATCTGCAAATTTGATGATTTCCCATTCTGTTCCTCATCTAAATCATTGACGAAGATTTTGAAGACTACTGGTCCTAGACAGAGTCTTACTCCACTTACCTCACTGCATACTTCCCTCAATGTGTAGTCAATTCATTTTGCAATATGTTGAGTTTATATTTCATGTTCCTACTGGAATTCGGTCTTGAACCTTTGGATTTTCTTTTTCTGCTTCACAGCATCAGCAAGAAGGTATCTTGAAAGCTTTAATCTAGCCATTAGTTAAGTACTATTCTGAAAGATCCTAAGCTCTTCCTCTGAGGCATCTTAAACACTATATGACCTGCAGGGCCCATCATAGCAGGACTTTTGTTGTGGGGGGTGGGGGAAGGAGGAGAATATTAGCATTTTGTATCATCTGCAAATTTGGAATTATCACCTCCATCTCTTATCCAAGTGATTAATTAACATTCCATGTTGTAGAATCTTTAATAAGCACTCTTTGAAAATGAATTTAAATCTACATATCACTTTAACTGTTATGCCATGTCGCTTATATTTAGCTACTGACCAGATTTCCATGCATTATCTTGACAAACACTTTGCTAAAATCAAAATGTAGAGGTGTATGGAGATAGCCTTGAAGTAGGTAGGCAACAGATTTTTTAAAAAAATCAGTTTAGCCTGGAAAGACAGGACAATCTGCCTGAGGAAGAAACTTTCTTGAATTGGCTTCTTTGGTATAAAAAGGAGGGAGGGAGGGAAGGAGGGAGGGAGGGAGGGAGGGAGGAAGACCTGGTGAAGCTTTCAAAATTCAGCAATAGAGTCCTGACATGGCTTAGGCTTACGTCATGACAGGTTGATGTAAAATATGTTGGGTCTACTTTTTTAAATGAGCAATTAGTAAATTGTGAGAACACAGCTTGCTAATTGCTCATTTGAAAAAAAGTTAAGACTTGATGTTTACAAATCCAGTTTTATTTCTGCATGGCTTCTTCAAGATACAAAAAAAAATGGAAGCAAAGAACTGCATCAGCTTTAATGATTCATGGAGAGCTGTTTATTTTAAACTCCCATGTGTTATGAAGCATCTCATTTGAATGATTTTATGACCCTCATAATCATATTAATCAAATTTTATTTAAATTTTATTTTATTTTCAATTAAAGTAGAGCAACTGTAATAAACAGTTTACCAAGCCCTCTCCCTTGAAAGACTGTCTACTAGGTGTCTTGTTCTCACAATACAAATCTACACTTCAAAGCAGGTCCTTTAATGTTGGGGAATGTTCAGCTAGGCAGAGATGAGAACTCAATGTGGAGTTAGCTTTGAATCATTGTGCAGCCACAAGAGACCCAGGACTGATCTCTCTCCCCACACCATTCCCTCCCCGGCAGCTCCATGAAAGCTTATTTATCTGTTCTCATCAGAAGGCAAACAGTCTGGAGAAATTCCTGTATTATAGGCATAATACAATAAGATAATTAACTTTACCTTTACACCTGTGGATCTGATTGCTTGTGCCTGATGTTTAACTCTATACAGGTACTCAAAATCCATTCAGTATTGCTGCAGAAAATATAAGTATTCCCTGATATCAGAGTTTTTTTTGATTAACAGAAATGTATTTGAACAAAACAATGGCTTATTCATCATTAATCAAGTTAGAGTGTGACAGAATTTCTCATCGGAACATTGTTATAGATACACCCTAGATCCAAAATGTGAACTTAGTGAAAAAAAGTATCATGCTTGCAACAACAGCTTTTATAAATCAACTGGTTTGACTGCAATTATCATTAATTTTTTATTGTCTGAGATACAGTGAAAAATGAAAAAGCACAGTTTAAGTGTTTTTGTCCAAGTTAGTTTTATAACTGAACTTATGTATTATATTTTCTGAGGTCTTGGCTCTCCAGAGGCTTGGGATTTATTACATTTCTGAGAATTGTTTTCAGAACACATTAGGAATATCCTAGACATGCAAGGCTGCTGTCATCCCATCAAGGTAGATGAGATAAGAAATCAAATCATAATAACTAGCACCACTTTATTGTACAGTTATAGTAACATATCTTGCAAGTCTGAAAGCAATTCTCCCTTCCTTTGCTTTTACTTTCAGAGACTTAGAGAGAGTTTCTTCTGAGATACTTTTTTCAACCCCATTTCTTTTGTGGGCTGAGATATCTTTTGTCTGACCATTGCCATGGCTGCAGCCCTTTCTTGGGTCTCCCAAGGTTACTCTATCATGTAATTGAACAATCAATTCCAGAAGAACGTCAAAATGAGATAGACTCTTCTATAGTTTAATAGACTGAATTATACCTTAACACATGTAAATTCTCCAAAGCACCTGAGGGTAAATTCTCCAAAGAACTTGAGGGTAGAACAAGAAGCAATGGGTGGAAACTAATCAAGGAGAAAAGCAACTTAGTACTAAGGAGAAATTTCCTGACAGTTAGAACAATTAATCAGTGGAACAACTTGCCTCCAGAAATTGTCAATGCTCCAACATCAGAAGTTTTTAAGAAGATGTTGGATAACCATTTGTCTGAAGTGGTGTAGGGTTTCCTGCCTAAGCAGGGGGTTGGACTAGAAAACTTCCAAGGTCCCATCCAACTCTTCTCTTCTCTTCTCTTCTCTTCTCTTCTCTTCTCTTCTCTTCTCTTCTCTTCTCTTCTCTTCTCTTCTCTTC